>OX463806.1:19390814-19990814 GCA_949825045.1 Argyresthia goedartella
TGGTATTTCGTTTGCAATTAAAGTTTTAACCAGTTTACTATTTAACGGTTTTAACGGTTAGTTTATCAACTAACGCGTCATATAGTAAGCAGTACGATACAGTTTACTATCTGTATCGATAGTTGACCAACTGACGAGAAAAATAAAACGTTGGTAAAAACTAACGGTTTTGACTATCTTACGGTGACATATATTCGTTATATTACTTGTAAAATACATATTTGCATTGCATATGGCAAAATAAAACAAGGATAGAGACAATAACAATTAAGATTATAAAAATGAGCTCGTTTTAAATAATCCTATCCTGGTTGATTGATTTGTCAATTTGAAAGGGATTCCGATAGAAATTCCTAAATGTCACAGGGAGTACATGATAAGACTACTGTTTAATCGGACTAATCGGGGCTTCTTGAAACAGTACCCTTCAAATTGAAATCTTAAAAATTGGGCTTGAAATTCTATATTTTACACAGTTTTGAGAGGGAACAGGCGTTCTTTTAACAGTGTTCGTACAGATTATCATAACTTTAAAGGTTTTACTTCAATCACATGCGAAACATCAAATAAATGAAATGAAATTCCAGTTCAAAGCTCAGCAGGTGGTTGAATGGCAATCAGCTTCAATGCAGACGAATTATTTCAATCACTTGATGTCTGACGTGACCGCTGACCGCAACAATCCATCGTACGCATGCCCTTTGTTGAGGACACCCTTTCATTATCAGATTTGCGGCCCCCGGCAATTGACTCTCTGCCTATTGAAAACCGAAATTGCATTTGGATTCATAACCACAAATTCGACAGAGTGCCAACTCAAAGGGCATACTCTACGTAATTTCAGCGATCACTACAGTCACAATCAGGCCCACACTCATCATTCACGACGATCATAGTCCTTATATTGTCGCACCAAGGACGATTGGGAACTATCTAGTCCTCTAAAGGTCTGATGGGTCGGGGACGCCACTGTAGTAAGTAAGTACTTACGTACTTACGTATTTAGCGGCATGACGACGAACGGGGGGAACGATCACTAATCCCGTCTGTCCCGCCGCCGTCTGGTGCTTCGTACTTACCTTGTTACACCGTATGGAATCGATCAGTTGAATATGAAAATGTTTGTTGGCGGAAAGCACTTCATGTTTGTAGCGGGAAGGAGTAGACATTAAGAACATCGTGTGATATCACACATACCTAGGTAGTATTTTCTATGTCCATGGCGGACGTTAGACCATACTCATGATACCTATTTAGTAAGAGGAACAAATGCCTACACATGTTTGTACGAGATTGTCCGGCTCGGTAGTAATCTTGCAATTATGTATCGTACCTATGTTTGATTATGTATATAGTATCGCGACAAGGTCAAAGATCTATTGCAATCCCTGAATGCGACTGGCGAAAACTGGCAAATAAATTAAGGAAATTTGAAGAAATCGTCACGGCGCGGCGATCGCCAAGAAAACGTATGGGAAACATTTTAAAATTATTCCTTTACATATTACTAATTGCTAATTTTATAATTATTTTGTAAACAAAGTTATGTCATTCGCCAGAACAATTAATATAATATGAAGATCAAAGTCAAAGGTTTTGTACTGGCCATTGACATTACTTTGTTTACAAAATAATTCTAAAATTCGTTTCAGCCTAGCATTTAAAAAATGTGTTAGTTACCCAAAAATTAGGGAGAAAACATCAAGCCTAACTAATATGTACATACTATAAATGTTTATTTGTATTTAATTTACGTATCTTGTACTGTGACGAGGTTGTAGCCCCCTATATACCTGCTATGATATTTTTTTAAAGTGGGTAAATGTGATCCGAGTCTCGCAACCGGATATAGATAGCGTTTCCCCATTTTTGACAACTGTGCACTATAGGCTTCTTATCGGCGAAAGGACCAAGTTATCTGAAACGCATAATTTTAGGCATATGCGTGACATGCAATTATGATAGAGCATTCGATATTTGAAGATTTAAATAACATAAGATTTAAAAAATCTAGAGATTGACTCTTGAGAGAGTGAAATCATCAGGCAGAAGTTAACTTCTACCCTCCAATTAATTGTTTAGTGCCACAATCGCATCACCCTCCTATTCCTTTTGTTTACGCACCGAACCCACACCTTCGCGGGTTACCCTACATTCGATTTCGATTCAGTATTTAATCGAATACTTGTGAGGCAGCGTGGCAAGCGCGTGGCTGATCTCTCCACAGCATTGCAATGCACATCCGGGCCGGTCGATACCAGTGAGACTTGCGCCGTGACGCGCTATCCCCCCCCCGCGACACCCGCGTCTTGCGATCCCCTTCCCCCCGTCGGCAACTGACATCGATTCGCGCAACCGATAATTAAGAACTCAATGCGAATATCAATGGTGACGTGCTAATTATGATTTATCGTTACCGGATCATGAAAATCATGCGTTTGTCTCTATACTCAACCCCGGAAAAATTTTTGGTAGGTACCTTTATCAGTAATGCTCACTGATTCAGATAGGGTAATTGTTGACAGCAGCCCGTATCTTGGAAATACTTGAAATCCCAAACCTTGTGGTATGGATATTCCCAAGATTCCTGTTTTAATTTTCTTTAGTTTTAGACAAAAAAAACTATTTAATTATCGAACCTGCTCACAAAAATTCCCGAGAATTAGTCGAGAAATGCGGCCTGTAGAGGACATCCGACAGACATCCAGAAGTACGAAAGCATTTTCGCCCAATCCTGTACGGAGACGCTTCGCTCGCTCGGTCAATTAAGTATTTATTGAAAGTCCTATTGTAGTAGGTATTTATCTGGGGGCACGGGCGGAAGTGCCCCCGCCGCGCCGCGCCGCGCCGCGCCGCCAAGTCAGCTAGCTTCATTTGCACCGAGGTGTAAACAGAGATGAATGTAGAAGCTGAACAATGATTACTCTGAGTGAGTGTTGATTGTAAACAAGCTACGATGGAGCTTGATAAGGCATTTGTATGAACTCACGGCAGTCAGTGACATGTTCGTGTGCATTGACGCATTGACGGCATTTCCATGCGCGATTGGCTTCGTTTTCTATCATGCATATTAGCTTCCCTATTGCGAGCATTGCACACAACATGTGAGGCTCTTGAGTAGGAGACGACATAAAAAAAATGCTTATTAATATTCACCCCGAGGGACACGAGCCTTCACCTGTATACGAGTAGGATTGAGGCAAACTCCACCACGCTGACTTAGTGCGGGTTGATGGTGGGGTGGCGGGTGTGCGCGAAAAAGGTTAAACACGTATGAAAAATCACTCGTAAGAAGTATCTCTCTATCAAAGACACGGGTATGTCGTGTATATGTCGTATGTAAAGTGCGGACAAATCCGTCAACTTAGATTTAGTAATTTCCTTACTGTAGGTACCAAACAAAACAGACAAACAGATAACTTATAATAGAAAAAACATGTACAAAGACGAGATTTCTCCCAGCAGAACATACGGGAGTTACCCTGATACTACTCGTAGTCATACTTATCCTAATTTGGTCCAAGATCTTGTCCTAGAGAATCTCAATAGCTGAATCTTCCACTACTCATTTTTAATAGCATCTTAGCTCGAAAGTACCTATTATATTGTTTACAAGATACGAAACGTAAGTATTCTACTTAAGGATATTATTGTGTGGCAGGTGAGTTGTTGTGTGGTAGGTACTTAGTATTAGTTAGTTGAAAGGCCATTAGCAAGGCGACGAACGAAGGCGCTGCAAAACTTTTAAAGGAAATGGCTGAAAATAGGCTACTGCCAGTCCATTGACGCAAAGACAGTGTGAGTGGTGAAAGTTTCCAAAAACTTGTTCAGGAACTTGACAATGAATTCTGGATGAAAGATATAAGATTAGAAAAAGAGATGGATTTTATCATAGAAGTCGGAGAAACCAGTGACGAAGATTCCTTTTAAGTTTCTGGCGATGATATGATGGCTTCATTTTGATTGTGATAAATTAAATATTAGTTTAAATGAAAAGGTGATCATAATTAACCTTCATATTGTCATGTACTGTTTTGATAACCATCGAAATCGACTTCCCAACTTGACTAGGGCTATACATAATCGGCCTTACTAATAAAAAAAAAACCGGTCAAGTGCGAGTCTAAATCGCGCACGAAGGGTTCCGTACCACCGTTCAATGGAAGCGATGGTGTGGAGTGAATAGTTTGGATTTTACACAGCAAAATATTGTTTACAAAGTTATTGGTGCGGTTACTTTCACACTCCATGTACGTAACCATGTGCATCCATAAGTTTGTATGTGGTATTGTTGTATGGGAGCCCCCTTAAATATTTATTTTATCCTGTTTTTGTTGTTATAGCGGCAACAGAAATACATAATCTGTGAAAATTTCAACTCTCTAGCTAGCTAGGTTTTTGAGATACAGCCTGGTGACAGACGGACGGACGGACGGACGGACGGACGGACAGCGAAGTCTTAGTAATAGGGTCCCGTTTGGAACCCTTCGGGTACGGAACCCTAAAAAGTTATTCACTGTTTAACTTATACAGTGTTTTGTCCTTTTCATACGTCGATTAAATGTCAAATGTGAAAGCAAGACAAAACACTGCATAAGTCACCCAGTGAGTAACTTCTTATATTAGTAAGGCCGAATGTAGGTAGGGCGTAAGTCTGAGTAGGTTCCTGCTGTAGAGCGGCGCGGGAGGTGAATGTTGTCGTTACGTCTGTTCTGTTTGGCACATTGCGCGAAACATCGTGCGGGGTCGGCATAGCTAATTCCTGAGCGAAGTGAGGGAATAAAGACTGAGTCCTAAGTGCGGTAAGGTGTTCAAGCGCGCCAAAAAAAAACAACTTTATCCCCGAGGAGTAGTGTAATTTTCTCATCTTTTGCGAGACAATTAAAAAGGCAAGGCCTTATATATCCGAATTTTATTAATGAGAATTAAAATTGAAAATTAATGTTTTAGTCCAGTTGTGGAAATATGTTAGAATATTATCTTCAATTTTTAACCGACTTCAAAAAATTTCCTTAAAATACATTTCTTCTTTTAGTGCTTCCAAACAAGTATACACAAAATTTAATAGGCTATTTTTGTATGGTTGTTTGTTTGTATGTTTATATGTAAGTTTGTTTTCGTGTTTCTCCGAAATCATGGATAGGATTTTGACCATTCTTTTTTTTGGCTTACGTTTACTCCAACTTAGGGAAGAGTACAAGACTTATCAAAAAAGGTTCAGTAGTTTTTAAGATATTGACTATTTCGTGTAAGTATCTAAGTCTAGCTTATTAATATGACCTGGCCTACAAAGACATGATATCAATAACTAGCGAAAATTGCAAGTTTTATCAAAATTGTTTCAGTAGCTTTCAAATTATGAAAACTTGAAGAATTGACGGTTTCAAGTAAATCTTTCTGAATTTGTGGATATACACAGTCAGGTCATAAGTTCTGTCACACAATAAAAACTTTTGAATTTAGAACGCTGGCCACAAAAAAGTTTATTGAATTCGAATTTCGAATTTTTCATGAAAATAAAAATGTGCACTTTATAGAATTTTCCTAATTTTTAAATATGGAGTGGACACTTAAAGAAGACCGTGTCGCAGTTATTGCGTTGCATCGTTGCGGTTACGCGCCAATTCAGATTTTCGACTTACTGAAAAATTTGAAATTAACCAAAAGATTCGTTTATCGTACCATAAAACGATACAATGAAGACTCTAGTGTAGATGACAGGTCAAGAAGTGGTCGCCCTCGCTCTGTTAGGACTCCAGCAGTGATAAAAGCTGTGAAGGCGCGAATTCAAAGAAATCCCATACGTAAGCAGAAACTGTTGGCCCTTCAGATGGGGTTAAGCAGGACCACGGTGAAAAGGGTGTTAAATGAAGACTTAGGACTTAGGGCATATCGAAGAAAAACAGGACATCGTTTGGACGCTCGTTTAATGGACCTGAGTCTGAAGAGAAGCCGCGCTTTGTTGAAGCGGTACGCGGGAAAAAAGCATCGGGAAATTCTTTTTTCGGATGAAAAAATTTTCACCGTGGAAGAGAGCTACAACAAACAAAATGATAAGGTGTACGCACACAGCAGTGAAGAAGCGAGCAACCGTATTCCGCGTGTCCAACGAGGTAATTTTCCATCCTCGCTCATGGTTTGGTTGGGAGTCTCTTATTGGGGCTTAACTGAGGTACATTTTTGTGAGAAAGGCGTAAAAACGAATGCAGTTGTGTATCAAAATACAGTCCTCAAGAACCTTGTGGAACCTGTTTCTCATACCATGTTTAATAACAGGCACTGGGTATTCCAACAAGATTCTGCGCCAGCTCATAGAGCGAAAAGCACACAAGACTGGCTGGCGGCGCGTGAACTCGACTTCATCCGGCACCAAGACTGGCCCTCCTCCAGTCCAGATTTGAGTCCGTTAGATTACAAGATATGGCAACGCTTGGAGGAAAAGGCCTGCTCAAAGCCTCATCCTGATTTGGAGTCACTCAAGGCATCCTTGATTAAGGCAGCCGCCGATATTGACATGGACCTCGTTCGTGCTGCGATAGACGACTGGCCGCGCAGAATAAAGGGCTGTATTCAAAATCGCGGGGGTCATTTTGAATAAACTTTATTACCATAAGAATCTATGTTTTATTAAGTTCATTTTGCTATGTAAATGTTTACATAAATAATAAACATGTCTAAATTATTTCATATTGCACATGTGACAGAACTAGAGGAAATTGAGGATGTGTGAATCCCGACGAAGACGAATCGGCAGCCACTTCAACTCCCTGCGATGTTGTGACACATCGCAGGGAGTTGAAGTGGCTGTTTATCTTGATGAAAAAGATTTCTAGTTTAATAAAGGACACAAAGTAGGGAAGAAGTTTCTTAATTTACCAATGTTGATAGTTGAATTCGATTAAAGTTTATTTTTATTTTGGAAGAAACTAAAAAAATAATCCTTTACACGCTCATAGTATCGCAAGTGACAATAATTTCAATATTTCTTGCGTAAATGAATCTCAACTGACCGACTGAGTAATACTAGAGTTGTTAAGTTTATTGTAATCTTTTGCCTAAATAAATAATTTCGAAAAACATTTTTAATATTTTATTCGAAACATCTGGGTTTATTTTTTGCTCTCTGGAATTATTAGCTTACGCCCCTCCAAGGATATAAAAATTGTATGGTTTTCAGGTAGGAAGGTAATAACTAAGAGTAAAAACAGTTCACAATTTATTACGAAAATATCTGTCCACCCATTCTACAATTGTCGGTCGGTTTAAAAGTTGACAAATTAGGTAGGTGGGTCAACCAGCTACCTAATTTGGCATTGACGAGCGAGTGGTGTGAAAAAATAAATAAATCATAGTTCGTTATGTCGTTAAGTGGGTACGGTTAGTTCCACGTTTCTTTGGCTCTGAGTCACCTCTCCCTATCCTCACCCTTACCCTATGCGAGAAAGAGAGGTCACAGCTCGCTCAGAGCCAAAGAAACTAGGCGCCGCCTTTAGTATGTAGGTACTCACCACACCGCAGCAGTTTCTTGGAGTTCTGAAAATGGGAAAATATCACATTGAGAAGATTTTTAAACGCCTGAGATTGGGCAATCCTAGGTCGGTAAGGTACTACCTCAATAGGTATACCTATTGAGAATAAGGCTCCACCACATACACCACATAGAGGTAGGTAGGTACGAGGTGTAAATACCTTCAACCACCTACCCTAAAACAACGATGTCACGACACAAACTAGGTCCCTACACCTAAAAGACGAAGAAACTTTCTTTCAAGAAAAATAAATAAAGGTTCGGATGCACACACACAACTAACAACTCAAGGTTGAACGGGCTCTCAAAGTCATCGTGTCACTGTCCCTCGCTAAGGAAATAATGACAGCGAACCTTTTTGGGCAACTGGGACCAATGTTTTAGGTGACACAAGTAAACTAACTAAACTACCTAAAAATGAGAAAGGTCTTGATTCTCGCTCCGGGTCATTTCTGGTGCAAAGGTTAGCCATAGCTATTCAGCGCGGCAATGCGGCTAGTGTTATGGGCACATTTGCACCTGGAGTGGCGCGTACTTAGTTTTTAATTTGACTTAGGTGGTAGTAAATTTTAGTTCATAATTTCTAGTGTTAATTGTATGGCAAAAAATAAAAAATATGACTAAAAATGTGTGTCTGAAAATGGAATCTTGGCTGCCGCACAAGAGCTGTCGTAGGTATTCAAATTTGTCAGTTTAATGCCTTAGTTAGATATAAGATATAGGATGTTTATTCATAAATTTCATTAAATGTCAATAACAGGTACAATACTAATGTATTAATAATAAAATAGCAAATAACAAAGTGGAATGTCACATTAATAAAACTACACAAATGTCAAAAGTAAAAAAATAATTATGTCAATTAATGAAGTTCAAATGTCAAATTATAATATCAAAATCATAGATTTTAATTAATCTCTATGACAAAACAAGTACCTACAGGTATCTAACCAGTTATACGCTTTGCGGCTGAAGTCATTATAGCTGTAGAACGTTAGCTCGACAAGCCAGCGTTTTAGTCTAGATTTAAAAATATTGATGTTTGGGGCGGAGGTGATGTTCCCCGGCAGTTTATTGTAGACAGTTGGTCCTGCGACCTCACTTTGTTTTGCGGCCTTCATCAATGAGTGGGCTACTGGGACGAGTTTGTTGGCGGCCGCGTTGCGTGTGCTGTATCTGTTGGCGTCCGCGTGCGTTCGGAACGAGTTGAGGTTTTCCCTCACGTACACCGCGATCTGTAAGATCAGGCAGGATGTAGCGTCATGATACCGAGCGCCTTGAAGTGCGATCTGGCGTGCGTATCCCGCGGCACTCGTGCTATTATCCTTACGGCCCTTTTTTGCATTCTGAAGACGCGCTCCTAGTCGGCAACTAGCCATAGCTCGGCAATAAGGAGTGCACAGTCGCAAAGTAGCACGAGCGTACGACATCGGTGGGTACGGTCCTGGCTAGGCGGCTGAGCACGAAGCACGCAGCTCCGAGGCGCCCGCATATCTTGTGAATGTGGTGGGCCCATGATAGTCCACTGTCCAGCTCGAAGCCGAGAAACGTGGTGACCTGGACTTGATCGATCAAGACTCCGTCCACTGAGGTCGACAATGCTCTAGGCTGGCGGCTGCCAAAGTAAAAGTGGATGAAATGAGTCTTTTTCAGATTCAAGGCCTGGCCGTTCCTGCTGAACCAGTCGTATAGGGCTGTCGCAGTGTCGTTCAATCGTTGCTCCAGTCGGTCAATGCTGGGGGCGCTCACTACTGCCGCGACGTCATCTGCGTACATGAGTTCCTCCGCGGTGTTGATAGCTTGTGGGAGGTTATTAGGGTGCAACGAGAAGAGTATGTTCGACAGGGAGGAGCCCTGGGCCACCCGTGTGTGAATGGGATCAGATCTGACGCTACCTCCATTGCCCGCCACGATCTGTGATCTTCCGACCATGAAGTCGGTGAACAGCGAGTGGGGGGTGCCCGCTATGCCGTAGTGGTGCAGCTTCGCGGCGAGCACGGCGTGGTTTGCAACATCGAACGCCTTGGACAAGTCACAGAACAGCACAGCGACCTGGAGTTTCTGTTCGCGGGCACTCACTATACGTCGCGTCGCCTCCCGTGCGAGCGCGGTTGTCGAGCGGCCTGCGCGATAGGTGTACTGACGGTCGGTGAGTGTGGACGTCGACGATAAAAAGTTGTAGTCGCAAGCTGAGGCCGTTCTCAAACACCTTCGCTACAGCTGGTATGACCGCTACGGGTCTGTAGCCGTCAATTAGCTCCCTTTTCCCTTTTCCTTTGAAGATTGGGGAGATTTTACTCATTTTGAAATTTTCCGGGTATGCGCCTTCTCTTATGCGTAAGTTGTTTTTGACACCTGACGAACCACAGTTGACTGCAGTCATTGTCTATGCATTGCATTCAGTCATTTAGGGTTTTTTCATTACATTTCTACTGGGTAGGTAGGTGCAAATACTTAAACAAAAGCCAAAGCAGTTACTTGAAGAGATGGAAAGGTGAATAAATTCTTGCCTGCCAATCAATCCCGTGTTCTGTAACACGGGATTGATTGGCAGGAACTTTAGAAAACGATTTTTATTAGTGGAAACAAATTAAAACACATGACATAACGGTCAACCCAAAATGAGGGTTTTCAATACTTTTTCTGCCACCAGGCGGCGCCTCGTAGGCGTCAGGTTTAGATAGTACAAAGTCAGAAAACCCTCGAGGGTTTTCGATACTTTTTCTGCCACCAGCCGGCGCCTCGTAGGCGTCAGGTCTGAACAGCTGCCAGATAGTACAAAGTCAGAAAACCCTCAATCGTTTATGGTTGTTCTCAAATCTTTTCTACATCACAATATCGTTCATTCGTTCAAATTTCCGTTCCGTTCCGTCCGTGTCTACTTTACTACAGCTGGGCAATCACGGTGATTTGAACTGATGAAAATGGACTGATAAAATTGGTCTGACGACAATAACTGGCCAAGATTGAGAAATCATGTATTGGAAATGTTAAAACTGATGACAATCCACGGATAATCCGGGAGCACACGTATAGCTTCCTTCAGTCCGCTATGTTTTCATCAGACCAGAATTGGCCGTAACGTGCGTTAGTGCGCGTGCATGTCTGACCAGCTTTGCCAACTCTACGTATTTTGACGTAGATCTACGTAGTTTTGGCCTTTATTGCGAATCTACTAACTTAACTCCCAGAATCTACGTATTTTCTATCAAAATAACTAGGTAAGCTCATTAGGCTGAGCCTTTATTTTTTCGTGAAAACCAAACATTCCGATCCGCTCCATACTTACATACCGCAAGCTCGGCTCGCCTCGCCTTATTACCATTACCTAAGCAAAATCACATGTCACATCAACACATTATATCCAAAAATTATGACGGAATTAGACCGGGAACGGAGAACTCCAAAAAAATATATCTTCCATTTCAAGAGGACCAGATAATCAAAGCAGACTAGTTTTGGCGTCATATTTCAAAACTAAGAAAAGGCAATTCGGCTGAAATGTTTCCTTTATTGGCTCAATTTGCGCAATATGTATTACATTGCCACACAGCAGTGCAAATGTCGAGCGTCTGTTTTCTGCGACTTTCCACTGAAACACTCAGGCTTATTAATAAAAATATGCATAAATTAAATTCAATTTAATTCCTCATCCCACATCGGCCCAACTGTGGTAAATCCGGGTGCTGCTACAGAGTCAGCGGCGCGCCATAAGTGCAACAAATACGCGCAGCTAATGGGATGTTATCTGTTTTTTCCTTTGGCCGTCGAGACCAAATGGGGGTTTGGGGTTCGCAGGGTAGGATCTTTATCAAGGACATTGGGCGTCACTTGAGGGACCTAGGATTTGACAAACGCTCTGGGGCTTTCCAAGTCCAGAAGATCTCACTCGCTATGCAGCGCGGTAATGCTGCTAGTGTAATGGGTACCTTTGGGCCGGACGGTTTGTTTATGTAATGAAGTTTGTATAAATTGTATCATTTATTATTTTGTGACGAAGCTTTGTGTGGTTTTTGATATTTTGTATTTTATTGTGCATGTTAATTTCAATGAATTAATACAGTTGTTTAAAAGAAAGCTTAAAACACAATTCCTGAAAATAATAAGAAAATTGACAGATTGCATAATACACTTGTTTTATTCATACCATCTTCAATTTACTCAAAAAGAATACGTAGATATACTTACTCTTCAAACGCAATTTTTCTGCTGCTGATCTACGTATTTTTCAAAATCCGAATTGGCAACACTGTGTCTGACTGTCTGTTGTCCATCCATTACCATCAGTCGAAGCTACGACGCAATGGCGGATGGATGTGCAGTAATAATGAAATATATAGGTTCGTCCATTAGAGTTACAGTGGAATGAAGGTGCTTTCTGTTCTATTCTACTCATTTTAAAATAGTTACAGCGATAACTCATTTAACAAATTAATATGAGATAATCGATATATATTTTTTACCCGACTGCTCGTAAAACAAACGAAATAATAATAATAATAATAATAATAATAACGTTTATTTCAGGTAAAGTACCCATAGCACAGAAAATGTACCATACACAGTCATTAAAATAAAAAAGTATAAATTCAATAAAATTAAAATGCAATGACATAAAAATAAAGCAGATATATATCACAAACAGCCAGGAGTAAAATTGTAAAACTATGTAGAAAAAAATAATTGAATAATAATTATTATAAATGTTTTTGAATGTTTGTAAGCATGCATTTATGTATGTTTGTTTGCATAAACATAAATATTTAAATACACACACATACATTGCTTCTGGCCCCACATTAGGATACCCTGTGTCGAACCAGAAACAGCGATTTCCATTACACATATATATAAACATCCAAGACCGGGGTATTTTCGGTTGTGGCTCTGCTTACCAATTGTGAGGTCCCAGATTTGAACCTACCGGGGATCGAACCCAGGACCTCTCGCTTGGTAGGCAGAGCTATAACCGCAGCGCCACAGAGGTAGTCGTGTATGTGACCATTTCGTTAGCACGCGCTACAGCCCAACCGGCATGACATTTTTTTAACCATTGTTTCATCCATTTTTGGAGTTTTTGGTGGTAGGAAGGCAACACTAGTAGAATAAGTAGCCGCAATAAGTAGGTAGAATTTCCTCATGAATCTGAATGCATTTTTTCAACTGATGCGATGAGAAATTGGCCAGCCTGTTAAGTATATGCGCGGGACCCCGTCTCGATCGAGACGAGAAATAAAAGCCAGTTCGAAGCCCGAGCGAGTGGAGAAATCTGTTTGGCTTCATCCAATTGTCGTCAGTCTAATTTCATCAGTCCAAGTACCGTGAGTGCCCAGCTTACCCCTTCGCTCGCTCACAAAATAAATGGAATTTTCATTGGTCTATTTGGTTGAAATTCGCGATGCATTTGATGCCTTCTTGTTTGTAGCGACCTTATATATATAGTTATCTATCAGTTTACGTCTATAGATATTACTGTTTGGTATATCTTGTCGCGTTGATGTTTCGGAAACTTCCTATTCCTAGCCGAGACTTCTTCTCGCAAAAGGAAAGCAGGTCCCCAAAATTTATCTGGTGGCGGGCGTAAACTAAACTCATTCGTAAGCCATAGACGCTAATAACACTGTCACCGTGTCAGACAACTTTGTTTTGTGGATCTATCATAACTATCTCACATATCATGTAGAGAAGAGTTTGAGTACAACGACGCCACCTAGCGAATATGGACGCAAAGCTTCAAAAGCTACGCACGATCCTACTGCCGTATGCGCCGCCTAACAGGGGCGATGGTATTCGGCTGATATTGTTACCTGAATCAAGACAAGAATCTCACAGAAACATTAGTGAGGAGTTTTCTGACAGTTGATTAAGAAAATACAAAGCTTCCAAACAGCTCGCTAGAGGGCGTTTTGCATTTGGGGTGGTGTGGCTGGGACGTATGATTTAGTGTTCGTGTCTTTTTACGGTTATACCTCCCTGCGACGTGAGATTAAAGTAGTCAATTACACAATAGAGAATATCGATGTATTTTTTTTTCTTTTCTATTTACTGTTTACATCCTAATATCATAGACAACAATAAAAATACTGTTATAAATAATAATGTTAACTATTTTAACCACATTTAAAATCACAGAGTAAATTTTAGCGGCTGAAACATGCTACGACACCCACCACACTACATGTTTGTTTTGTTTATTATCGGTGCCGTTAAGTTATCCAAATCAGTTTTATTTCAGTGAGACATTGGAAGAAGCTAAAAAAATATTTTTATTATGTATTGCATCGTACCAAACTGCAATAACACACTTAAAAGTGCACCAGATAAAGTTCCAAGAGTTCAGAAAATACGGGCACAATGGTGTAAAATAATGAGAAGAGATGAAGTATCGGCAACCTCATGTTTTTATTGTTGTGAAGATCACTTTAACGTTAGTATCTTTATGTTAAATTTCTATCGTTAGCATGGTGCGATTTCGTCGTATGGTCCGAAGTAATTTTTTCCTAGGTTATACTTTGTTACAAGCTTTAAAGCTAGTTTATACAACAAAACTTTCAATTTGATACTGGCTAAAAAGGCCTGTAGAATTACAATTATATATATACTTACAATTTATAGACCTTGAAAACTGTACCTGTTTAATCATCAAAGGTAGTGTTTATATAAGTATAATTGAATTTATTTAAGATCAAGAAGGTTACAGCAAATCATGTTAAAATACAGCCTAATAGTAATATTAATTTCAACCTAATGAAAGAACATGGGGAAAAAATTACACTTTGGCTTAAGAAAGGAGTAAAGTAAGTACCTAGTTAAGTAACGACACATACAGATGTAGTGAATAATCCTTTCCTATCGGCAAAACTCGGAACAACGATAACACCCGAATGGTGCCGATGTGTCTATGAATTACTGTATTATTAAATTACGCGTAGGTATCAAATAAATCGCATACTTTATTTATCAATGTCAAATGTCAAATTGCCCGTTTGACGTATATTACACCGAGATGTTAAAACCACCACGATTCTATCATATAAAGAATTCGTTAGGTAAACAAAAATATAACTAGCTACTGAGGACGTTTTATTTCAATAAAACGCACTGATAAAAACCAAATTCCGGTTGGGATGATCTAATGATTCTATAAGGATTGGAACCCCAAAAGTCTAACTATAAGTCAAAACTACAGTAGGATTTTGCAGACCTTTTTTATAACAATAAATTTTTGTAATTAATTAAAAATACTATGACATAACAAAAAAGACACCTCAACATAAAACAAAACAAACCAGCAGAGAAATTAATATAAATAAATATGATTTTCTGATTGGATGAACGACTTCGATTATGACAGCGGGATAAGAGGAGGAGGAGCGGGGTGGACAGTGTGATGCGAAACAATACTTCCAAATTCCATATCACAGTCAGAATCAGAACTATTTTCTGGTGTATCATCGTCAGAGTTTTCATGAACGGTGATTACAAAACTAGCCATATAATTTTCCAACTTAGGTTCGTGTTTTCGTTACTCGTTTTCGCATTTGATGGCGTGGTCACATACTTTGGCCCAAACATCGGAACCAATCATATTACCTTTTCCTGTACCAATTGTTTCACAGTAGTCATATTCATACTGATGTTTCTTTTGGATACGTATCCCTTTATTTGAGACCATATGTTTTCAATCGGATTGAAATCAGGATGATATGGTGGCAATCTTAATACGCTGTGTCCATATTCGTTCATAAGTTTATCTATAGAGTATTCTACAAAGTCTTGTTTGTACTTGCAAATAATTTCATATATTTCAAGTTTTGTTAATGACGGATCAATCGGAACGTTATGTTTGGATAGCCAATCAATCATGTCGTATTTGAATTAGGAGGTTTTTCTACGTACTTATTATGATATGCAGCATTATCTACTACTAGTACCGAATGTGGAGCTAAGTTTGGAATGAGTTGATTACGAAGCCATTTTTCATAGTTTTCATTGTTCATCGCGTTGTGATAGTCACCTGTTTTATCAGTAGACTGATACATTAACAATGCCCCAGGTATAAACCCCTTTCTACTACCAGCGTGTACTATTATAAGACGTTGTCCTTTAGAAATTAACTGTTTCACTCCGTTTTCTGACGAGTCAGCCCAGATTTTACCTGCCAAATGTGAGGTATGGATGTATGTTTCATCCATATAAACAATCTCTCTCCCTTGCAATCTGTACTTTTTTATCGCGGCTAAAAACTTTACTCTTTTTAAACGAACATCATCTTTCTCGACAAGTAATTTTCTGTTGTTTTCAACTTTTTTATACCGAAATCCCATTTTTCTAAGAATTTTTCTTAGCGTAAAGTCACATCCCTTAAAATGTATGGCTTCGGATAACTTGGACTTCAGGGCTTTAATTGTAGGTACTTGTTTGTATATCAAATGGAAATTATACACTAATCGGCGTATAACGTTGTAGTCAAAATCGTCAAGACCTAGCCAAAATAATTTATTTGGTCTACCCAACTTTGCCGACTTCGGACTATTGGAGGTGGATTGATTTATGTATTCTTTTTGCAATATTTTATTTACTGTTCGTTGAGAAATTCCACTGGCCTCCGAAACTCGTTTTTGGACTTTACAAAAGTAAGCAGTATAGTTGGTATGTTTGAATTTATCATTTTCAGTTAAGAAATATAAATAAATATTGAAAATAACTTCGCAGGCTTGCCGATCTAAACGTTTCCCTTTTCTTAGTGCTTTCGGCATGTCTGTTATAAATTGTTAATGTGGATCGAATAAAATCAATGATTATTATTTACAAAAATGACAGACAAGAGTGAAATGTAAAGTCAAAAAAAAAAAATATAGGTGGCCTGCATTAATACACGAGTCCATGAAGTTTATCACAAAAGCTAACATAAATATCAATAAAATATTTCTGTGGTATTAACTACTCTATATAGATACTTCCTCTTGCAATGCGACCGTTCCCTACGTTGTCTCGATGGGTACTGAGTGCGGTGAAGTAGTAAGACAAACACGAACATTTCCGAGAAAATACGAAAGGAAAGGATTATTCACTACATCTGTAATAAGTAGTAGTACCTGCAAAGAGTTTGATTCATCTGACAATCGGTCGAAACGGGATGTGACGATAGATGCTACGGCCGCGGCATTGTGATTGTGACGCGTTTCGAAAATTTGAGCTGCCTGCCCTTGTTTTGCAATTTTAATGTAATATTTTAGACAGTTAAATGGAGACTGAATAATGAAAGTATGTCATAGCTAAGTTGTAAGGACGATAGATATTCAGAAAATTTTAATATCAGCCATTTTTAAACCACATCGATATTCCCTATTCACTAAAAATACAAAATATCACAGACCACAATTATATCATTTATTATATTTATTTTACTTGATCGTTGCTGATCTAGGCATTGATTGGGCGTTGATCTTTTGTGGGTCATCTGGCGAGCTTTGATAGCTGAGCTGTCAGAATTCCCCATATGTGGCTGATTCTATAGATGGCGTTTGGCGCTGTCCTAATTGACATAAGTGAAGCAAAGTTAACGTAACCTTTCCATAATTCAAAACGTAAACGTCAAACGACGTAAACCTTTAGCGTAATTTCAATAGGTAAAATATATTTATATTTTCTTCGTTATTTGAGCAATTAGGGTATAGGTGTAGTACATAGAACGGATGACCCGGAAGAAAAATCACGCGTGATTTTCATAAATAAGACTTTCATTGGGAATCAAATTAATGAGATGTCAATTGATTCGGGTTTATATTACGAATGACATAGGTTGTTTAATGATACACTAAATTCTATATGGCGCCATCGAAAGAACACATAAAATTTATGTGTGACGGCACATCAGACTCATCTGTTCTCTGTGTAGGACAGAGAACGGAACCTCCAACTTAATCCAGTCATACGACCTTTGTCGTGCGACAGAGGTCAATTAGTAGTACATTAGAGATAGAGATTTAAATTAAAAGCGACTTTTACAAACTCATACTATCAATTAAATTAATCAATAAATCAAGATTTAGTTAAGCTACAATAATCTAAACGGTAAATACTGCCATATGAAATAGAAAGGACGGCCAAAATGCCTTTGTCGCTTTTTTCAGTCGATTTTGACGAAAATTGGCACAAAAGTTCCTTGTTTTTTTTTTTGTTGATTGTGATTTTTGATTAGGGGGAAAACAGAAAAAAAATAGGGGGAAAAGGAGGAAAGTTTGCTGTTGTTGTTGTTGTTGTTTGATTATCGATGCATTTCAATCAAATTTGAGAGGAATACTAACGACTTCATTCTATACAAGTTGTTTCAAAAAAACTCAAAAGGGGGGACTGGAGGGGGAAGCACTCATGCACTTGTATTTTCGACCACTTGTAACTATGTTGTAGATAAAGCTAGACACATCAATTTTCTGTGACTAATAGGCCACAATTGAAATAGGCAAATTCTCAAAATTCAGTCAATTTGAACCAATAGATTGGAAACGACGGCCGTTCAAAGTTCTGTCATTTTGTCACTGACTGGCTCATCAACGATCATCAAAATTCTAATGTATTTCTAGCAGTCATACAAGCTTGAAATTTTAATCAAGCGAGATCTACTGTTCTCATCTCGCAGAACCACTAGTATACTTGGCTGGCTATATATAGAGGCAAGAGAGACCTTTAAATATCTATAAAACGCCATCTCATCTAGTGTATATGGCCGACGATCAAAAGCAAGAGCTATCCATCCTACATTGTACTTACGTACGGCTGCGTGGCGACACGATTGTTGGCTATTCACACACGCACCAACAATCCTGTCGCAAGCAGCCGTACGTGCGTACAAAATGGCAACACTGAAACAGGTCATGTCGCTCGCTAGCTTGTCGTTCGATCTCTCTCTCTCGTTCTTTCGTTGATTTCGTTCTTCTTTTCGCTTTCATGAAGTCAAATTCGGCGATTCAGTTCAGTGGTTCGACAATTTCGCACCAAAAATATCTTAGGTTCAGTTTATTGTTGACGAAACATCACAAAAATTTTGCGATCCTGTTTAGTATAAATTCGAAATGACTTGGGGTTTCGTGACGTGTGGTCCAAACGAAGCATTAGTGGTCTCGGGTGAGTGATAGAATTAAAATTTTAATTAGGCTTGTTTTATGTGTATTGTTTCACGTGTTTTTTCGGTAAGTTTTTACCGGATTATGTGTCTGAACCCTCCTAACACTACTCTTCGGGTTACGTAAACATCAATAACAATGTTTTGTATACTGTTTTGCTGTCTGCGAAATCACCACAAACATTGTGAAAAATCCTCTGCCTGCGAGTCCTAGTTGACTACATTAGTTCATGAACTTTGCCTGCTTGCTGCCTCAGTTAGGCCTAGTAGTACGCGACTGATCCTGTCAATCGTCTCAACAGCGGCTAACTGGAGCGGTATAGTCAATTTGAAGGTTATGTTTTAGATATTTATAATCAGATGACCAGTGTAGTACTCAAGGACTTGAAATCATAAAGAAATTTAGCATACCGCCTGCAACTATTGGGTACACCAAAATAAAGATCAGACTGCTGTACACATGCAACAAAACAAGTAATTGTTTAAGATAAATTTGTCAAAGTTGCGATAACAATGTAGACATTTCTACTAGTTGTTTGTTATTGTATTTAACTGAGACTGTTATCAGTGTAGTGAATTAAAGTTTATGTAATCCTTGTTACATTTGTACTGGATGGTCTTATTACTCATGATGCCTCTAGTTAAATCCGCTTGGGGCCCAGCCCATCACTACCATTGGATTTATTTTCACCGCTTGCGAAGCATTGCTGTGCGATTTCCAAAAGCCAAACTGTTAATAATCTAATAAACATGTGATTTCCAAAAGCTAATCTGTTAATAAAATAATAAAGAAACATAGCAAGCATTTACTTATCAGCCTATTTCAGCACATAGCTGGGCAAAGGTCTTTTTACAGATAAAGGAAGTTGTTTATCCAGGTTGAAAGATTTTACTTAAACTTTTTTCAAAAATAATGTAAATATCTTCTCAAACTAGTGAGTAAACAATTTATTTGGCGTTAACCCTCTTTAACTTAAAAACACATTTTTTTTTTAAAAAATACATATTTTTATCTATGCACATATATATCATAAATGCTCTAAAATTTACTTCGAAACCTCATATTTTGAATTAAATAGTGTCATTTTATTCTTTCGATAAAGTATAAACTTTATCGAAAGAATAGAGTGGAGCCTGTACTCTACAATGCTTAAAAATGTGAATTATAGTTAGTTGGAGAATTTAGGGTGGGCGAAACGGTATATTGCCTATAGTATAGCATATGTTACACACCACTACCAATCAGTACAGACAGTTGATTGTGGATCTATATTACTTTTTTACCAGCCCAATGACCCTTTATCATCTTACCCTGCAGGATGTTGCTACTCAAAGCCCCTGCTCGTCCCAGGTGGCCGCGCCTTCGTCTGGCCTTCAGTCCAGCGGGTGCAGCGGATATCCCTCAACACTATGACACTGCAGGTGGAGTCACCCACAGTTTACACCAGCCAGGGTGTGCCAATATCCGTTACGGGGATTGCTCAGGTGAGGTGGAACCATAGCTCTATTCTTGATAACCCTGTATTTTTTTTTCTTTTTTATCTATCCCTGTTTTGTTTTTAACCTGTAGACTCGCGTAAACCCTAAAACGGAACTTCTATGACAGACATCACCTAGAGTACTGTAGATTCAATTGTGGGCATTTATGGGCAAACAACATAAAATTTGTCTTAATTGTTGTCATTATTTTTTCTTTTCCGGCCAACAGAGATAGAGAAAGGTTAAATGAAGGGTTGGATGTAGGGTTTCGGTATTCCCGGATTTTTGTCATTCCCGTGACCCGGGAACAAAATATCCGAATTCCCGGGTCCCGGGAAGTTTTATTAATATTTTGATTTTGCTATTTATAACTACCAGAAAAGTAATAAAACACGTTAATTTATCATATAAGCTAATTATTTGTCTGAATATGGTATTATTTCAATCATTTTAATCATATTCTCTATCATATCCCACTTTAATTCTTCTGTACCTTAAAATAATGTTTTAAGAAAACTAATGCACTAAGTGATTTATCACTCAACCTGCTCCTTATAAATCTTTGTTGCAAAATTTCCCGATACAGAAAAAGTGCGCTCGCTTTCAGTCGTCGTGGCCATGATAGTTCCAAGGGCAGTAGTAGATCCAGGTTTGGTGTTCTTTTACCAGATTTCATTTCATTTCAGTTCATTTCATTTATTCATCGCTTACATGTGGTATACATATGTACAAGTACAAGATGTCAAGATTAAATTTAGTCCCAGAACATGCGCCCTGCAAGGGCATTGCAATATTATTCTTTTTTACTTAGGTCTAAGGTATCAAGGCATGGCTATTATATTCTATTATATATATATCAGTTATAGGTAAACATTTTCTAATTTTCTGAGATTTCACTTAATAAAATTATATAATACGAATAAATATAGGTAAGTAATCAATGATTGTAAAATTTTATTTTATTTTATTTCAAATTAAATTATTAAGGGCATAGGTCATAATCATAATCATAAAACTCCTGAAGGCTGTAAAAGGCATTTTCTATCAAGAATTTCATTAAAATATTCTGAAACCTTTTAAAATTTTCTGTTTCTTTTATAGTAGGTGTGGTAGGTGATTATATATTTTGACACTCATATTATAAGGGCCTGTGTCTACTAATACTAGGTTAGAATCAGTTGCAGCTAATCTTGGGCGGGGTCTGCGATTTACAGGGCGCTCTCGAATAGGGAACATATGTCGGTTTTTCCTAACAAATAATGATAATTCCAAAATATATATTGAAGTTAAGGTGAGAATTTTGAAGATCTTGAAATAAGGTCGACAGCTGGTCATTTGGTCTATATGAGCTAATATTCTTATGCATTTTTTTGTAAGATAAAGATTTTTTGTATGTCAACACACTTGCCCCATAGTATGATGCCATATTGAAGCTGGGAATGTGCGTAGGCATAGTAAGCCTTCTTGGCGGTTTCTAAATCGGTAGCCTTTTTTATTTCATATAGGGCGTAGGTAAAGCCAGATAATTTAGAGCTCAATTTGCTGATGTGTTGTTTCCAGTTTAGGTACGAGTCTATGTGAATTCCTAAGAGGCAGTAGGTATTGACACATTCAATTGGCTTATTTTTAAATGAAAAGTTTATCTCTAAAGGTGTTCTTTGATATGGATGAAACTGAATTAGTTTAGTTTTATTTAGGTTTATGTCTAGATTATGGTCCTCAAGCCAATTTACTATTGTATTGAATGTGGAGTGTAGATAGTTGTTTAGGATGTGGGCGTCATTGCCTGGGATTAAAACTGAGGTGCCATCAGCGAACAGAGTGCGTGAGTTATCTATTACTTTAGGAAGGTCGTTTATATATATCAGAAACAGCAAGCACTCTAGAGAACTGCCTTGTGGAATTGATTTGTGTACATTCACTGTTTCAGACTTGACTTTGGCGATCTCACCTGTGAGGTGGTTGTGATGGTCTATTTCTACATGTTGTGTACGATTGTCTAAGTAAGATTCGAACCATTTGAGGGCTATGCCACGTACGCCGATACCTGATAGTTTTTGTAGCAAGATATTGTATAGCACCCGGTCATAAGCTTTGCTCATGTCTAGTAAAATGCCTATTCCGTTTTTTCCATCGTTTAATGCGTGTAAGACGTTATTTATGTATTTGAAAACGGTTAGTGTTGTCGACCTCGATTTCCTAAAGCCGTATTGATTATCGTCAAAAACATTAAATTTTTCGCAAAAAGCATAGAGCTTGTTATACATAGCGGTTTCGAAAATCTTAGCAAGTGAGGACAGAAGGGTGATTGGGCGATAGTTATCGGTATTTCGTTTAGAATATTTTTTGTGTAATGGTCGAATTATTGACTTTTTTAGCAAATCTGGAAAGCAGCCGGAATTAAACGATTGATTAATCTGGTATGTTAGTGGAGCGGCTAGGAATTGAGGGCACTTTTTTAATAGTGATGTAGGAATGTCGTCGAAACCTGCGCTGTTTTTATTCTTTAATTTTTTTATAATTAGGTAGACTTCTTTTTCGGTTACAGGATGAATATAAAAAGAGTTTTTGAGCGGTGATAATACAGGTCGCCCCGGCGGTGGTGTCGAGGGATGTGTGAGATTTGAGTTTTCGCCTATAGACCGGAAATAATTGTTAAAAGTGTTTGCAATTTTTTGTGGGTTGTTTATCAGGTTGTTTCCGTCCAGAAGTTCGATGTTAGCCCTGTTCATTTTCCGATGTTTGTTCGCAGTATCTTTTACTACTTGCCACACAGTTTTAGTTAAGTTTTTAGAGTTTTTAAGTATTGTTATGTAGTGTAGTTTTCTAGATATAATGATTGCCTTTTTTAAAGTATTCGAATATTCTCTATAGTGATTTTTAAGAATTGCATTTTTTGTTTGTGATGTTAGGATTCTTAATAGGCGTTTATGCTGGCATGATTTTCTGATGCCCTTGGTTATCCATGTTTTAGTGTTTTCCTTTTTCAGTTTTACTTTAACTTTTGGGATGCATTGGTCTAATTTTTGTTTTATTATGATGTGAAAATTGTTGAAGTTTTCGTTAACGTCTGCTGAGTCTACCAGAATATTACCCCAAATTATCTTACCTAGCTCTGAGATAAATAGTTGAGTATTTAACTCGCTAAAAGTTCTCTTATATGTATGCCATGTTTTTGGCTCTTGATGTGTGTTTGTGATAGCTATGGGTATGGAAATTGTAACACCTCTATGGTCAGATAACCCGAATTCTGTAGTGGTTACTGTTGTATTGATTTGGCTGAAATTGGTGAAAACAAGGTCTATGCAAGTGCTTGTTTCTGATGTAATTCTAGTTGGTTCGTGATTTTTCAGGTGGAAATCGAAACTTCTGAAGAGGTCTATTAGTCTTAAGCGGGCTGGGGTCGCTACTAACATATTTACGTTGAAGTCACCACCTACTATAATGGTTTTCTTTTTGTATTTTTGTTGTACATCCTGCAAGAGCTTTCCTAACGAATTATGAAAGAGATATTTCTTTCTGGAGCTATTAGGCCAGTATATTATGATAATTATTATATTACACGAAGGGACTTCAATGCCACAGACTTCGAAAACCATTTCGGTAGACATTTTAGGTATATCTAGCAGTTCCACAAAATCTAGGTTTTCCCTAACATATATACCCACACCTCCACGAATATGGTGCTTTCTACAAAAATAGGTAGCTGGTTTGTAACCTGTAATTTTCACAAGATCTATCTCCTTTTCTGACAACCACGTTTCACTAACACATAAAATAGTATTTTTCTTAATGAAAGAGTCTGTCTCTATCAGATTTATGTTGTGTTTTAAGCCTCCTACATTTTGATATAGTATACTTGAGCTAGTTACGAAAGTTATGGCTATTATCAATGGATGAGTTTGTATCTTGGAAGGTTGTCCTTTCATTGACGTGATTTGTTGCTGAAGTTTTGTCGTCGGCGGGCATGGCTCTATTTGTGAGTGGTATTGTGTTTGATGTTGTGTCCAGATATGGCTTCCCGTTGATCAGGAGACGGTTGTTGCGGATGATTGCGTGTTTGCCTTCTTTCCGTGCCTCGCAGAGAGTTCTGACTAGGTTTTTCCTTTGTTTAAGCGACTCCTCATCTAAAAAAGTAGAGAGGCTCAAACCTGCAGTCCTAAAGTACTGCTTGTTGTCAATGATGTACTTAGCCATTCTCTTGCTTATCAGTTCAATAGCTACTGGTCTTCTGTTTCCTCTGCGACCCAATCTACGTAGATCTTCAATGTATCCGTCTATATTAACATCCAGGATGTCCCTAAATATATAGGTGATTCTTCTGAAGAGTTCGTTTTCATCTTCCCAATTAGGTTGATCTAAACCGTATAGGATTATTGTCTTTGTATGGTCACTTTTGGGAGCAGTTTCCGATCTGGGCATTGTTGATGATGTACTGTTTCTTATTTCTTCTTTCAGGGTAGACAGTTGTTCCTCTATTAAACTGATTCGACCTATTAGTTTTCCAATTTGCTGGTTTGATTCATCTTGGTCTAATTTTAAAGTGCCAATGTTATTGTCTATTTCTATTTTTAAGTTTTTTATTGCAATTTGTATCTCTTGCTGTAACAGTGACTTAATTTCAGACTTAATGATGATAGATAGATGATATATACAAGTCAAAGTCTTTCTTTAGTCTTGTAAAGCGGGTTCGTGGCGATGAGCCATGCATTTTGTATGGCTTCTTGGAGCTGATCAGCAAAACTCATTTCTCTTTTCCTTTCAGCAAGAGCCTGTAAAATCTCCTCTGGACTGGAATCAGCTGCAGATTTTTCTGGAAACAATCGCCGAAAGAGTTTTTCAGCAAAACGTATCATCGATTCCTTGGTTTCAGCACTGTCTGTGATGTATTCATTTGCTTGTATGGTAGGGTTTTGCAGAAAGAGCGTCAAAGTATATAGCTTGGAATCTCTTCTCTCAGTAATCCTTCGTGTCAAGCAATTGAAAAACTCCACAGCAAGCGCGGATTCCAACTTAGCCAATCTTCCAAGAAGTGCTGTAATAACTGCTTCGCAGATCAGAATACCTGCTTTTCGGGAGCTCAGCGCCTCCACTGCCAATTTAATAGGATTCAAGATTTTAAGTAAATCCTCCAAAACAGTTAAGTTTTCCTCGTGACATAAGTTTGCGTTATTTAAATCAATTAACGCCTTCTTGATGCAGTTTTTTATTTCTTTTTGTTTTTAGTGGACTTCTGCGAAATAAATTGACAATAAGCCGCGTGTCTTCAAGAACTCTCTTTAAATCTGGTCGGATCTTACGGGAACTTCTCTCCACGATTCTGAGTCTGATTCTTCAGACGCTGTGTCACTGGTCCTTTGTCTATAAAGGACGTCTGTCACCCTCAAATGGATCGCATGGTTCATGCATAGCACCATCTCTGCTGGGCTCTCGCGGCCAAATTTTGTCATCACGTTCGGACCATCGCTTGTCGCAGCTACAATATCATGCTCGAAGTTGATATTGAAATCAGCCAAGACTGTATCTACAATTATTCTTGTTTCTGGTGCTCCGCATTTCCCCGGTATGAATGTCAGACCAAATTATAAACTTTTCCGTCTTCGCCATGTAAGTTTATATTGAAATAGCGCCTATTTCTGATGCTAGTCCATTCATCAAGAGTGATACTGAATCGTCCATTGTTATCCACGTACTACTTCACGGTTGCGATGATTTCTTCTCTTTTTTCTCCAGCAAACGCCATTATTAATTTCATAACGTCAGATTCGCATTTCGGCATTTTTAGACCATCTTTGGTAACATAGCCTCGAATCACATCACTGTTGGTGATTGCTCGAATTGATATTCCGTCACTTGCTGCTAACTTCGAGACGACTTCGCCAATAGTGTTGGGCATTTTAATATACTGTTCCAAAGACGTCTGTTTCATAGGGCCCTTTTTTCTGGTGGTGGTGAAGTGGAAGTACCAGTAGCCGGTAAAGATGCCGAAGTTGATGCCTGCGAAGATTCTTCATCGGATCGATATATTATGTTTATGCCATGTACTGTTGTCAAGTGTCTTGCAAGTCCACTGGTAGATGAGCCTTTGCAACTTAACTCTTTTGGGCATCGATTACATTGCGCCTTTTCTGGGCCTTTTTTCTTAAAATACTTCCACAATTCTGAAGATGCTCGAGTATCCATCTCACCCTTTAACAAATTAAACCTTAACATTTAGTTATGTCGTTACATCTTATGCTTATTTATCAACAATTAAAAGCGTGAAATTTAATCGGTGATCAGGAGTAGAAAAATATGAATATCTAGCTAAAATTAAACTTAATAGGCGAGGTCTCACGCAATTCACCTTACTGTTTAATTAATAAAAAGCTAAAACATAATTAAAACTAATAACCGCTTAGATACATGGTCAACCTGCGAACGACTTCCAGGTCACTCATAAATTGTCATTGCCCTTAAATAAAAGAGGTTGTAAGCTTCACAGATACAGTTGGGTGTCAAGGAATTTAGAATAAACTTAATTTCAAAATAAAAGTTCATAGAAAAAATTTTGTTTGTTTTCATGTAATTAAGACTTCAACGTGACCGCCATCAATTACTGAGTTAAAAAAGTTGGTACCTGATCACCGAATAATAAATTTACCGTTTATATCCCAAGGTGTTAACAAACATACATATAAATTAAAAATATACAGAATTTGCAACTTACCAATGATGACAATAATTTGTTTTATCATAAACTCACTTGTTCTTTCACTTTTGTATTCCGTTAAAAATTTCACGACTATCACGTTGTTCAGGTGAACATCTAACTGACACTGGCGAAAATAAATACTACTTACTCCTTATTTCGGATAAGTGATTAGGGCCTAGGGGGCCTACCTACACATCTTTTTAGAGTTCTTTGTGCATAACGATTAAGATTGGCAAGCTTTTAGAGTTAAAACTGACATAAAAATCAATGGCGGAATTTCCCGGGAATCGTCAAAATTTTCCCGGGTTCGGGAATGACTTATTTCCCGGGAATTCCCGATCCCTGTAACCCGGGACCGAAACCCTAGTTGGATGCCTTCCGAACACAGTTGGGTGGTTGGTGCTCTATTGTGATGGTGACTATTCCACCAGGTTAGAAAATATGTTGGGAGACGATCTAGCTTCGGAACTGATGAACAACTGAAGCACAAAAATTAGTTTTGGCAGGTGACCACGGCACCGCCTCGTTATTCAATTTCAACTAAGTCTTCCGGGACATTTTTATTCCCAGGCCCCGGGAAATCTTAAAAATCCTTTGAGTTTGCTAGTTTTATCTACCAGAACTGCTATTTAGAAGTTTAAAAAAACCGACTACAAGTCCTTTATCTTCCTCCCCGGTCGAGATGCGAATGTCGTCTATACATACTCACGAAAAATTGCTTATGCTTAACTAATACAATTATCATAATTAATAAGCAGGAATAATAATTACAAAATTATTAACAGCAAGGTCTGTGTTGAGCCAGATTAACCCCATACATGCCCATCATTTAAGTAATCTTGAACATTGTAATATCCCTTTTTCGACAAATTCGCTTTAACATGGTGTTTAAATTGCTCAAATGACAATTTCAAGATCTCCAGAGGTATCTTGTTGTAGTAGAGAATGCATTGACCCTTGAAAGAATTGCTGACCTTCGCGAGTCTAAACCGGGGCGCAAGTAGTCTGTGATTATTTCTTAGGTTAACATTACAGCTATCGCTAAGTTTGGGAAATTTTGTAAGGTTCTTGCATACATACATTATATTTTCGAAAATAAATTGACTAGGCTACAGTTAGTATGTCAATTTCTTTAAAAAGCTCTCTTAAGGAGTCTGTGCGTTTTAAATTATAAATTGCTCGAATAGCTCGTTTCTGTAAAATAAAAATAGTTTGAATGTCCGCTGCTTTCCCCCACAACAAGATACTATAGGACATGACACTATGAAAGTAACTAAAATATACTAGCCTAGATATAGCCACATCCGTGTTTTGTCTGATGTTGTTGTTCCTAACAGCGTAAGCCGCAGAACTTAATTTACCAGTCAATTTTTCTATGTGGGGTCCCCACTGCAATTTGCTATCAATAGTTAATATAATAAACTTCGTGTCATTTACTAATTCTAATGTATTGCTGTCCAACACTAAACTGGTGGTAACAACACGTAACTGAGATAATACTCCATTGACATCGTCAAAATCTTCTTTTTGTTTTTAAATTTTGAAGAACAGTGAAGTATCATCAGCAAACAACACTATGTTAGTCAATTTCTCCACCATAAAAGGCAGATCGTTAATATATACCAGGAATAAGAAAGGGCCTAATATGGAACCTTGTGGAACGCCAATTTTTACTCTCGATCCATCAGATTTAACACTGTTGACTTCTGCCTGTTGAATTCTATTGCTTAGATGTGATCTTAGTAGATTCAACGTTTTATTTCTAACTCCGCAATGATTTAATTTCATTATTAGCGTATCATGATCAACACCATCAAATGCCTTTCGACAGATCGCAAAAAACACCGATAGCATCCTGTGCGGTTTCCCATGCAGAATAAATATGAGATATAAGGGTAATACCTGCATCCGAGTTGATTTACCCCTAGTGAAACCGTATTGCTTGGCGTAGAGTTGTTTTGTACGGTTGAAGTGTGAGAGCATTTGATTGAGTATAATCTTTTCAAAAATTTTACTTAGTGCTGGAAGAACAGATATTGGTCTAAAATTTGAAGGATCACCCTTGTCCCCGATTTGAACAGAGCTATAAGTTTTCTGTGTTTCATGAGGTCTGGGAAAGCTCCATCATCAATACATTTATTAAATACATAAGCTAGGTGTGGGGCTATAACTAGTATTATTGAACCAATTACTTTGACTGATATACCCAACAGGTCTTCAGTATTTTTTAAGTTAAGTAATCTATACGTTTTGACAATATCCTGGGGATATACATGATGAAATTTAAAATCTACTTACTGATGCTAGTACTGTTTTTTAATAAAGTCTCTGCTTCATATGGAGATGAATTTAGACGCTCTGTTGTGAGTAAGGGTACATTGGTGAAGAATGTTTCAAAAGCTCGAGCTATCTCAGCGTTGGATTTAACAACATCATCACCTATATTTAAGCAGAAATCATTTAATTAATCAGGAGATTTTTAAATTGCTTTTAATGGCAATTTCAAAATCTCGAGAGGTATCTTGTTGTAGTAGAGAATGTACTGACCCTTGAAAGAAATGCTACCTTCGCGCGTCCGGGGCGCAACTCTAGTCAGTGATTATTTCTGAGGTTAACATTATACCTATCACTAAGTTTGGAAAATGTTTTAAGGTTCTTGCGTACATACATAATATTTTCGAAAATAAATTGTCTAGCTACAACTAAGCTACAGTTAGGATGTAAATTTCTTGAAAAAGCTTTCTTAAGGAGTCTGCGTTTTAAATTAGTAATTGCTTGAATAGCTCTTTTCTGTAAAATAAAAATAGTTTGAATATCCGCTGCTTTGCCCCACAACAAGATACCATAGGACATGACACTATGAAAGTAACTAAAATATACTAGCCTAGATGTAGCCACATCCGAGTTTTGTCTGACTTTGTCTACTTAATACAATACGAATATAAAAAAGTGGCAAGTGAAAAATATGCCAGATTGCATCTCACTTCATGATAAAAAACGTAAACACCACTACCCACCAAGTTAACAACTTAAAAAAAAGCAAGCCCTATTTGTTCCTCCCCGCTCGGGATGCGAATCTCGTCAAAATACGCGAAATCAAGGCTGCGAAATCTGACGAAGTCTGACAGTCAAGTCCATATTACACGACATAAACACAGTACTAAGAGGCAGAATTCATCTTATGACAACGACCTTAAACACCACTGATAAGTCACAGTAATAATACTCGATTTCGTTTACCTGGATGATATCATAATTCCAGTCTTTTTGCTTTAGAAACAAACTACTGAAGAGATTTCTAATTAAATAAAAATGAGACGAAACTAGAAGGTCACCCTTTCAAAGGAAAACACGTTTTCTGAAATTGGTTCATAAATAGTACCAGTTATGACTGTTATGAGGTAACAAACATACAAAAGTACAACCGATTTTTTTAACCCTTTTTGAAGTCGGTTAAAAATAGTCTTTTATTTATGTCAGAAGTATTTTTAAAAGCATGTTTCGTTTAAAATGTAAAATACTTTTCAAGGTAGGTACTTAACGTATGGCATTACTTACTTATTATTATTCTCAAATCTATTAATGATTGTTGTTGAAATAAAGCTATACTGATGAGCTCCCAATATGTAAAAAATATCTCTGAATTGATGTGGCCCTGAGGTCGAAATCATAAATCAGATTTTTAAGATTTAGCTAAAGTAAATACAATATTTTCTGAACTCTGAACAGATATAATAGTAGTTTATGTGACTGATACATAATGGAGCGCATTAAAACTCGAATAACTCGAGAGTTTTAATGCCTAATTATGTACAGTTACATACACTAGTTTATCTACACACATATCATAATCTATCTTTGATATGTTGAGGAAGTTCAGTAGTACCAACTTCACAGCCAAACTAGGACCGGAACGCAGGCGGGAGTTGGCGTTCCAAATTTGAATGTCATAATTTGTCGAAATTTGATACATCATGGTCATAATGTATCAATATTCAGATAAGAAATGAGTTTTTACGGCGCAGTAGAAAGGGTTTATGATACGTGTGTAGATAAACAAATAAAATAGGGCTAATCATGTCAACACACAATGAACACTTCTCGCGATTGGCTCAGACACAAATTCATGTCGATATAGATAAAAAAGTTTTATTGGTTTTATATGTAGTCAAACTGTCGGGAATTCCCGGGAAATGCCAAAATTTACTTGGCGTTCCGGAATTCCGTTCCCGGGAACCCAGGACTGAAACCCTACTCTCAACTCGCAAAACCTACAGTTAGTTAAAATTATGTTTATTACATGGAACTACTGTCACTTGAATGAATGAATAAAGGGGCAGGTCCAAAGGATAGCTGCTAGTTAATTACTTGGCTGGGTGATGAACCCCTAACCAGAAACAGAAACACCAACCACTCGCCGGAAGAGGCATTCAATGTACAGGTGACTCTTTATCAAATAAAGTTCAGTTCAATATAACAACAAGCTCGTAATTCAAGTTTAAAGTCGGGAGCACGAATATTTGACAAATCGAAAAAGTCAGAGTTCAGATGAAACGAACCTTATGACATTGCAATAAGACGCACTGACAGTTCAATTCGTACACTTTTTTGATGCGTATTTATTCGTGCGAACTACGCTGAAAACCAATTTTCCGGTACCCGTTTCAATCAGCTTTTGTAGAGTAATCCCCCAAATGTAACTGTTAGTAAGCCGGCGCACTGAGGGACTTAATGAAGTTAGAACTTCATTTGTGGGTCTATGTATGCAATACTATAAAAAATACCGGAAGAGATATTGAATTTGTCAGAGAAGAAATTTAAAGGCATTGTCAAAAAAAACATTGTTATAAAGCATATTATAGGTTAGTTAGATTAGATTAGACATTAATGACAAAGAGGTATGGAGCGGAGCTCTGATTGTCCAGCGCAGCACAAGAACCACGCACACGATAGTAATGCAAGACCTATTTTTGAAAAAAAAAGAAACAAAAGAAAAGTATAGGCCTTGTTGCAGTGTACGAGTTTCTTGCGCCGCTTCTTCTCCGCTGCTGCTCCGCTAGTTTTTCTTGCATTACATAGATTCCAATTACATTCAAAAAGCGTTTGTAAGATTCTATTTTGAATTAAAAAAAATAGTTTGAAGTTTGACTCTTTAACAAACGACACAACCTCCATTGTACGTACTACCTCGGATGGACTCTCAAACAAAACGACACAACCTACATTGTATTGTACATACAACTTCGCTCTGATGACGTCTTAGCATCCGTCACTGACCTCGTGACGCGTCGGGGGTGAGAGCGAAAGAGAGAGAGAGAGAGAATTCCTCGCGGTTGCCAAGTTAACTTTGTGGCGTATATGTCACCGGAAAATAATACGATCCGCAAGTTTATAAATTTCCTAATTTTTTTTCCGCAAGTTTATAAATATAATAACCTAACCTAACCTAACATAACCTAACCTAACCTAACCTAGCCTAATATAATCTAGAAGGAAGTTTATAAATTTCATAGGAAATTTATAAACTTGCGGATCGTGTTATTTTCCGGTGACATATATACGACACAGTACACTACTCTAGAGAAGGCGACTCTATCTAGGCATATAACCGGAGGCGCTAATCTCATCCTAACGTCTGTGGCGTAGCGGTCCAGGTCGTATGCGAGAGGTCCCGGGTTCAAATCCCTCTCGTAGAAGACCTATTATTATTTACCTGTAGAATTATGTGGTGGAATATCTTTCGCATTTCGACGTATCGCTCTTACGGCTAATTGAATTTAATTTCGACGCTCCCTAATTATTAGGCCAACTAATAAACGCTCCGACGAGTTGATCATTAATGACGTCATAGGGGCCGGGTGCGCCGTGCTTAACTGCCTGAGGGCACTTACGCGCTAACGACAAATGGGATACTTCCTGAACGCAATTATAAATGAATGCTTTAACTATAATCTATAGGTAGTTCTAGACTAGACAATACAATTGAAAATCGAATATGACCGCAAAATTGGAGTCGGAGTCGTACAAGAAAGGTTACCAAGATACCACGAATAAGAACGCGTAAAGCGATCTTATTTTTTTTTTTATATTATTATATTTTTATCAGCAATAATTTACATCAACAACTTGATAAGAAAGAGAAGTTTCCCACGACACTGGGTGTCCTAGTGTAATGCCAGAACCAGAAGCAATCCTATATTTAAATGTTTACATGTTAATTTTCAAATCCAACATCTCCTACTCTAGGTTAAGATCCAGGGTCAGAACTTGGAGATGCTGCTGTCGGCCTGTGAACAGTTCCTAGGCAAGTCCGAGAGCGAGATCCAGCATATTGCCCTGGTCACTTTGGAGGGCCATCAGAGAGCTATCATGGGCTCCATGACTGTGGAGGAGATATACAAAGACCGCAAGAAGTTTTCTAAACAGGTGAAGTGATATCTTTATTGATCATCATCGTCATACTACAATACCTACAACAGCCTACTCAGACAGTCCCCTTTTTATCCTTCATCAGGGGGTGAAGTTTTTTTCTTTTTACCAGAGATGAGATTACGAACAAAACAAAATGGTCATAAATATAATGTCCCCCTTTAATTGAAAGAAACGCATGTAATTTATTATGGCAATCAATATATCGCTTCTAGTTTTTTTAGTAAAGGTGTTTTTTATGTACCATTATGTCATTTTGATAAATAGTTAAACATAAGCTATTGATTATTTGTGGTTGTAGCGGCAACAGAACACTCTACGAAAATTTCATCCTATTACTCAAATGGACCGAAAATTTAGGAAAACTGACAGATTTCACACACGGACCACGCCACGACCACAAAAAAACGGAACAAAAGTGGCTGAAGCGTTCTACACAACGCCGCCACACGTGTCACACAACGCCGCCACATGTCACGCTACATGTCACGCCACATTTATATGGACCACCATGATACCACTTTCATATGGAAAACGGGGGTGTGGTCCGTGTACGCGAGGCAAGCAGAGCTTTGATTTTTGACCATGATCAATTTGACATATACTGCGTAGACTTTGTAATTGTTTTTTGGATAGTGAATAACATAGAAACTGAGTGACAGAAAAGACGCTAGAAATCTTAAATTATTTTGGGTGCTGATTATTTTTGCAATATAAGTGTATTGTGTATGTGAATGTCTGTCTGCATTTCTAATTTCAGGTGTTCCAAGTTGCATCCAGCGATCTGATAAACATGGGCATCACTGTCGTCTCGTACACACTGAAGGATATCAGGGACGAAGAGGTATGCATGTAGATAATTTCTAAACTACTACCACAAGTTACCTTGGCACTCGGGAGGAATACGTTTCCCCTATCGCTCTCGCCATCGACGCGTCAGTAGGACAGCGACGGACCCTACGACTTCATCACAGCGAGGTTGTAAGTTAACTTTGGAGAGAGTGAGTTACTATTTCTTATCACTGGATTCCATTATTTTCTCCGGTCATCCTTCTGGGCTATGATGACTTACTATATTATGAAATGTTTAACCATCTCATTTTTAAATGTAGTGTATATTTAGACAAGCTAGAATAGGTTATCACATGCGATAACAGGAAATCACCAAACACACCATTTGTAAATATGAAGGTATATCTTGTTCGTATGAATAAGCTACAATAGGTTCTCACGTGCGATAACAGGAAATCACCGAACACACCATCTGTAAATATATAGATATATCTTGTTACTTGCTACAATAGGTTCTCACGTGCGATAACAGGACAACACCAAACACACCATGTGTAAATATGAAGGTATATCTTGTTCGTATGAATAAGCTACAATAGGTTCTCACGTGCGATAACAGGAAATCACCGAATACACCATCTGTAAATATATAGATATATCTTGTTACTTGCTATAATAGGTTCTCACGTGCGATAACAGGACATCACCAAACACACCATCTGTAAATACGTAGGTACATCTTGTTACTTGCTACAATAGGTTCTCACGTGCGATAACAGGAAATCACCAAACACACCATCTGTAAATACGTAGGTATATCTTGTTACTTGCTACAATAGGTTCTCACGTGCGATAACAGGAAATCACCAAATACACCATCTGTAAATATGTGTATATCTTGTTATTTGCTATTTGTTTAATAGGTTCTCTCGTGCGATAACAGGAAATCACCAAACACACCATCTGTAAATATGTATCTATATTTTGTTCGTATAAATAAGTAATATTAAGTTCTCACGTGCGATAACAGGAAATCACCAAACACTTTCTGTAAATATGTAGGTATATCTTGTTCGTATGAATAAGCTACAATATGTTCTCACGTGCGATAACAGGAAATCACCAAACACTATCTGTAAATATATAGGTATATCTTGTTCATATGAATAAGCTACAATATGTTCTCACGTGCGATAACAGGAAATCACCAAACACTATCTGTCAATATGTAGGTATATCTTTTTATTTGCTACAATGGGTTCTCACGTGCGATAACAGGAAATCACCAAAGATGTTACATCTGCGCCTGGTGTTATGGCTGCATAACGGAACACTAAAGTTGACGCATACAGCAAGGTGCACAGATATTGTGACTTCGTTGTATAACTAGCAGAAATCATTGTAACTGCTCGCAAGATTTTTTACTTAGTAGGTAGAAACATTAATTCTGGCCCGTAAATAAATAATGAAGGATAAACATTCACCCCGCCATCGGGGGGTTACCACGACCTATGAGTGATTCAGATTAGGTTCAAAACTTGAGCATCACCATAATGGGCTTTATTATCATAGTACCAAGACTTGTTTTAAGATAGACATATTTTACTTTGAGGTTCAGTTTAGGTTCCTCAACTGTGGTAATCCCCCAGGTTCCTTATAGATGGCGTTAGTACCAATCGATTGTATATGCCTCGTCAATTCTACCAACAGATGGCGTTAGCCGTACATTATCTTTGCAGTCTATACGTCACCATAAGATTGTCAAAACCGTTAGTTTATAATATAACGTTGTCTTTTTCGTTAGTTTAAAAACTATCGATAAATTGTAAGCTGTACCGTACTGCTTACGATATGACGCGTAATTTATAATAAAACCGATGCATTGTGAACTGGTTTAAACTTGAATCGCAAAGGAAATACCAGGGCAAACACTGCGGTAGTTAAGGTGAAGACTAGGGGGGGGGGGAAGAACGAACAAAAAAAATGAAAATTCTAAACCCTGTCGGTCTGGTTTACATTTTGTCGATTGTTTACAAACTAACAAATAATTATTTATATTTGTTTTTTACATTATTTATACAACTTGATTTCAATTAATTTTTATACAACTAAACATGAGCTTGGACAATGAGTTGTGGCCTAGTGATTTATCATAACTGGTCAGCCCCCCTGTACAAAGTCGCTTTATTTATCACTAGTTGGTAAGTTTGTCTAGGGGTCTTTGTCAGATCAGCAAATCAGCCTTAACATGTTATTCTGACATCTAGGAATTTTAATCGCTTTTGAAAAATAATAAAAAATATTTTATGTAATTAAAAGCACAATAATTTTAACAAACATGGTTCTCTAAGTTGTTTTTGCATTTTCTCTACAGGGAGCTAAGGTATGTTTTTCGATGTTGCGTGAGTTATGTTTGTTGCTTTTCACCGCAGCTGTGAAATGTAATTTTTGTGCACTAATTCTCTGAAAACATTGTATTCAACCCAGTAGGCAAATGCGATTCCCCACCCTAGGAAGGTAAGTAAATTTAAAAATCGAACGAGGCTCCTTTCGTTGTTTTCTGGGACAAGACCTCGTATTTGAGAAGACCGGGGTCTTCTCAAATACGAGAAGAAAGAAGACGCCTAAAACTGACACATTAAATAGGTTTTCTTTTAAAAACGATTGCATTGGCCAGCAAGAAAATCGCATGAAAAAATAATTTTTCGCCACGCAAATCTAGTTAAAAACGTTGATATATTTTATAGCATTAGTGATGAAAAGTAGATTATTGCACTCGGGTGTAAGAGATCAATTTCACCCCCGAACCATAAGCTCCATCACCCGCTTTGATCGCTCGTGCTCTTTTAAATATCTCGGGGTTAATTGATGACTTACCAGCCTTGTATGACAATCTGCTATTAACACGACTACCCAAAAATTATGTGTAACGTTTTCAGGGTTCATACAGGTATTTATACAGGGTGTTCCGAAACTCACTGTCAAGCGGGCACCTGGTGAAAGCCCAGCCTACATACAGGTCTGGTAAAATATAGATAAAAAACCGGTCAAGTGCGAGTCTAAATCGCGCACGAAGGGTTCCGTACCACCGTTCAATGGAAGCGATGGCGTGGAGTGAATAGTTTGGATTTTACACAGCAAAATATTGTTTACAAAGTTATTGGTGCGGTTACTTTCACACTCCATGTACGTAACCAGGTGCATCCATAAGTTTGTATGTGGTATTGAAAGAATTGTTGTATGGGAGCCCCCTTAAATATTTCTTTTATCCTGTTTTTTAGTATTTGTTGTTATAGCGGCAACAGAAATACATCATCTGTGAAAATTAGCTAGCTAGGTTCTTGAGATACAGCCTGGTGACAGACGGACGGACGGACGGACGGACAGCGAAGTCTTAGTAATAGGGTTCCGTTCTTACCCGTTGGGTACGGAACCCTAAAAACTATGTAACTCGATTCACAAAATAGTTGCTTATTTCAAAAATTAACATGCCTTATCACATATTTAGTTACTGTGACAACAAGCTTAGCAATCCTGCTTCGATTTCATTACCAACATGATCCTAAATAACCATACTACAGCAGTCACACATTAAGCAGAATATTTCGTCAGATTGTAAAAAAATATGTAGTTTGGTTGTATCGTAGTTTGATAAAATCATGTAAGTCAACTAACTTTGACTCATCATAACGGAAAAAAACATACTGCACCACCCTCGGCAAGTTTATAAAAAAATTGGCCTATTTAGTAAAGATTTTGAAAAGGTCTAATTTCTTATCAAACTGTTAAAAATATTATCAAACCAAGTTGGACACCATAACAACACCATAACATTTTAGGTAACTTCCAGAATGGAAAAATAATGACTAGATTAGGGTAAAATAATAAACGAGTTCAAATTGTTTGCCTCCAGCATGAATGCAGGCTTTACCTCTTTTAAGAAATGATATTTTTATTGGTGTTGCGTAACTCGCTGCATTGATGTCTTCTGCAGCTTGAGCAATTTTGTGGCGGAGATCACTGATATTTCGAATTTGTTTTGCATAAACTTTTTCTTTTATGTAGCCCCAGTAAAAAAAGCAATTGGGTTCAGGTCCGGAGACCGAGCTAGCCACACAATTTGCCTCACGGCCAATCCACCTTCTGAGATATTCTTGATCTAAATAATCCCGTACAGCACGAGCGTAGAGCGCTGGGCGGGCAGCCGTCTTATTGACACCACATATCCCTGTAGATGTTGAGTGGTAATTCGTTCAATAAAGACGGCATAGAATTTTTTTGTGGGTAGTTTTCTCCATTAAATGTTGCAGACAACCCAATCGGTCTAACAACTTTGTCATTTAAAATTCAAGTCCACTTGTTTACTTTAAATTGATATTGAGAGCAGTCTTCACAAATCAAATGTGCGTGTTCTACGTGCCATTCATGCATGTTGTGCAGATTTAAATATCCGTCTCTTTTGAACGTAGACTCATCACTCCACAGGATTTGGTGAGAAATCGCGGATCTTCTCTGTTTCTCGCCAACATTGTCATACAAAACTCCCGCCTAGGAGCGTAGTCCTGAGGCCAAAAGCTTTGTCGTCATACGTGATAGGGGGGTGATAGTAGTTGTACTTCTGAAATCTATAAACTACACTTTTCGGAATTCCAGTATTTCTGAAGAACTGGTCATTCTGAATTTCCTCTAAAATTATTTCTTCGATACCTTTTTGAGTTCTTCCTCCAGCCCTACGAAGGACGATTGCCTACTAGTACCAGCAGGCAATCGTCCTTCCGCATAGGCTAGGTGAACATTCTAGAACACGCGATGATCTGGGTAACGCTCGGCGTACAGGTACCTCTTACGATACAGTCTTGCCGCGGAAGAGGCATTGGAGTGGCATTCACCATAGTTAATATGCATGTTGGCATATGGTTCAGACGTGTAGACATGACGTGTAGACATCCGGCATGTTGCAATTGTTATTGTAGTAGGCTGGGCAAAATCAAGTCCGGAGAGATAAAAGCCATAGTAAGAAAGTCAACATTTATTCGCACAGAAAACGTATGAGTGTAGTGTAACTAAAGGTAACAGAGCTCAACAATTTGTTTGTTGCTTCTTTCGTTTCTACTTAGTTTCTTAATTAATGTCGTCCGACCTTTTTGGAAAATGAAAAAAATCACACTTGACACTGGCATAATGATGCCAGTGTCAAGTGTGATCACCTCTTTGACAGATTGTCTATTGAGAAGAGAGGAGGGCACGTGCAGGGCAGGGGGCGGTGACGAACAAGAATATCCTGCAGAAATCAGTATATACCTAACCTGCATGTTTTTTATTAATTCTTGAAGAAACAGTGAATTGAGGTGGCATTGTATTAAATTTCAACTGATTTATAATATTACGAGATGGTTTTACTCATATTTATTTTTATTTTTGATAGACTATAAGTAACAAGTGATATTCAACAACCTTTTCAAAATACTTACTAAATAGGTCATTTTTTTATAAACTTGCCGAGGGTAGTGCATTATGTTTTTTCCGTTATGATGAGTCAAAGTTGATTTACAAGATTTTCTCAAACCACGACAGAACCAAACTACAAAACTTTTTATCAAAATATTTATCTGACAAAATATTCTGCTCAATTTGTGGCTGCTTTGAATAGTATCGTTATTTAGGATCATGTAACTAAATAAATCTTAGGAGAATTGCTAAGTCTGTAACGGTAACTAAATATGTGAAAAGAGATGTTGGTTTTTTTAAATAAGCCATTTTTTTTATTCAGTGATACAGTTTTTTAGGGTTCCGTACCCAACGGGTAAGAACGGAACCCTATTACTAAGACATCGCTGTCCGTCCGTCTGTCACCAGGCTGTATCTCAAGAACCTAGCTAGCAAGAGAGTTGAAATTTTCACAGATTATGTATTTCTGTTGCCGCTATAACAACAAATACTAAAAAACAGGATAAAAGAAATATTTAAGGGGGCTCCCATACAACAATTCTTTCAATACCACATACAAACTTATGGATGCACCTGGTTACGTACATGGAGTGTGAAAGTAACCGCACCAATAACTTTGTAAACAATATTTTGCTGTGTAAAATCCAAACTATTCACTCCACACCATCGCTTCCATTGAACGGTGGTACGGAACCCTTCGTGCGCGATTTAGACTCGCACTTGACCGTTTTTTTTATTTTTATTTTACCCGAACCTGTATAGGTTGGCTTTTCACCTGGTGCCCGTTTGACGTTGAGTTTCGGGACATATGAAATAAAGCTACCTACATGTTTTTGTCTATCTGAAATACTGTATATCTGAAATAAAGGTACCTCCATGTTTTTGACCGACTTCACCGTTACAAAGATGCAATAAAAATAAGGATTTTCGTTACATCATACGTTTTGACCACCTGGACAAAAACACGTTAAATTATTGTGTTGAGTCGATCTAGAATGACAAATCACGGTACGTGTATATCAGTTGTTGGTTCGCACGTAAGCGGCAACAAACATTCGCTTTGTTTGACTCCACAATGCAAAGAATCAAGACAAAACAATGTGCATGAGATATCAATATGCGATGATATTTAAACAGCTTTGTCAATACTATTCAAGCACGCACAATACATTTTTTATAAACACACAAAACAAACCGCAAAGTAGGCTTTGCAATTTGCACTGTGCACAATTGATGAAATTTCATTGTTAAGTTTTATATTTTGTCGACTGTGCTAGGGATGTATTGTGTTGAACTGGTGTGTATTCAATTATAAAGTGTGTGAGCCTGTAATAACGCCGCGACGCACTGGATATTGTTTCATGCATATATCTACAGTTCAGAGGGATTTATCCGAGGAGGCTCTACCCGAAGACGTGATACTTTTCCTTATTCATTCGATTTCATTGCATTACCTTCCAATGATCTGCGACACTTTTTCTTAAATAAGTCAGATTCTGTATCTGTCTGTCTCCACTGTTCACCTAGGGCTACCTCAAAGCGCTCGGCCAAGCGCGCACGGCAGAGGTGAAACGCGACGCGCGCATTGGCGAGGCGGAGGCGCAAGCGGAAGCGCGCATCAAGGAGGCCATGGCGGAGGAGCAGCGCATGGCCTCGCGCTTCCTGAACGATACCGAGATCGCGAAGGCGCGGCGGGACTTTGAGCTGAAAAAGGCGGCGTACGATGTCGAGGTGCAGACAAAGAAGGTAAGCTTGCTCTCTGGGGAGTACAGGTCGAGGTTCTGGAGGAAGAAGAAATCATCATGAGACTTAGTGGTATATCTTTTTATAGTCTGTTTCCAGGGCAGGCGAAAACACGGACATTGACCTTTGTGCCTACCACAGTGATCACCAACCTTTTTTGATGAGGTTCAAAAATTATCAGTCGTATGAATGTAGGGAATAAATAAAATTCTATTTTTTTTATTATTTATTATATTTATGTATGTTATTTAAAATAAAATTGTTTGCTGATATCTAAAAGATGTTTAATTACACAAATATACACGGTTTTGTACCTGAGCAACTAAAGGCTCGCACTCGAAAACTAGAACCAATTTTGACACACGGATTGAAGATTTGAGTTCAGGCCATCAAATAACATAAGAAATCGTTCTCTTCTGCTCAGGTCCAAAAGTTGATCCGAATTTGTAAACTTGTGTTATTCTAAACACGTCAAATCAGGTTTGTTATCTCTGACTGGTAGCGTCGCTCACCCCACCCCGTACCACGAAACGCAGAACTACGCGGAAACGATACAGAAGTGCATGGAGTAGTGCTAACACAATACTTTATGTCATTGTCCGTTTTTTCGCCTGCCCTAGAAACAGACTTTTTCGATATTATCTATGATGTCAATTATTGGTACCACTAAGCTGGTCCGCTGAAGGAACTGGAATATGAGGGGAATCCTGTTATCCCTATCAAGCAATAGGGTTTTTCTCATTAGATTCGTCTTGACAATACTTATTTATTTATTAATATACCTTTAAGTAGTTAGAAAATATTATGAAATTATCAATTCGAAAAAGGAAAACAAAATACACAGTTTTTTTGATAAGTGGACGTACAATCATTTGGGTCTCACCACAGTAGCAGAACCACAGATAATACATGTTTTTTGGCCTTATAATTTGTGTGAATTTAGTTTGTTCGGATGGGTTCAGTCGCGAGTTTAAGTTTCAGGAAATTCCCGACCTGTGTGGGTAATCATAGCATTAGACACGTGTGTGCGCGCCGTAGTTTATGTCGGGGGAAGTCCCTTGACACTTTTGGCTAATTATTGCAGAGAAAAGTATTGATCAATGTTATTTTTTTTTTATAAATACCAATATATTGATTAACTCGAAGCTTTATTTTACATTTGTTAAAGAACCCTAAATGTGCGAACTCCGACATGCACTTGGCCAGTTTTTTGGGACCTAGAGTGTAGATTTTTCAGTTCATCGTTCTGGTTGAATACAAGCCAAGCATCAAACTATTATAATGTATTGTCTATTCCACCAACGTTAACCCCTTGCGTCCTCAGGCGGAGGCGGAAATGGCGTACGAGCTCCAAGTCGCGAAGACCCGGCAGCGCATCAAGGAGGAGCAGATGCAGATCGCCGTGGTGGAGCGCACGCAAGAGATCAGCGTGCAGAAGTGGGAGGTGCAGCGCAGGGAGCGCGAGCTGGAGGCCACAGTGCGCAGGTATACTATACACCGCTATTTGACTAGCTAGTCAGAAGCTAAGACGCGGCAGCGCATCAACGAGGAGCAGATGCAGATCGCCGTATGGTATACTCAGCACAGTGGGCAGTAAGAATACTCCGTTATTTGACTAGTTACTAAGAAACTAAGACCCGGCCGCGGTTTGAGGATCACATGCAAATAGCCGAATAGTATACTCTACACAGTTCGCAGTAGACTATACTCCGCTATTGGACGAGTTAGTCAACAATTAAAACACGGCAGCGCCTCAAGGCGGAGCAGATGCAGATCGCCGTATATAGTATAGAACTCCGCTATTTGCGCAGGTGCGCAACTGCGCACAGTGTACTCGCTATTGTCTAGACAAGCTGTTACTTATGAAAGGCCGGCGCGAATGAAATGTGTCTCAAAATAAACAGTATAATTATTATAGTAATTATAAAAAATTATAAGTGTCAAATTCGATGGCTAAAGTGTTTTTTTTTGCCTTTTGAAGGCGTTCATACGAACTATGAACGAATACATTGTTAATGTTATTGTCACTATTTGATATTATTATATGTTATTATTCATTCGCCTATGTTGTAATTTAATATTTTAATATGATATTATAAGTCAATCTATCTATCTATCTATCCAGCCTCCTGAAGCCAATGTTGAGTAAAGGCCTCCTCTTCAATACGCCATTTATTGCGTTCGTGGGCCAACCTGGTCCACTGCGGCCCGGCAGTTCTGACGATCTCAGACCACCGTCGTCGGGCAGGTGGCCTGCCTCTCGGCCTACGCGCGACACTTGGCCACCATTCCGTCACCGCCTTGCTCTATCTACTTACTGTCGTCCCTGCTAGCCAAGTGTCCCGCCCATCTCCACTGTAACCTTGCGATTCGCATACCAATATCTACGACCTTGGTGAGGAAGGGAGATTCCGATTATAGCACGCTCCATTGCCCTTTGTGATACTCATATTTTATGCATGGAATCCTTTGACCGGCTATTTCTCGGATCCATATGAGAGTGTAAGCAGGACACATTGATTAAACACCTTGGTTTTCAGGGTTATGAGGGATTTTGGACTTTAGGACGTCTTCCGATTTACCAAAGGCCGACCAAAGTAAATTAGTGAAAATAAATAAATATATATAATGCCAGCCGGTGTATATGAAAAACTGTTTATTTAATAGGTCGTAATTACGTAGGATTTTGCTCTGTAGCAGAGAAAGAAAAATAATACATAATAATTTTAAATACTGACAATAAGAGTATGAACGCCCGCAAGACTTCAGTAGCCTTCGGCAAGACTTCAGAAGTCAAAAAACACTACCCATCGAATTGGACACTCATAATTTTTTGGAATTACACTCTTTATTTTAAGGTACATTTCATTCGCGCTGGTCCTGGGTTTTCGTATGGGGTTTGAAACTTATAGGGCCTTTGGCAGTGGTAATTAATGCGTGAGTTCAATCGTGTCTAAAACTTATTGTGGTAATCTATGTATTATATACATAGTCAGGTAATAAGTTCTGTCACATGTGCAATATGAAATAATTTAGACATGTTTATTATTTATGTAAACATTTATATAGCAAAATGAACTTAATAAAACATAGATTCTTATGGTAATAAAGTTTAGTCAAAATAACCCCCGCGATTTTGAATACAGGCCTTTATTTTGCGCGGGCAGTCGTCTATCGCAGCACGAACGAGGTCCATGTCAATATCGGCGGCTGCCTTAATCAAGGATGCCTTGAGTGACTCCAAATCAGGATGAGGCTTTGAGCAGGCCTTTTCCTCCAAGTGTTGACATATCTTGTAATCTAACGGACTCAAATCTGGACTGAAGGAGGGCCGGGCCAGTCTTCGTGCCGGATGAAGTCGATTTCACGCGCCGCCAGCCAGTCTTATGTGCTTTTCGCTCTATGAGCTGGCGCAGAATCTTGTTGGAATACCCAGTGCGTACGTCGTACGTACTGGGTATTCCAGTACGTCGACTTCATGCGGGAATACGAGTCGCTCGGCCACATGTCGGTTTCGGGTATCGACTGGAAGCGTGAAGACCACTGCTTCCTGCCTCATCACGCGGTCTTGAGGACCCCGGAGGGCAAAATACGGGTGGTGTTCGATGGATCGGCATCAACATCTAACGGCATGAACCTGAACCAGTGTTTGCATTCAGGGCCGAAGTTGAATCATGACATCGCGGATGTTATCACACGGTTCCGTCGACACAATGTTGTGTTTGTAGCTGACATCCGGATGATGTTTAGAGAGACGGTCATTCACCCTGACGATAGACGGTATCAGCTGATACTGTGGCGAGAGAGCCCAGATCAGCCCATCAGGGTGTACGAGCTGAACACCAACACGTACGGGCTACGGTCTAGTCCTTATTTGGCGATTCGCACTCTTCGGGAGTTAGCGGATCGAGAACGGTTAAATTTCCCTAGAGGAGCAGCGATCCTGGAGCAGGATCTCTACGTGGACGATATCTGTACCGGTGCAGATTCCGTAGAGGAGGCGCTCGCTCGACGGGACGAGCTAGTTGAGCTCTTACGGGGTGGAGGTTACGAGCTCCGGAAATGGATGTCGAACTCTCCAGAGTTACTGACTGGTCTTCCGGATGACTATCAGCAGGATCCCCACATTTTTGAAAATTTGGAAAATCCAAATATGTTGTCGGTATTAGGCGTCCAGTACCAGCCGGTGTCAGACATGTTCTCGTATCGGGTCGAGTTGGACTCCCCGAAGGTCTGGACGAAATGGAACGTCCTTTCAACGGTGGCTAGGACATTTGAATCAAACGGGTGGATCACCCCGGTAACATTTCAGCTCAAGTGTTTTATGCAGCAATTGTGGTCTGCTGAGCTGAAATGGGACGACCCGATCGGCGGGTCATTGAGCTCAGAGTGGGACTCGTTCTTTTCGACCCTCCCTGGCATCAATCGGATTTCACTGCCACGGAGGTTGGTCCCCACCAAACGATACACCGCCACCCTGCATGGGTTTTGCGATGCCTCGGAGAAGGGCTACGGAGCTGCGGTGTATCTGCGTACGGTCGACTCCTCGGGGGAGGTTGATGTGCGGTTGGTCATGGCCAAGAGCAAGGTTGCGCCGTTGCGCACTCGCCTGACCATTCCCAAGTTAGAGCTTTCGGGTGCGGCTCTCCTGACTCTTCTGCTCAACCACACGATGACGGTTCTTCGTGGGTCAATAGCGTTGGAAGATACGGTCTACGCTTGGACGGACAGCCAGATCGTGTTATGCTGGCTGAAGGCTTCAGTTCACAAGCTGGAGATTTTTGTGGCGAATCGGGTTTCGCAGATTTTGACTTCGGAGGTTCCCTTGATCTGGAGACATGTTCCAGGGGAAATGAACCCAGCAGACTGTGCGTCTCGTGGGTGTCACGCTCCGGAGTTGGTTGGACATCCCTTGTGGTGGGGTCCAAAATGGTTGACTCAAGCCGAATCGGATTGGCCAATGAGTCCACGCGTTACCACGGCGAACGGCGCCTTGACAGTCGGTGTCTGTACGACGCAACCAGAGCCGGAAGAGGAGTTCAGCCTGCTGGAACGGTACAGCTCGCTCGACAAGCTGGTCAATGTGACCGCCTGGATCTGCCGATTTGCGCGGAATTGTCGGAATTCTGAGGCGCAACGAGTGCGGACACAGGTCCTGACACCACGTGAACGGAACCATGCGTTGTTCGCATTGGTACGGAACGTGCAGACGGTGCACTTTAAGTCCGAACTGGACATTCTGAGACGCGGACGCGTCCAACTGAAGGGAGCTGTGGCTCGGCTCAACCCGTTCATTGACCCTCAAGGATTGCTGAGGGTAGGAGGTCGGCTGCGGAATGCCAACCTGCCTTATGCGGCTCGCCACCCGTTGTTACTCCCTAGGAAAGGGAAGTTGGTCGAACTGTTGATACAGGATCGACACATTCGGAATGGGCATATCGGATGCCACGCCTTGATGGCGTTTCTCCAGCGCGAGTTCTGGATTCTATCGGGACGACGCTTAGTGCGTAGCGTCGTATTTCGGTGCCTGCCTTGTTATCGGGCCAAGGCGGCTACGATGCAGCCCCAGATGGGCGATTTGCCCTCGGATAGGGTTAACGAAATCCGGCCCTTTGCGGGTGTCGGAACGGATTTCGCGGGACCATTCATGGTCAAGTCTTCACAGCTACGGAGCGCCAAATTAGTGAAGGCATACCTGTGCGTCTTCGTGTGCTTGGCCACGAAGGCAGTCCACTTGGAGGTGGTCAGTGACCTCACTACGGAGGCATTTATCGCTTGTCTAGATCGGTTCGTCTCACGAAGGGGCCTCCCGACATTAATCCGTTCGGACAACGGCACAAACTTTGTCGGAGCCAGGCGATATCTGCAGGAGGTCACTCAATTCCTGAACGGTAACCAGGACGCCATCGGTACGGCTTGCTCCCGACGAGGGATTGAATGGGTTTTCAGTCCGCCTGGATGTCCCCATTGGGGAGGAATTTTTGAGGCTGCGGTTAAATCGGCTAAGTCGCACCTGACGAGGATCATCGGTGAGACCTCTCTACGCTTTGAAGAGCTTGCGACGCTGTTCTGTAAAATTGAAATGACACTGAACTCGCGTCCGTTGTGCCCGCTCAGTTCGGATCCAAATGATTTGGAAGCGTTGACGCCGGGTCACTTCCTGATAGGTCAGCCCCTTAACGCCCTGCCAGAATACCCATTCGGTGATGTTAAGTTAAGTCGGTTAACTAGGTGGCAGATGTTGCAGCAGATGGCTCAAGATTTTTGGAAACGGTGGTCCCTTGAGTACTTGCACATCTTGCAGCAGCGCCTTAAGTGGACTGACCGGACGAGCCCCCCTCAAGTCGGTGATTTGGTGCTGATTAAGGATGCGAACCTGCCATCATTGAGATGGAGACGAGGACGGATCGTCAATTTGTACACGGGTCGGGATGGCACGCCTCGATCAGCAGAAGTCAGGGTGGGGGACTCGGTCCTCAAGAGAGCGGTCGCAACACTTTCTCGCCTTCCTATTGATTAGGTTTTTATTGTGTGACAGAACTTATGATCTGACTGTGTATTATATAATCTATGTTTGCTTACTACTTAGTTCAACTGCAAAAGCAACGCCTTTATAACATTTTCTTGTGTCATATATGTTATTCAAAGCCGACAAAAAAAAACTTGACCAGCTAGATTGCTCAAATAAACGTTTTAGCGACGACGCAACGTAATGCGTTGTCGACTGCGAGACCAGACTTTAGTTAACTGGTTTTGACACCTGACGCATTGATCTGACTGCAAATATTTTTTAATCCACTGCTCGGAAATGTGTCGTAAGATGATCTGTAATGGCGTCCCACAACAAAGAATGGTTAAACAGGACAACAAAATTTCTAGTATGTTTGAACAGGCCAGAAAAAACAGGCTTGTTTGTATGGTTCTGACAGTATTTGTGTGTCGCTAAAGCGTGCGTCATGCTGTCTCGTCCGTAAAAGCGTGCATAACTTGTGCTGTAAATTACGGAAGACAGCGGACTCCGCCAGGGGGAGTTCTAAACCTAATTGAATTAAAAAATAATTTTATTTCCTCACATTCATCGTGAAAAGCACTATATAATGTCTCGGTCAAAAGTGCAATATAGATGGACTCGCCTCTTAGAGGGCCTTGCCTAAGGCTCGGCCCTCAAACTCACTCGTACATCTATAGCTCACTTTCCAGCCTCTACAAAAATCTACTATTGTTTGTTCAGACCCGCGGAGGCCGAAAAGTTTCGGATGGAGAAGATTGCCGAGGCGAACCGACTGAAGACAGTGTTGGAGGCCGAGGCCGAGGCTGAGGCCGTCAAAGTGCGAGGAGAGGTGAGAAAGACTCGGCCGAATGAACAAAGAAAAACATCACCTGCCATTGGAAGGAAATGCTTCATTTTTGCGTTGGCTGCTTCGCTAATAACAATAATGATTTATTTCCATAAACATATAATGCTCATGAAAATATACCTGGGCAAGAAATGAATATAAAATTAATGATGGCAATTTTAAAAGATTTGGTTTGTCTTTTAGAACACGCAGAAGCCCGCTAATACTCATATGTCACTTGTGTTGCCATCATTTAGTTTCTAGCTCAGGATCAGATCAGCTTCAGGATGCCAAGGTTTATGTACAACGTCACACATATCTCCTACGGGATGGCAGACCATGAATAGAGTAGTAGTGGAGCCATGGAGTCTTACAAGTAGCATTTCTGTCAACAGTAGGGACAGAGCTATGCTTTGGTCTCCCTTCCTTTTCTAAGCGAAACAAGGAGAAAAAGAATGACGCACAGCTATGTCCCTACTAAGAATGGCTCCTTTAATTTAATACTCAATTTTGGACAGGGGGATAACTCATCGATCAGGTCTGGCGCAGCTATGGAGATACGAAGGTTTCCTAACTTTTGTTTTCCACCGCCGTTGGAATTTCCATTAAATATACGATAGCGTTATCTCATTCAGCATGTCAGCGCCGGGGTGGGAAACCGCATCTCCTGCCTGACTGAAGATGTTATTGCACCACCTTGGCAATGAGAAGTTTTCTGACAGTTGATTAAAAAGAAAATCGAAGATTCCAAAAAGCTCGCAAGAGAGCATGACAAAATTTGCGGATGTACCCTGCGGCACGAACTGATGGAAATATGTTAGTGGCTTGGGACTTAACACAATTTAGACCACAGTATAAATATCGCAATAATTTCTACTCTGTGGTAGAAATTTCAATTTCAAATTTTCGCCGCAAATGCAATGACGCCATCTGACGAGCTGCTTTGATAACTGAGCTGTCAGAAAAGTACTAATTAAATGTAGAAAAAATAAAGGCAACATAACTGACATCTTAGCTTACTTCTGCGTGTTTTAATAGACAACCCAAATATTTAATTAAAATTACTCGCATTATTTCTCTAGTTTTACATTATATCGCATTATAGTCTCCAATTCTTTTCTACAATTAATGCATTGCCAAGGCATATGTATATCTTGGCAAGAAATTCTAGAAAACAAATGATGGCATCATTTGCAGACTAGCGCGTGTTTTTAGATGACATTTTTGGTTTGTCGATTTGAAATACGCAATAGTCGGCTACTACGCTAATATGTCACAAGTTGCCATAATTTATTTTGTAGCATTACCTGGCAAGGTGTAGATATCTCATTGGTACATGATATAGCGCCGGGATTCGAAGTCGCTTCTCCTGCATGACACGTATCATACACAACGACGTCTGTGGTGTTGCGCTCGAGGCTGCGTTTCTAAAGCGAGAAGGACCGGAATCGAATCCCTTGATGGAAAAAACCCCAGGTCTTGGATGTTTACATATTTTTATTTCGCTGTTTCTGGTTTCCAGGACACAGAGTATCCTAGTGTGGGGCTACAAGCAATGCACGTGCCTGTCAAATGTTAAATTATATATTAATAACCTTGTTGTTACCGTACACAGGCGGAAGCGTACGCCATTAAGGCGAAGGCGGTGGCCGACGCCGAACAGATGGGCAAGAAGGCGGAGGCGTGGAAGGAGTACGGCTCGGCGGCCATGGTCGATATGATGCTCGACACACTGCCAAAGGTATTGTCAATTTACTTAACACTGGTCACTTAGCGCTCTTTCAGTGCCGTGCGTATTTGTCACGTGGGCCGCGGGGCGCCATACTGACAGCACCCGCATGCGGGGGCGCCATACTGACAGCACCCGCATGCGGGGGCTATCCCGCGTGCGTGATGAAACCCGCACGTCACTGAAAGAGGCCTAAATTGGGAAAAGGGCACTTGTTGCGCTCTCTGTTGCACTTACTGGCCCTACGGTAGTGGTCACTTTGCCTTGGGTATGGCCCTTGAAAACTACAGTATGCTCCAACTGGATCTTCTATCTTAGCTCTTGGTTCAACAGGTAATTTATTGCTATAACGGCAACAGAAGTACACATTCTATTGAAATTTCGCCTCGTTACCTTTAACGGTTTATGAGATACAGCCCGCTGACAGACAGACGGAGGCTTAGCACTACACGCCAAACTTGCCGACTCGCTCTGATGACGTCATAGCCCCCCGTCACTGTCATACTGACGTTTCGAGGGCGAGAGCGAGCCAGAGATGGGAGGTGAAACGCATTCCTCGCGGGTGCCTAGTTAGCTTTGTGGCCATAGTATTACGGATCTGGTTTACCTTCTGGTTCGGAGACCTAAAAGGATGAAATTAATTTTATCTTGCTTTAATTTTCACTTATATAATTTAGTTATTTTTTAAAAGTATTTTAAAATTTGTTGATTTGAACTTTATTTTATTAAAAGTAACCTTAATTACACTAAATATTGAGATGTTATATTTATGGATGACCTCTGTGGCGCAGCGGTTGTGGCTCTGCCTACCATGCGAGAGGTCCTGGGTTCGATCCCCGGCTGGAAGTAAAAAAAACCCCAGATCATAGACGTTTACATGTGTGTGACAACGCTGTTTATGGTTCCCACGACACGGAGGTCTTTAGTCTCTGCCTACCCCTCTTCCGGGAAATAGGCATGAGAATATGTATGTATGTATATGGATATAGTTAATTATGGTCTCTTTTATCCATACACTAGGAAGACTTGTATGGATCAATATGTTTAGATCTATAAGTTTCCTGCGCTTTTCTAAAGACAGCAGTTTAAAATGGGATAAACGCCCAGAATAATCACTACGGTATGAACAGTATTTTTTTTTCAAAACTTTTTCGAGTGTCAATATGGGTCTTATATGGGTGACTTCAATATAGACTTGCTGGTGGAGTCCCCATTGCATACTAAATTAATAATAATTTTTAAATCATTCAATTTAGTCAATATCTTCACAGAGCCCTCAAGAATAACTGAAACTACTGCAACCTGCCTTGATAACGTCTTCTGCGGTTGCAAAATTTTGAAGAAGTGTACAGTAAATTGTTTAAATTCTGATCACAGTGGGCAAATTGTCAGCTTAGAAGTAGATTCAAAATCACAGTATAAAAATTTTGTGTAGGCCAATCACAACATTTTTTTAATAATTTAAACAAGATTTACAAAGTAACTTACCTACTCAAAATAATACTCAAAAAGCGAATGATCACTATACGGACTTATTCAACATACTTTCAGATAGTTTTGAAAACAATTTTAAATTACATAAACTTACAAATAGCGATGGTAAAGTAGGGATAAGTGAATGGGCAACAAAAGGAATCCGTAAAAGTAGGGATACACTTTATGGTAAAAAACATCTAACCCAATTTTTATTCAACATGTAAAATTATATTCAACCAACGACCCTAAATATTTTAGCCGTCTGCCATATAGCTAAGTACAAACACTAAAACAATTTGGAATATCATAAATAGAGAAGCAGTTAGATTGAAGATAAACTTACTTCTAACGATGGCACCGCGGCCGCATTTGAACAGTTCTTTACAAATATTCCAATTGTTACTACGGCTTATTTAGACTCGTCTCCGGATCTTGCTGCATCATTTTTAAAAGACAATGTTCCGAAGTGCAACCAAGATTTTTCATTCGCATATATTGAGCCATATACATACAATCAAGTAATGTTAACTATTAGAGATATGAAGCGGGGTAAGTCACCAGGACATGATGGTCTGAGTGTCGAGCACCTGAAGTGCGCTGGTGTACACCTACCTAGGGTGCTTAAAATGTTTTTTAACTTTTGTGTGGGACACTCTTACCTGCCTGAAAATTTAATGAAAACTATAGTAGTACCAATTATTAAAAATAGAACGGGAGACGCTTCTGACAAGGATAATTACAGACCAATATCCTTAGCAACTGCTGTGGCTAAGGTGCTGGACGGTTTGCTTGATTGTCAACTTGATAAACATCTTCACATACATGATGCCCAGTTCGGGTTTAGGCCCGGACTGTCCACTGAAAGTGCAATTCTGGCTCTCAAGCAGACCGTCCGGTACTATACTGACAGGAAAACACACATCTATGCATGTTTTCTTGACTTGTCAAAGGCTTTTGATCTTGTATCGTATGATATACTATGGAATAAGCTAACTCACACAGGACTACCGACTGAGTTGGTTTACATTTTTAAATTTTGGTATCAAAATCAAACTAATGCAGTAAAATGGGTGAGTTCGCTTAGCAATTCATATAGCCTTGAGTGCGGGGTCAGGCAGGGCGGACTTACATCTCCCAAGTTATTCAATCTTTACATCAATCAGCTGATCGGGGAGCTCAGCAACACCGGTATTGGATGCTCAATCGATGGCACAATCGTTAATAACATATCTTATGCTGATGATATGGTGTTGCTGAGTCCCTCGGTCAAGGCCCTTAGAAAACTTTTACATGTCTGTGAGTCCTACGCTGTTACACACGGGCTCAGGTATAATGTGAAGAAAAGTGAGTTGATGGTGTTTCATTCAGGGACTAAATCTCCTGATAAGGATCCGGTTGTGTCATTGTGTGGAGCACCTCTCAAGCGGGTTCCACATTTCAAGTACCTGGGTCACGTGGTCACGGAGGGGCTCGTAGATGACATTGATATTGAAAGGGAGCGCAGGGCGATGGCGGTCCGATGTAATATGCTGGCCCGCAGGTTTGCGAAGTGTACAAGGGCTGTCAAATTGACACTTTTCAGAGCCTTTTGTCAGTCCTTCTACACTGGTGGCTTGTGGGTCAGCTATACGCGGAGAGCCTACAGCGCCCTGCGCGTCCAATATAATAATGCGCTGAGAATACTGTTGGGGCTGCCGCGATACTGCAGCGCCTCGGCTATGTTTGCCGAAGCTAGGATTGACGATTTCTTTGCAATAATGAGAAAGAGGATTGCCTCGTTAAGAAACCGCCTTTTCGGCAGCTCCAACACTATCCTCAGCACTCTGGCTGGGAAGGTGGACAGCCCTATGTTGAAGTACTGGATGGATGTGCACCTTCGCAGTAATAAACCATAAATTATAATCATATTTTAGGACGATGTTTTGTGTGTGTGAGAGGGTGTGTGTGACTGTGTGAGCAGGGTGTGAGTGTGGGTGTTATTTATTATTCAAGGATGATGGATGATGTATTTAGTTTAATTTTAAACTTTTTTATAATGATAAAATAATATCTACCTATGGATGTATATGTGTCAAAATGTATGCTATCTGAAATAAATATTTTGAATTGAATTGAATATGGCAAAATTAGCATTTAAGTTGTTAAATTTGAAAAAATCCGAGGATCTCTGGGGCAAGTCAGTAAAATTTATTAGTTCAGTGATAGACGAACTTGCCCCTCATTTAGGCTAAAATCTTCAATAAATGTGTAGATGAGAGTACTTTCCCTGATCTCATGAAACTCAGCAGGTGGTACCTTTATTTAAAAGCGGCGATAGGGGTGACCCCACAAATTTCAGACCAGTCTCGGTTCTACCCGTATCGGGTAAAATATTTGAGAAGATTATTTTGGCTCAGTTGCTGGCGCACTTCAATGCTCATCAAATTCTCCATAGCCAGCAGTTTGGATTTACAAAAGGGCGGTCGACAATAGATGCTGGAGTCATGTTAGTTAAACATATTTTTAATGTGTGGGGAGATCGTAGGGACGCTATCGGTGTTTTTGTGACCTGTCCAAGTCATTTGACTGTGTAGACCACAGAAACAGAATCATTTTTCTTAAAGCTATAACACTACGGCATAAAAGGCAATAGCTCTAAGCTTATGAGATCGGTTCAAAAAGCTGACCTTAATAGGACAAAATCGTCAGGTTCTCAGATGAAGATGGGAGTCCCACAGGGATCTATTCTGGGTCCGTTCCTTTTCCTCGTGTATGTAAATGATTTGCCATTCATGGTACAAAACATGTCAGAGATAGTATTATTTGCAGATGACATGTCATTATTTTTTTTAAATTATAACACAAGAGAATGACTTACAGGAAACAAATAATGGTATCTCGCGAGTACTAGACTGGTTTACTGCATAAAATTCACTTTACCTAATGTAAGACAAGTTGAGAGTAACATTGTATTGGGGAAAGACAAACTAAAACTAGTAGATGAAACTGTATTTCTCGGCATCTCTATTGATGCCAAACTACAGTGGGGTCCCCTGGTAAAATTAGCACACAGACTTAGCTCCGCAGCATATGCTGTAAAAATAATCAGGGAATTGACTGACGTTGCAACTGCTAGGCTTGTATATTTTATTTATTTCCATAGCTTTATGTCCTACGGCATACTACTATATATACACAGTCAGGTCATAAGTTCTGTCACACAATAAAAACTTTTGAATTTAGAACGCTGGCCACAAAAAAGTTTATTGAATTCGAATTTCGAATTTTTCATGAAAATAAAAATGTGTACTTTTTAGAATTTTCCTCATTTTTAAATATGGAGTGGACACTTAAAGAAGACCGTGTCACAGTTATTGCGTTGCATCGTTGCGGTTACGCGCCAATTCAGATTTTCGACTTACTGAAAATTTTTAATATAACCAAAAGATTCGTTTATCTTACCATAAAACGATACAATGAAGACTCTAGTGTAGATGACAGGTCAAGAAGTGTTCGCCCTCGCTCTGTTAGGACTCCAGCAGTGATTAAAGCTGTGAAGGCGCGAATTCAAAGAAATCCCATACGTAAGCAGAAACTGTTGGCCCTTCAGATGGGGTTAAGCAGGACCACGGTGAAAAGGGTGTTAAATGAAGACTTAGGGCTTAGGGCATATCGAAGAAAAACAGGACATCGTTTGGTCGCTCTTTTAATGGACCTGAGACTGAAGAGATGCCGCGCTTTGTTGAAGCGGTACGCGGGAAAAAAGCATCGGGAAATTCTTTTTTCGGATGAAAAAATTTTCACCGTGGAAGAGAGCTACAACAAACAAAATGATAAGGTGTACGCACACAGCAGTGAAGAAGCGAGCAACCGTATTCCGCGTGTCCAACGAGGTCATTTTCCATCCTCGCTCATGGTTTGGTTGGGAGTCTCTTATTGGGGCTTAACTGAGGTACATTTTTGTGAGAAAGGCGTAAAAACGAATGCAGTTGTGTATCAAAATACAGTCCTCAAGAACCTTGTGGAACCTGTTTCTCATACCATGTTTAATAACAGGCACTGGGTATTCCAACAAGATTCTGCGCCAGCTCATAGAGCGAAAAGCACACAAGACTGGCTGGCGGCGCGTGAAATCGACTTCATCCGGCACGAAGACTGGCCATCCTCCAGCCCAGATTTGAGTCCGTTAGATTACAAGATATGGCAACACTTGGAGGAAAAGGCCTGCTCAAAGCCTCATCCTGATTTGGAGTCACTCAAGGCATCCTTGATTAAGGCAGCCGCCGATATTGACATGGACCTCGTTCGTGCTGCGATAGACGACTGGCCGCGCAGAATAAAGGCCTGTATTCAAAATCGCGGGAGTCATTTTGAATAAACTTTATTACCATAAGAATCTATGTTTTATTAAGTTGATTTTGCTATATAAATGTTTACATAAATAATAAACATGTCTAAATTATTTCATATTGCACATGTGACAGAACTTATGACCTGACTATGTAGTATACGGCATATACTATGGGGACGAGCTGCTGACATTGAGACCATCTTCATTTTGCAGAAGAGAGCGATCCGATTTATTTATAAGCTAGGTAATAGAGAGTCTCTGAGAGATTTCTTCAAAGAAACCAACATCCTAACAGTTGCAAGTCAACATACCTATGAAAACATAATATATGTGAGGAAAAACATAAGTAGTTTTAAAACCATTGATATAGCCGCCACAATGTGCAAACTAGAAATAAACATAAGCTTTCTTTTCCAATGCTCAGACTCACAAAAGTTAGTAGTTCTTTTATGGGACACTGGATCGCTTCTACAATAACATTCCGCAAGAAATACACTGAAACTTAACTGAAGCTCGATTAAAAAAATGTATAAAGCACACTTTGTGCGCAAAGGACTACTACAAAATTAATGACTTGTTACTTGGCATTAAAACAGTACATTGCACCCTATATATATTGTACTAATAATTAGGCACCTACCTTATGTTTTATTATGCTTGCTTGATTATGTAATGACGTTCATAAGTCTAAATTTTTGTGCTATTATGAACAAAACTCTTTGAACTTGAACTTGACGGGTTCCAAACAACTGCAGCGTACTCCAACTGACTACGAACCAATGTATTATGGAGGGTGATGGAAGCACTAGTATCTTTACAATCTTTGGAGAATCTATATTTATTTACATAATTAGTAGTAAGTCTACACAAGTATGGATATTGTATGAAGATGACTTCGTCTCCAGAGTTGGCGAGAGAGAGTGTCGAGCGTGCCACAGCCGTCAATGTTGCCGTGACGGATGGGCATAGACACCACAGGACCCCCCTCGGAGTATCATGCTCCAGCTTTATAATGATTAGGGAAGTGTACTCGTCTCCCAGATCGGTTGGTCGTATGCCGATGCTGAGTGGGCGGCTGTGCTCGTGGGCTGACATCATCGTCTGAATGTAACATGAAAGCTGGTTTTACTCTATCCAAGGACACGACCTTGGTCTCCGTACCCATGTCAATATTCATAGTTTTGTCGTTCTTTTCAACCTCTCGATACGGCTCTGTATATGGCGCTTTTAATAATGTGGGCAGGGCGTCATGCCGTGAAACACATGAGTAGCGTCTTTCAGTGACTTATGTACGAATATAGATGGAGATGCGTGTCAGGATGCTAAGGTTGGCTTCAATTTGGAAATGGGAATCTTGAGATCGTTGGCAAAATCTTCAGTATCTACAACCTACCTTTGGAAGAGTCGAAAAATTCTGCGGGAATCCGCAGGGTCTCGCCATAAACCAGTTCTGCCGTTGAACATCCTAGGTCTTTCATGGGTGCGGTTCTTAGTCCGAGCAGTACGAGAGAAGAACCGCTGTTAAGGAGCCTTGGTGGGCCATAATGGCGACTTTCAGTGAGCGATGAAATCTTTCTAGCATACCGGTGCTTGAGGGTGATATGCGGTTGTTCTCGTCAGCTGTATTCCACATAGGTCGTGATCTGCTGTGGACAGCCCAGTCTTTCGATCCAGTGATCGAGCAATGCTTTAGCGACCGTTTTAGCTGTAATGTCTTGCACACAATCGCCTCTGGCCATTGTGTTCACCGGTCGTCAGCTGTCAAGCAATATCGATATCCGTTGCTCGATGGGAGTGGGCCAACTAAATTGATGTGGAGATGGCTGAATCTTGATGATGGAGTTGCAAATGAACCCAATTGGACTCTCCTGGAGATCTCCTTAGCCTGAAGCTCTGCCAAAAGATAGAATATGTCCAAGATAGACAAAATGATCAACCACCTCTAACTTCTCATTTTCGACAGTGATGTTGGTAAATTAACCGTCAGAGATGTTTGGCATAATCTTAGTCTAGGACATATTCATCTTCAGGCCAACTTGTACTGAGCGGCTCCGGTGGCCATCTGTGGTTTTCGTCTTCAGTTCCACTTCACAAAATGATGTTTCCCTAGATTAAATGCACGAGTTACTATGAAAATTATGAAAATCGCTATAGGTCTGTCTAACATATTTGACGAGTTCGCCCGAGCACTCCAGGATACCATCAACAGAGCCTGACCGGATGTTTTTTTTTCAAACAAAAAGAATTTTCCTAATAGTTCCAACCAGCTTGGATAAATCGATGAATATACAAAAACAAACATAGATCCCGACGAATTGTATGAATTAGGTCAAGGATGGTCCCGATAACTAGAGGAGTACCGCAGGGCTCTATTTTGGGTCCAATTTTCTTCATTATGTTCACCAACGACTTGTTCGAATTTATTGGTAAATCGATGCCTGATAGTCAGCTCGTAGTTTATGCCGATGACACAAATGCTGTTGTTTCGGACAATGATCTTGAAACACTCGAACTCAAAGTAAATTTAATTCTATCAATGTTTCATAACTGGTTCACGAATAATAATTTAAAAATAAACACAAGTAAAACCAACCTACTTTTATTTAAAACCACGGCACGGAACAGTGACGTTATAAAAGCAACGCTAAACGGCGATACAGTGACAATGGTGGATGTCATCAAGTTTCTGGGGGTTCACATAGATTCCTCACTGAACTGGAAGCCCGAACTTACTGCCCTAGAAGGAAGCATCAGCTCAGCGTGCTATGCTCTGAGGAGTTTGAGAGACGTGGTGGATCAGGAACATCTTAAAATGGTGTACTATGCTCTGGTCGAATCCAAACTACGATATAGTATAAAACTGTGGGGAAATAGTTATGCTTACAATGTCACAAAGGCTTTCGTAATGCAGAAAAGAGCAATCCGTACGATAGTTCGCATTTCACAGATGGAATCGTGCAGGCCGCATTTCATTAGGTTAGGAATACTAACGGTTCCTGCGCTCTACATACTTGTTTTAATGGTCAGTCTATCTAAAAACATTCACAAATTAGAAAACCTCGATCAGAGGTCTAAACGAGAAACTTCGCGTCGGAAGGACTTCCGAATTGAATCCGCACCGAGGTTAGAGATCGCACGGCATGCTGCTGGTTACCAGTCGCTATTGTTATTTAAACACCTACCAGTGGAGCTAAAGACTTTAGTTACACACAGCAGCTTTAAACAAAAGCTTAAAGTGTACTTGTTACAAAAGAGCCCCTACAGCATAGAAGAATTTATTAATTTAAAGTGATTTTAATAGTACTTTGACATACATACCTAATATTATTATTGTTTGTTATTGTAATTTGTAGATTGTATACTGACTCGAAATTTTTGTTTATGTTTTATATGTTGTATTATAGGAAATTTAACTTGTGACGGCTCTATTAGTTTTAGGCTATGGTCTTTTAATCCTATTTAAAAAATATTAATATTTAAATTTAATTATTTCTGTGACATTTTAATTTATTTTTTGTTCTTCATTGTACCATATTAATTTGATATTATGATTAATTTTAATATTATTTTTGTAATTTCATACACAATTTATGTATTGTTTTTGAATAAAATACTTATGACTTATGACTTATGTAAACCTCTTGTGAAGTCGGTATAAAATGGGTCCTTTATGGCCTAAAAAGGACTAAAAATATTATTAAATTTGATAAATATCTTAACCAACGCTTCACTATATTTCTACAACATACCCAACCTCCTCTCCCGTCCAGGTTGCAGCGGAGGTAGCAGCGCCGCTCTCCCAAGCGCGCAAGATCACCATGGTGTCGTGCGGCGGCAGCGAGGTCGGCGCGGCCAAGCTGACGGGCGAGGTCATGTCCATCGTGGCGACCATGTCGCAGCTAGTGCGTGACGTCACTGGTGTCGACGTGTCCAAGGTAATGTCACAGGTCGTTTCTACCAAGGAATGAACAACCAAAACCAAACCAGGCGCCCGACCTTAAACCTGAAATATTTCTCTACCAAATGTCAATAGCGTAATCCGACCGTTATAAAATATCGTTTGGCAATTAATTATGCTGTTACGCCGTCGACAAGAATGCGTCGGTGACCGTAACAAGCATTTATTGACGTCCTTATGATCGGATCGGATTGGATCTACAGAGTGTAGTACAGACCGTTCAGAGTTATTTTACCTCTGACGTGTGTTATCAAAACACAGGAAGGGACAAAGCTCCTCCTTTTTTCGCATAGAAAAAGAAAGGGAGACTGACGCATAGCTCGGTCCCTTACTACCTGTGTTTTGATGACACAAGCCAGAGGTAAAACAACTGAACGGAGTATTCATGTTACCGGCAATCAGTGTAATCCGGTGTTAAATATAATCCCTGGGATATAGAATGCCTACAACGTGCAGGTAATGTATGAAATATTATTTATTTTATACTTTGCCTAGGTATTATATATAATACCCAATGCGTAGGCGGTAATGTATGTAAAAGCGTAAAACACTGCGGTAGCTTAAGTGAAGGGTAAAGGGGGTGAGTGAAGCGAAGCGAACTTAAAACTAAGTATTTTTTGTTGTTCTTACATGTTCAACCTAACACGAAGGACCTAAGCCACCGCAGTGTTTTGCCCTGGTATTGTCTACCCGGTAATGTGTAAAATAAAATCTATTTATTTTACACATTGCCGGTGTTCAAGTAGGTATTCTGACGGAATACCTCGGTACTTGAACAGACTGTATAATCCCTAGGCATTGTATATATTACCTAGGTAAACTATGTAATAAACATTAATATTAATAATTATTTAAATATTGCCTGAATGCCCCAGGTATTACATACATTGCCTGGTATTATATAGAAGACCTGCATTATACAGATTGCCGGTAACATACACAGATTGCCGGTAACATACATACATGTTGTTTTTTCCGCGAGGACTTATTCTGATGTTGACGTTCAATAGGTTGCCATTTGACGCCAAAAACTGAGGATTTGCCATCCGCCGACGCGACGCACCTGCTCGCATACCAATTTTCTAATGCCTATTATTTTTTTCGGTCGTTCGTTTCTTAAGTACATGGTACAGAACCGAGCAGCATGTCACGGCGCGGCGGGCGTAGGCAAGTAGAGCCTACTCAGGCAGGACTGGAAAAGATGTGACGTTCATGCAGCAGTGAATATTCAAACTATTTTTATATTAAAGAAAAGAGCTATTCGAGCAATTTATAATTAACACGCACAGACTCCTTAAGAGAACTTTTTTAAAGAAATTTACTTACTAACTTGTAGCTGGTCAATTTATTTTCGAAAATATAATGTAGGTATATACCCATGAACCTTACAACATTTTCCAAATTTAGCGATAGACTCGCGACGGTTAGAATATTGCCATTTGAGCAATTTAAAAAGCATCTTAAAGCGACTTTGTCTAAAAAGTGGTATTACAATGTTCATGATTACTTAAATGACGGGACTGTATGGGGTTAACCTAACACAGGACTCTCTGTTAATCGTTTTGTAATTATTTATTCCTGCTTATTATTTATAACAATTAATATTATAATATTTGTAGTAGATAAACAAAACCAAATTTTATGCGTATTGGGATAGGTGCATTTTGCAATAGGTGCATTTTGGGATAGGTGCATTTTGCGAAAGGTGCGTCTTGGGATAGGTGCATTTTGCAAAAAAAATACTATTCCTTGCGGTACATTTTGAGATAGGTACATTATGGGCCGGAACGGATTTGAATCCAGGGCTCATGATTGCCTCATACCCGAGTATGAGGCAATCATGAGTCCTGGATTCCGCAAAAGTGGTACAAAGCCGGTGGACGAACTGGAACTAAAGTCGTCTGTTTGAAATTATATTCATTTGACTATTACAATGTTTGACGCAAGTGACGCATTCACCAGTCCGAGGTTATGAGACTGATAGAATGAAAGGCTGATCAAACTGATAGTAAAACTGTATCGAAAGACTGGTAAATGTAGAATGGATGATATAATAAGTAAAAGAGAGTGAGAACGCGACGCTCGGTCACAGGCTCGGATGATGGTTATACACAAACTGACCTAAAATGTAAAAATTGACATAAGTGCAAAATTTACTGAATTAATTAAATGGTAATTCTGATAATGTACGTGCAAAATGGGGTTAGTAAAGATACATGCTGATATGATCCATGATGGCAGAACAATTGATAGTTTATAACTAAAATATTTCATTTTGTTAGTATCTTATATGATTAATATGTTAACAATAAAAATAAAATAAAATAAATAAATTAAAATATTGTTAGTTATACTGATTTTAAACTTAAAAATAAATAAATTATAACGTGGTAAAAATAAGAATCTACATGTACTACATCCGATATTGAAAAACTGATCGATTCACTATTGGGTATGCACAAGTGTCTTTCACCAACACCGGCGGACTTTGCTCGTTGTTAATAAAAAGGGTTTTTCTGTTCCCGGATCACGCGCACTTCTCTTTGTGAATTCACTTAATTCACTGTAATGTGTAGTGCACTGTACACTGGTGGATCGGCTTGTAAGTTTGACCGTTTCTATAGAGTGCGTACAATGGATCAAATCGTCCATGTAGAATGACTTTTCCAAAACACTCGGTTCTGTACTGTTTTTATAGGTCATTCGTTAATCCTGAGCTAACGTCACCATGGCGAGGAATGGAGCGGCCTTAGTGCCGTAAGTCACCATGGCTAGTTAGCCATTAGAATATCAGTTGATATTCTTGCAGTTGTCACATTACTGAGATCAGGAAGGTTGACCTCAATAGCGGGAACAGTTAATTTAGAGTGTAATAATAAAAAAGGAGAGTAGAAACGAAAGAGTCAGGTTGTGGGTTCTTTATTTTACAAATCTTGTCTAGGCTAAACTTATATTTACGACCTACCTAAAATAACCTAACAGTATTTACACCTAACCTAATTGAAATGGCTCTGGGAGACTAAGGTAAGCGCGACGGATTAGATGTCTTTCAGTAGTTTTGTAGCGTCGTAGGAATTCTAGGCTGGAGCAGATGTCCGTGGAACCTCAGGAACGTAAGTAGGTGGCCGTAGATGAAGAACTCAGGAGGGCAGCAGGAACTCAGGGTCCGAGGATCGTTAGTGGAACCTCAGGACCATAAGTAGGCGGCCGAAGTTGAGGACCGCAGGAGAGTAGCGGGAACTCCGGGCCGCAAGTAGATCAGCGGTACCCCAGGCAGAGGTCTCGGGTACGGTATCAAGGTACGGTAGGCGAAGAGAAATGGCTTCCGCTGCAGCTAGGGTTGGGCTTCCGGTCATCAGCTTCTTGAGAATTCCCGGGCCAGCTGGGCCCGGGAATTGGCCTTTTTTCCTTTGCTCTGTTTGAGAGCTGAATACGAACTCCCCTTAGTTTTCAAGCGATTCATAAGGAAACCTCCTTTTCGTTCCAAAGTTCGTGTTTTAAAAAACTCGCTAATTCGAAATAATTAAATGAAGTACACTCCCAGTGGCCAATAAAATATAGTTCTTTACAGAGGTTTTGACCTACATGGTCTGTATGAAATACAAGTTTAAATTTTGACAATAGAACTCAATGTCATCTAAAAACAAAGTAAATAAAAATAAAGTCCCAAGCCTTCTAAAACCAAGAAAAACCTTAGCGCAATCGCACAATCCCAGCGCCGTTTTTGAGTCGCAAGTTTAGCTGCGCTTGGTGAGTCGTGATCACCGAAGTAAAACACTACAACAGATCGCGGCGAAATCGCTGAGACAGGATTACCCTGAAGATATAATAATCCTGTCCCAAGAATCTCAAAGCAGCGCTACACCGACTTCAGGGTGTCGAGAAGTTATCAGTGACTTGAAGCTCAGACTTCTCTACAAGGAGCAAGTCAATCAGCTGCCTCAGCGGGAGTACGCCGAGGTTGCAAGCAGGGTATCGAGAGGTTGTGGTATCTGCCACAATTTGCAGTAATTAATTCTGCACGGTATACGAGTACGTCGTTCAATAGTTCAATAGTATTTCATAAACAATAGTACAATTGTGTCTGAAATACATCGATTAAAACTAAAATATTATTTAAATGGTATAACAATTCTATACAAGTGAAATCATTATAAGCCAGAAATATAATAAAATGTAATTTAATTGAAATTAAATTAAATGATAGACAAACAAAATAACAAAACACTTTGACATGTCAAAATAAATTATTCAATACAAATACAAATCACATACCTGGCATAACTGTGAGTTTTGTTCTAAAGTGAAAGTTCTATCAGCATTAAGAGTATTTAGTTACCATAATTTTTGTGCGTGAATAAAGAAATCCTGAGATGTGAGTTACGTTTTATTTATATGAGATAGTGAAAAACTGTCAAAGCAAGCATATTGTAGGGAAAATCCTTCAGTTCATTTGTTTCTTCCAGCCAAGGCAGGCCTAGGATAGGAAAAACCCTACACAGTCTCTCGTACTGATTATCTCTCCATATGAACATCTGCAACTTTTGATCTTCAGGATGGAACCATATCTGCTGAAATATTTTTTTCACACCTTTCATTCGCAAAAGTAAGTTTTGCTCCACGACGAGAGGGAGCAAAATGCTACTTTTCTGTTCAAGCTACTTTTTTAATTTATTCATTGGCATGCAGCATTTACGCAATGTGCCAATTGAACACAGATTAAAATAATAGAATGTAATTATGAAATTACATTACACTCGACAACGATGACGTAGTCGATTAAAAACGAACATGGTTCAGTTTTAACTTTAACAACGTTATATCAAAATTTATGAATTTTTCGTAATATTTAAAAAAAAATGTCACAATAAATTATATGTTTTACTGAAATCAAAACTATCGATGACTGTTATTGTGATATAATGAATATTGATATCCGAAACCATTGTAATATTGGATTCGATTATTTTTACACAATAGTAAAAGTACACAGGAATATTTTATCTGTGGTAACCTTTTCCTAATCCTTCATAATCCGTCATTATATAAGAAAAATGTTTACGTTGTTCGATTACTGTAAAAGTGGTAAAAGTATAATTCAAAGTATAGTTACCTATTTAATTTTTTTAGAGCAATTTCAATTTTCCTCATAGTCGGTGTGAAAAGTTGTATGTGTCACTCAGGAGCAATAGTTATTTGTGTCACAAGGGAGCAAAATGATGTATTTACGGTGAGGGCGGTTTATTGAATCCAGAGTGAAGGGAAATGCTGAGCGTAACGAAGGATTCAAGCGTTAACGCCTATGACGAAAATAATTTTGCTCCTAAGTGACACATACAACTTTTCACACCGACTATGAGGAAAATTTAAATTAAATGCTCTTAAAAAATTAAATAACTGTACTTTGAAATATACTTTCACCACTTTTACAGTAATCAAACAACGTAAACAAAACTTTTTTTTTATAATGGCGGATTGTGAAGGATTCGGGAAAGGTCATCACAGATAAAATATTCCTGTGTACTTTTACCAATATGTAAAAATAATCGAATCGAATATTACAATGGGTTCATTCATTCATTATATCACAATAACAATTATCGATAGATTTGATTTCAGTAAAACTTATAATTTATTGTGACATTTTTTTTAAATATTACGAAAAATTCATAAATTTTCATACAACGTTGTTAAAGTTAAAACTTGAAACATGTTTGTTTTTAATCGGATACGATGAAATTACAATCGTTTATTTTATTAAGATCTGTGTTCAATTGGCACATTGCGTAAATGCTACGTGCCAATAAATAATTTAAAAAAGTGGCTTGAACAGAAAAGTAGAATTTTGCTCCCTCTCGTCGTGGAGCAAAACTTACTTTTCCGAATGAAAGGTGTGAAAAAATATTTTCGTCATGGGCGTTAACGCTTAGAATCCATCCCTTCACTCTGGATTCAATGTACCGCCCTCGCCGTAAATACATCATTTTGCTCCCTTGTGACACAAATAACTATTCTAAATCGGTCGTAGTTATGTTGCCTCCGCCTGATAATGAGGCTTTGTAAATCTTGTTGCAAATTAGGGCCCCTACACATTACGTCATTCAAACTCCCCCAATAAAGTTTTGTCTGATGCATTGGAAACTAAACGCAACTTGTTAGTCGTGGACTCTTCGCGTGTGACGCAATGGTGAGGTAAATACCGTTTTAATATGCCGCTGTTTCCGCTGGCAGGTATTGTGCCAGCGGGTATCATATGACCGAGCGATGCATACTCGTCGATGAATATATAATTTATAATTTTGCGCAATATTCGGCTGTTTTAAAAGTTTCTGCTCTAACATGTAAAACTGTGCAATCGCTTCTGATTTTGACTGGCCCAATTTTTCTCTATAATTTGATTCCCTAACTTCGTAGCGACCGTCATCTCGTCTTGATGTTGTTTGCTGTTAATATTCAATACACTGCTGATCATCAGAAGATAGATTTGACTGCTCGGATATTTCTTCTATCTCCCAAAATTTCTGAATACTGAATCATTGAATACTACAATGCACTGATATGTTTTTGCATTGCTACTCAAAATCTGAGTTTGTTGAGCGGTCGGTGGCATATCCCGCTCATTCATATATTTGAGTACACGTCGGCAACTAGTAAAACGTCTACAGGGCGACTTTTATGAAGTTCTGGATCAGCTAATTGGATGTGCTCCAGGTACGACAAGTCAGGTTGAAGAGCAGATGATAGTAATCATCCCTTTACATTTTTTTTCCTTTGCCTCTATTCCCGAGACCTTTGCCTTTCTTCCTAGGTATTTTCAGGAGTGGAACTAGATTCTCCGTGATGAGTGAGACTTGGGAACCCTGATCAAAAAGGGCGCGATCCTCATATACGACCCATCTACTGCTAGAACATTTATGAGAGCGGTAGGCAAAAGTACTTCATTAAGGTCATTTTATAGCGACACGTGTGAACTGATTCTGTTATTTTTTCCTAAGCTTGCATTGGCTTTGGAAGCGCTCTTTGCCGTCTCCGTCCAGCGTGACCCACTAGTACCCGCGCCGTCCGAGGGCGGCTGGGGGGACGGCGCAATCGCATCGTGTAACAAACTATTATGGACTTGACTACATTTTCAACAAACCCTTTACGAAAGCCAGTTATTTTCACGCTCAAAAAGAAAATAAGGGCAGCGGTTCAATCTCTTCACTACCTTTAATCTGTTGAAAGAAGGCATTTCTAGAAACCTTTTACAAAAATAGATTCCATGCACAATGCGCAATCGTATTTTGCTGACATGTTTTTTCCGTTGTTTGTCAATTGTCAATTGTAAGACGGGCTGGTTTCCGCAACTCGACGACGAAAGCGCCTATTTTGCGTGTGGGTGGGAATGCGAATCATTCGAGCCAACCCAACTCCTCCAGGAACGCCAGTAGGCCCTTTACGTTACCGACTATCCCTGGAAGGTCCCTCGATTGACCGAGGTGTTTAGCCCTGTAGTCCGCTACTCCTGTGCACTCCATGAGGACGTGAGCAGCCGTTTCTTCTGCCTCCAAGCAGGCTCTGCAAAGGGGGCTGTCGGTAACACCTAGGACATATAGATGTTTGTTAAAGAAACCATGGCCAGTAAGTGCTGCAGTTACCAGTCGCATGCGCGGCCTGCTAAGTCGAAGCAAGGTCTTAGCCAGCCTAGCGCTAGGGGACGGCAAGGCCAGCTTAGCCTGCCTGCACTCCTTATGGTTTGTCCAAAGAGTGGCATGATCATTCCTGGTCGACTCTCTCAGAAATGAGCGTACCATCTTGAAGGGAAGAGGGATGATAGGTTCGGGACCATACGCTGTCAAGCTAGATCCTTTACGCGCCAGCTCATCCGCTGCATCGTTACCTCTTGATCCGCTGTGTCCTTTTATCCATTGAAGGATTACGCGGTTGTGTTGACATACCTCCATTAGTCGTTTGTGACACTCGTAGATTAGCCCTGAGTTAATAGTGTTGCTATTTAGGGCTTGTAGGACGGCCATGCTATCCGAGAGGATTCGAATGGAGGAATCTCTTACCTTTCTCGATGCTATGGCATTAGCGGCCGAGATGATGCCCATGCATTCAGCTTGAAAGACAGTATTATGGGCACCCAGTGGAATGGCCATCTTGATGTTTAGGTCCTCCGAGAAGGTGCCTGAACCAGTGCCTGCTTCAGTTTTTGAACCATCGGTAAAAATTCTGAGCTCTTTAACGTCGAGCCCCTCAACCCGATGGTCTTCATGTAACTGTATGTTGTATTTTTTGTCAAAAACAAATTGTTTAGGGATTCTGTCACTGCAAGCCATAGAGATGGGAAATTTTTTGTAAACTTCCCCTAGGATGGCGATGTGTGAGGTCCTGTTTTTCCTCCAAAGTCCTAAGGTGTTGAGTCTCACCGCAGATGACGCGGCCTCCTGCTTAATATATAGCTGGAGTGGCGGAAGACACAGCATGGCCTCCATTGCTGCTGTTGGAGTAGTTCTCATACTACCTGTGATAGCCATGCAGGCCAGCCTTTGGAAGCTTTGGAGTTTGCTTACCATTGTGGTTAGTTTGGTCCTGGTCCACCACACCACAGCTCCGTAGCAGACAAGAGGACGGATCACCGTTACGTACAGCCAAAGAATGATGTTGGGAGAAAGTCCCCACTTTTTCCCCACCATTCTCCGACACTGCCAGAAAGCAATACTCGCCTTCTTTAGTTTGTTGTCGATGTGGCTACTCCAGTTGAGCTTGCTGTCCAAGGTTATGCCCAGGTACTTCACCTCAGTTGCTAGCTGGAGTTCCGTTCCAAAGAGCTTAGGTAGGGTATACCTACCAAGAGCCCTATTGTTAGTGAACATGACCATTACCGTTTTTGTTGGGTTAACCGCCAGGTCATATTCTAAACACCAGCGCTCCACGATGCGAAGAGCTGTTTGTTTAAGGTTGCACACTGTGCTCGCAAATTTACCTGTGATGAGGATTACCAAATCGTCGGCGTATCCTACGGTGTAGTATCCATTAGCGTTAAGCTTGGTAATCAGGTCGTTAATGACCAGATTCCACAGAAGCGGGGAGAGCACTCCTCCCTGCGGGCATCCCCGTACTACCTCCGCCGATAGGGACTCTCCAGCTAGACGCACGATACGTTTGTTAAGCATGTTTGTGACCCAGTTGTTTACAGCTGTTGACACCCCATGCCTTGTTAGAGATGCACTTATACTGCTATACTGCGTCTTGTCAAAGGCACCTTCTATATCAATAAAAGTTCCAAGACAGATGCATTTGTTTTGAATCGCCTCTTCAATTGTGGATACAACTGCATGGAGAGCCGATTCAGTAGACTTACCCAAACTATATGCATGCTGATTCTTGTGTAAGGGTATATGTTTTAACGCTCCATCTCTCAGGTGTCTCTCGCACAAACGTTCGAGAGTTTTAAGCAAGAACGAGGTGAGACTAATCGGCCTGAAAGATTTAGCGTTAGTGTAGTCGCTCCTTCCTGGCTTCGGTATGAAAATTACGTTTACTACTCTCCACCTTTTGGGAACGTATCCGAATCTAAGACATGCTTTCATGATTCGGACCATTATATTGATGACGGGTTCCCCACCCCACTGTAGAAGTGCTGGGAAGATTCCATCTGGTCCTGCTGATTTAAAAGGTTTAAAGCTATTAATGGCCCATCTTACCTTGTCAGCAGTGATAATATTATTAGTTATGTCTAAGTGGTCGACAGCTTCATGGTGAACCTCTTCCGGCCACACAATCTCTTGAATAGTTCTACTTCCGGGAAAGTGAGTTTCCAACAAGAGACTGTGTGTTTCTGTGGTGGAAGAGGTATATGTTCCATCGGGTTTTTTAAGCGACCCTAGCCTGGAGTTGCCTTGTTGAGCTAGTATTTGCCTTACCCGATTTGCTTGATCAACGGTTTCAATGTCGCTGCAGAATTTCCTCCATGAGTTGCTGCTTTTGAACCGTAGTCGTTTCTTGTACTTGGATTTGGCATCTTTATAGTTGTCCCAATCCTCATCAGCACTGGTGTTCATCGCCCTGTTTAGCAGTCTTCTGATCTTAGCACGCATCCTATCTAGATCAGGACCCCACCAAGGCTGCCCCTTGATGTTGGTAGGCGCTGGTGTGCTAAGCGGGCAAGTTGAATGGTAGCAGTCTATTGAAGTATTTGTAAAATCTGTTACCTGTTGTTCGATTTGTTCGGGTCCCTCCGGATCTGGTAGAGTCTCAGCCCAAGCAAGTCTTTCACCTAGGATAGCTCTGTACCTGGTTCTGTCAGTCTTGCGTGGGTTTCTCTTAGGGACAGTTGGGGAGAACGCTGCGTTGATCTCGAAGCGTATCCATCGATGATCAGAGCATGACGCCTCGTTGGACACATGCCAGCCCCCAACGTCGTCGGATATGTCCGCCGTTGCCAGGGTAATATCAACGATAGTTCTGCTTCGCTTGGTAACAAAAGTTGGTTCAGAACCTATGTTAAGCACATTGAGGTTTGTAGTAAATAGGTATTCAACAAGTGTCTTACCTCTGCTGTTCATATCTGGCATGCCCCACAGTGGGTGATGCGCGTTCGAGTCGGCCCCAACGATGAGTTGAAGGCCCGACTTCTCGCAGTGGTCCACCAGCCGGCACAGGTCGTGTGGAGGCGGGTTGTCCTCCGCAGGCATGTAGGCGGAGGCCACCACGAGCTCGCGGCACCTAGCTGTGTCGGGCAGTTGCAGCCTTATGGCACACAGGTCCCTGGAACAGAACTCTGTTAATGGCTGTGCTGGGATGTTGTTAGTAGTTATGATGCACGTTCTAGGGTTATCGTGATCAGTTGTACCGAAAAGCTTACCTCTCAAATTGGCGAGCCCTCGAATGCTACCGCGGTTGATCCACGGCTCCTGGATCAGAGCCACGGCAGTGCTGTTTGCCCCCAACCAGCGTCTTAACTGGGCCGTTGCAGTTTGGCTGTGTTGGAGGTTGGCTTGGAGGATTTTACAATCGCGGGAGAGGGACGCCATTTTTGGTCAACCCCTCCTGCACCTCCAAGACGAGTTCCTCCTCCAGCCGCATGGACAGCTCCTCGCCCTCAGAGGGCACCACTGCTGGTTCTGGCTCATCGCCTTCACCAAGCAGCATGGCCTCCCAGTGCGCGTGCTCGTCCTGCGGTTGAGCAGCAGAACTTTCCCCGACTGCATCGGGGCCTGTTTGCTGCCGCTCTGGAGTGGAACTCTGGGGCTTGTCTGTTCTTGAAGAAACCCCAGTGATGACCAGCTTAGAGCTGGTCTGCGCTACCACCGGTGGTTCCTTCACAAATTTCCCACCGGGTCCCTGAAATTTTAGGTAGACCGAACCACTACCAAAAAGGAGCTGTCTGCCCCTTCCCAGCAGGGTCGGCACCACATCTTCAGGGACGTCTGTGATGAGAAACAGGTTGTCCTGCTGCTCATCCACTTTCTGGAGGAGCCATCGGTCAACCTGTGCCCACTTGTTCATATAGTGGAGGACTACGCCGACGTCGGGCGCAGACTTCCACTTGCCTCGTTCGTTGGGTATGAGCACCCCACATCGAACCCTGCGGACCATCTCCGATTGGCGTTTCACCACCAACTGTACGTTGGATGGTGTAGACACACCGGAGACACACTCCCGCAGCCAGTTCAGGGAGTACTCGTCCTCCACGAACAGTTTAAGGTGGCCATCCTCGTAACGAGGCTTGCCACCGAATTTGGGGTTTTCCTTGCTCGGATCCGCCAACGCTTCCCTCAAGATTTTGTCATCAATCTCGTTGAGGATGAGCGTTGATAGATCCTGCGAAATATGACCAGTAGCGACGTCAGTTACGGCGATGTACTGGTCAGATTTCACCTTCTGAGCATAGGTGACCCCAGCTCTGCGCGCTTCCGTGCACTGCTTTTTAGGCTCCACTCGAGGAGAAATACTGTCCTCCAGTCGAGCCCTCTTAGCAGCCGCGCGCTCGTTTTTGCCGGATCTCTTGGCAGATTTCAACTTCTTGTTAGAAGTTGGACCACCAGAGAACGCTACGGTAGGTTTAGCCCCGTTTGAGTCTAGGGTTGCCCCTTTGACACCACGGGAGCCGGTCACCTTACCCGCAGCTCCAGCTGTATTAACAGCGGGACCGCCATCGGTCGTCACCGTGGCAGATGGAACCCCATCTACGCCGGCAGCGGCCGATGTGGCAGCCAAACGCTGTTTTTTTCTTCCACCGACGATTCGCCTTACGCCCTGGTCCGGTTTGCACCGTATCTGGACGTTTAGTCGATGGGCCCTTCCCTTGCAAAGATTGCTTGGGTGGTTTACCCTTTCGACCAACCGTCGTCCAGGCGCTGGCGAAATGCTCGGCGATGTTTGTCGAATGGCTCCGCGCACCGGGTTGCCCCGTGGCCCTGCCTCTCGACTCACTTTCGGGTTTTTTGCAACTAACCTCCACAGTGGAATCACTACCGGTTTGCACCGGTAGGTCACTGATGGTGGCAGTGCGCCCAGTTGAGGCTTGAGGATCTGCCGAGGCAGATTCTCGCACCTGTTTGGAGACGCTTGCGGTTTTCACCGCTGGAAGCGTTCCAGATGTGTTTTTTGACCTGACACGATCCATGGCCAAATGTATAGAGATTCGTCTACTCGATTTCCCACCCTCCACGGAGCCCGCATAATTGGGAGCGCCTACTCGCTTGGAACAGCTTTCAGTCGCTAGGAGTACCGAGTAGATATAGGAGCATAGGGCTGGTACTTGGCGCGACATCGGGAGCTCGCTTCTGTGGACGATGGGAACCAAGGTGTCAGCGACATGGTCCCACCGCCGTAGTCACCGAAGCTTACCCCGTCAGCATGACCCATCCCTCCGCTATGACTGACGCCTTAGCGGACCCTACACCCCTAGCCGTGGCCCTCTGACGGGACACTTGGCCGTTACCCCAACCCGCGGCTACGGGCGAGGCTACCGTTTTGCCTGAAATCCAGGCCAAAGAGGGCGTGTTGCCTTACGAAGCTAAATCCACAGCAACGCTCGGCTCAACCCCCCAGGACCCCTTCATCCTGGCCTACGGTGGTCAACTGCGCAGACCACAAGACGCAGGTGAGTGTAGATAGTCTGCCGGGTACACTCACTTTAACCGACAGAACCGGAGCTACTTTTAGCCATCGGCTAGTAAGAGGTCCGGGGACCAGTCACTAGCCGCTGTTACCAGGGTGCACCAGGAGGAAGCAGAAGTTATGCAGGCGGACGTATCCTTCTGCATCACTTCAGCACCCCCACACTAGGAGGTAGTCGCTCAGAACACCCTATCTTCCGTTGTTTTTGTAGTTATTATAATTTGAAGACTGAATTTAGCTGTTACTTGATTCTTTTGCGTGGAATTATATTGCTTTCTACGTGATGTTTCTAAGGTTGTAAATTTTAACTTCAAAAAATTTTGGAACTCCTTTAACACTGACAGCTCCCTAGGGTTTTGTTTACAGACTCTACGTAGTCGATATACGTCTCTGTATCCAATTTATGTGACAATATATATAGGTAGGGTCCCATGTACTGATATCGATTCCCATATGTTCATAGAGTTAAGGCATTCGAGAGCTGTTTCGTGTTGTCGTTTTATCTGAGCCACTGATTTCTTTTGCATTACCGGGACATTCATAATGGTGCGCATATTCGATTTAAAAAATGACTATTGTAGCGTTGATTTAGTGTATCCCAACAAGTGTCATAATTGTCAGAACTGATGTGCAAATGCTGTATTTTTCTGCTTCACCCTTTAATTTTGATTGAAATGAATGAAAACCTAATGTTGTAATTCCCAATTAATCCATTTTAGGGGTCGATTTTCCGATGTGAGCAACGGACCACATCTTCTTGTTTATGGCTCTCTCAATGTCCTCGTATTTTCCTTCGTAAGTGAAGTTAGCATCTTCGTAATCTTTAAAGAGCCGTTCAACCCGCTGTCTAAGTCCCAGTGCAATACCCCAGGGGGACTGTACGGTGCGAGAAGATCCTCTAACTCCCTCTTTTCGGATACTGCATACATACTAATAGCTGATAAGGTGCGATATAAATTGCTGAAATTGCTAATTCCTCAGCATATCCTCGGTCTTGCTCGCCGTTGCGCTAGAAGCCTGCAGGTGGTCACTGCTACTGGCCCCCGCCGGGGCTCCAAACGCCGGAGGCTGGACTACAAAACTGTCTGGCTTGGTAACAGGCGTGTCCGCTCTCTTTTCCGAATTCTGTTGAGCCAGAATATATTCCCTGATACTGGTATATCTTTCACGCACGGCCTCCCGGTTCATAATATTCTGTTTCACTTCTGGCTCCATGTCCATGTCAGGCATTTGATTAAAATGTCGTTCATGTATGGCTAATGGCTATCCAAAAGGTTTATTTCCTCCTCAAAATAGCCCGATGTTTTCCTCTCCTCACTATCCTTTTTGAAATTGATAAAAACTGATTCGATTGATTGAGCTAGTTGCTGATAGGCAGCACTGACAGAAGTTTGGTTGACAGAAGCCTTAATGGAGGTATGTAAAACGGAAAGATCATACTTGATCTGCTGTTACTACTTGATTACTGCTGTGCTGCTAGTATGCGGCTGACTGGGACTCGTCACCCAGGCTAACGCCCCTGATTTTGCTGGACTCCTGGTTCGCGGCTGACTTGCTCTGCTGATACTTGATGAATGAACTCTTGGTGTTCAATTTCACTACAATCCTTGATAACTTAAAAACTGTCCTTGACAACTGATAGTCACTGCGACACTTGATAGCACAGCTGAAGTTCTGCAGTAGACTGTCCACACCGGAGCGGCACTGAGTCTGTTTCACGGCAAGCGGAAATGGTGACACGAATATCGTCAACGGGCACGTACTCAGATCCCGCCTTTCCGTGGCTCGAAGGACCAATGTTCCGGGGTGTCCGGAGCTATGAGACTGCTTTGACTGAAATACTGAATAAACTGATAGTAATACTGCATTGAAAGACTGGTAAAAGTAGGATGGATGATATAAAGTGTACTCATAGAGTAAAAGGAGTGAGAACGCGACGCTCGCTTGATGGTTATAAAGGAACTGACCTAAAATGTAGGAAATTGCAAGAAGTGCAAACATGACTGAATTTATATAAATGCAAATTCTGATGATGTTCGTGTTAGCTCGTAGAGGCACTTTAGTCATTAATGTCATCAAAAGACTTCATTATTCTTAAATTCACATCATAACAAATATTTATGTAAAAAGTTATCTTGTATTTGCATAACTGGGTAATAAAATATTATGATATGACCCTGCTGCTGACATAAGATGTAAGGTTCAGTTTAACACGTAACTCATATAATCGTATACAGTGTCATTCAAGCGCTTTTACTGCTATTTACCTATATGGAAATTAATCCAAGTTTAGTTATAATTAAATTATGCACGGTTGTTTACGAATACATTTGATATCCTGACAATATATGCCCAACCACGCCAAACCGACACCATTGTTCATAAGTTGGTGCAACTATGACGCATGTCATGTTATAGATTTAGATTTTGTATGTTGTGTAATTGTCCTCTTGCAATGTAAACGTTTTATTTCTCTCTGTACTATAATTTTAAAAGTCAAACAGAAACCTCCATACGAGTAGGTTTATTTAATCCGCACAATACGAAAGAGAAACATTTATATTACAAATAATAGACTTTCAGTAGTGTAAATATTTGGGCAGGTGCTCGATTTCAAACCGTATATGAGACTTGAAAATCTTGCTCTACGCAAAGCAGTCGATGCCTTTTATTTTCCATTGCTTGCTTGCAATCGGGCATGTTACCTAGTCCGTCAGGTTGCCCGGCATGTTTACGAGGTGTGTAAATGTACTTGGACCGCCCAGCTAGGTCAACCAAAGGCATGAAAAATTCACAAGTTCTTTGTTTTTTTTAAATCACGTTTATTCTTCAAACACTATGAAGAATTGGTAAATTACCCGTGCTAAATATTTAACGCAACATTTAGTTCAACGTTCGACACAGATTAAAATATTTTTATAAATTACAGGGTGGAATAAGAGGTGTATGTCATTAGAGGCATTTTCATGGAGTAAGATAGATATTTTGAATGGCTTGCGCTTTGAGACTTTATCTTTTACTTGTTGTATACAGATGATATTTAATAATCAGACCTTTTGGGGAATCATAGTAAAAGTAAAGTAAAGTAAAACTTCTTTGGTATTTGGATGATGGCACAATCGGTGGCAGTCCAGAGGTGGTACTGGAGGATAAGGGAAGGCTAAGATTGGGGTTCGTCAAATTAGGACTTAGTATGATACCTAGAAGTGTGAAGTGTTTTCTTGTTCAGGACAATTATCTCAAGAGGTGAGCGACGAAATTCAATTAGTCGTTCCCGGAATAATTGTTAGGAACTAAGTCCTCTTCTCAGTGGGTGCAGCCTGTGCTGCCCGTCAGATAAGGGGGTTTAGGTGTTCGATGCTTGCAAGACACAGAGCTCTCTGGCTTTCTGGCTTCGTTGTGGACTTCACATCTTGGGTATACATGGTGACGGGTTCTGCATTCCATTTGCGGGGAAGGCGGATGGCTTATGGCGTGCCCGGTGTCCTGGGATTAACCTGCCAAAAAGGCTATATAACCAGCGCTCCTGGGATGAGGTAATGTGCGAAGTCACTCGTGATGAGCTCCTCGCTCAGAGTGTGGGGCCGGAATGGGCACGCCTGCGTGCTATTTGTCAGTCGGACTCAGGTTTGTGACTGCACGCAATGCCTTCTCCCCAGCTGGGAACTTTCTTGGACGATGACATTGCGCATGATAGTCGCTTTTCGTTTGGGTTGCACTACCTAACAGCCGCATCGATGCGTTTCTGGGGCATGGGTTGATGAGTTCGGTCGTCATGGCCTACATTGTATCAGGAGCGCTGGCAGGTTTTCGCGGCACCACGCAATAATTGTAATCGTTCGTAGGGCGATCGTATCGGCCAATGTATGTTGGGGCCGCCAGGTTTGTGCCGGTCGGACGGCCTGACCCTGCTACCTTGGGAGAGAGGGCGTTCCCTGCTTTGGGATGCGACCTGCGCCTGCACCTTTGCAGCCTCCCATGACAGGTCGACGGCGGCTCGCGCTGGTGCAGCTGCCGAGTCTGCTGCAAGACAGAAATTCCTAAAATATGCCGCCCTCATGGGCAACTACATTTTTGTGCCGCTTGCGCTCGAGACGACTGGGGTTTGGGGGACACAAGGGATTTTTTTTGTTAAGGATTTGGGGCGCCATCTAAGGGATAGAGGTTTTGACTACCGCTCTGAGGCATTTCTGATGCAAAGGATCTCCCTGGAAGTGCAGCGGGGAAATGCCGCCTGAGTTATGGGAACCTTTGCCTCGGCAATGTCACGGGGTGGTTTAATCGGGTAAATGTTTATTGTTCTGTTTTTTTTATTGATTAATTGCTAATTTTATTGTATTTAAATTGAAATTAACGAAACTTGTGTGGATGTATTTTCGTGTGTTAAATAATTAATTGCTTTAAAATCATTCATTATCATTATAATTAATAACTTCCCACTAGAAACCCATAACAATCGCAAACGATAATATTTTTGGGTCTCCAGTAGTGACCTGTAATTAGCTGATCGGGCCAATTTACTCAAGATCAGTGCATGTTATTTCATCCGGAGCCTGGGTTCTTTTCGAAAAGTTGTTCATAATTACGGGGACTATCATTCTCCAAATTAAAAGGCATCCTGTATAAAGTGTTGGCCGCACACGCCAAGACTATATGAATGGTGCACCCAAATGTTTAAATCATGTCCATTTAAATATGACTGCTTTGCCTTATCTTTTCATTTACGTACCTATGTAGTTATTAACCGGGCATGGATACGCCACGCTTCATTTTTATTTAGGTATTCAATTCAAAAACATAATCAAATTGGATCCATTACTTATCATAAGTTTAGCAATGCAGGAACACTGTGATAGAGACCCATTTTGATTTGCCAACATAATAAGTCCAATAAGTCTTCTGGCACATGGAACCCAAAGCCCGAAAGATAAACGACAAGACGACAAGTATGCACTAATTTCGGGTCAAAGATGGCGTTTCAGTACAAAATGTCTGTGGAATGTCAAAATTGACTAGATATTAGTGCTAACTATCTTTTGGGCCTAGATGAATAGACAGTTGATGAAGTGGGAACCCCGTTTGCTTGACCGCAGGTTACTGTTGGTTCAGCCGATTTTACTCCCCAAAACTCCTTGTTTTTTTAAATTAATTCTTGTATATCGTTAAGTTTGAGGTTTGCAAGGTCTTCTTCCTTAATGTTATCCATCCCTTGTGTTCCCAAATATTTGCATTATGTGACTAGTTTCCTCCGAGCCAAAATGACGGCATGAAGGATTTGGTTGGGCTTGCGGCTTGCTGAGTTTCGATCCTTGCTTGTGCTGAACATCTTCGACTGTTTACAGTCTTTATTGTTCTTCCACTCTAGGTTCGCATTAAGCGAGGCTATTAAGTTGGAGATATTTTTGGTGACAGTTGCTGATAAGGGCAATCTGGGTTCTGGCCCAATAACTCACTTGCCTGCACCGTTTCTTGCCAGCTCGTCTGCTTTTTCATTTATTTATTTATTCGTAGGACAGGCGGGGTACATTAGTGGAAATAAAATTAACACATTTAAATATGAAGGATGGAGGTTCCTCAGTCGCTGTGGACGTTTCTCATTGAGATACAATTTGTTAATTTGTAGAAAACTTACGTAATCACTTTTCTATTCCTTGTTCATTTTCAGTATGTACCATTGTTCGGCTGCGGTCTTTTTTACTTTATTGAGCATCGTTACTAAGTATACAGTTGGTGTCGATCTCATGGCTACTGCTCATAAGACATACCAATCTTTACACCTTACCAAGTTGCTTTTCCTTCGTTACTAGTTCTATTCTTTTTCACCATACAATTGATTGGTATAGAATTCTTAGTAGAATGATTGCCTTGTAGATCGTTAGGGCCTAAGCGGATGTTCCTACTTTCTAATAGCGATTTGATAGCGTCGGGTTAAATCATAAGGGGGTAGCCCTTACAATTTAATGCATTTAGGCTATGACATGGTTTTAAGACTTTATTCTCCTTGCCCTGGTATTATCATACTTATTCACTAGCCAGACAGACCCTAATACAATAATAACTCTTTATTCTACGGTAGTCCTAGCAATCATCCACCAAAAAAGCATATAGACTCCAAAGGTACTTCTTCCTACATAATAAGCAGTATTGCATTTGTATTGCCATTTCTGTTAGTGACCCATATCAGAGTCTATGTCCCATGGTACAGAATGACTCTAGTATGGTTTACTAGCCACAACTCATAGTATTCGTGTGTGTTTTCGACCCAGACAATCTTCGTTTAATTCAAAGTAATGTAATTTATCATTTATCATTATGTATTTGTATCACAAATCGGAAGCTTTCCTCTGAACCTACACAAATCATCTCTCACTCGCTAACTGTTACTAATCCTTCTATTCCATCTATTGCTTGCTCACTCGCACTAACTACACTATCTCGCTCTACTAACCGACGGCAGCCGATGGCGTCCGAGGTGCCGACGCCGATCCCCACTCCCACGCCGACGCTACGAGGAGACGGTAGGAAGACCACGCGATAACTGCCGGACACGCTGCGGTGGCTCAGGTGGGTAACAAACTAACAAACAGGGTTGCTATTTCTGGCAGATTCTCTCACAAGCACCTCTGTCGTCCACGCAGGTTCCGATATCCATATCGGAACCTGCGTGGACGACAGAGAACCTCCAGGTTGTACGAGTTTGTATCATTGTGAGCACGAGTCAAAACCATCTCGGACGACTGACATAACCAACTTAGAGCTCTTAGGGCGTGTTTCACACTGCTCGTGTGAAAGTGCTCTGTGACGGATATAAAACTTACAGAATAATCCAATCCCTTTTGGGGAAGATTATCCTGTAAGTTGCCCCCTGCAGTTGCAGAGCACTTTTTTGAGGTATAATTTGTGAGAGTGTCGACCTAACATGCGCACTTCACTGCTTTAATTACAACTAATGCTTCATTTCATCTACAGCATTGACTGCATTATAAGTAGCATTTGATCAGAAAATGTAAAGACCATTATTATGTTATTTGTTTATGTATGTTTCGGTGATGGCCATGAAAACGTGTGGACTTATTGGCAGTATTATTGCGGACTGTCGGAAGTATTGTTTCCTCGGATGACGCAAACTATTGATGATGCCCCAACGCATCGTGGGCATCGGCTCTGAAGATTATGAGTTAATGCGATTTGATACTGTTAATATAAAACAATTGGACTCTATTACGAATTTTGCTACGGATTAAATCGGCACTAATTCACGTCACAACTACATAGTTTTGATAATCTATCACACGTCATAGACCGATAACCCATTGATTGAGTAGAAATGAAATTTATGGTAATGCTATGACCTAATCAATTATGGTGAAGTTAGCAACACCTTTGGTCCACGAGTTACGCAGCTCTAAACTGCGTCAACGCGATTTAAAGTTTGAAATCTGCCAAACCTATAAATATGTAGACTATCATTATTACTACACAACTCTAAAGAGCTTACTAACAAAAGACCATTGATTTAAAACGCTTTAGATTATGGTCGAAAAAGCTGTCAAATGCAAATTTTGCGAAAAGTATAAATAAGAAAAATCCTTGAAAAATGTCTTCAGATAATTATTTATCTCAAAACACTTACATATAGGAATAATACAATGTTCTAAACTTCGTTTTTTTTTTGTTCACAGAATATTCGCGCCTAGTGGAGAAAGATGTTAATATAATTTGGTCCGACAGCAATTTGATCTAACCTTCAATTAGTCTTAGATTTACAATCCAGAGATGTATGTTGTATGTTCGGAGCGTGATAGCGATGCTCCCTTGCCATAAGTGATCGATTTTGTATTATTGTAATCGCTAGTAGTACATATTCTTGGAACATCGCTTTCTTATTGTGACAAAGTGAAACATTATCAACATCCATAGTAACGATCCATCTTACCTTTAATTCGCAATGCTGTTTTTAACTAATAACCAAGTTTAGTTTCATGTTCAAAATCTGTATATTTTGTAGTCTAAATCGCTGTTTCTTACGCTTTAATGAATTGTATTCGCTTCACAAAATGTGACCTCTATGATATTCTAACTCGAAATAACTAGTTAATAGGTATACCTAGATTACCTAAAAATGTGTCCATATATTTTCGTAAACAGGTAAGTTTAAGGTACTTACATTCTGATCCGACCAGTGGTGGTTCCCTACAATCTGTGTGTCTAGTGCTAGTAGATAGGGATGCGCTGCTAAAAGAGAAGGATTTATACAGTCAAACTTTGATGTTCTTTAAACATAATGGAATCTCAAATTCGACCCTACTTAGATTCGACTTTCGAGTACGACGGGACTTAGATGGTATTTCGTAAGAGTTTCATTTTTGTGCCTTTTCGTCAAGTTCCCATTTGGACCAATTCCCACCACATCCCGTATTGACCTTGTCCCATATTGTATTGTGATATCGACATTGTATTTGTAATTATTAAATTTCTCACCATGTGTATTATTATTTTTTGTGCGGCGCTTTGGGTCCCAACCTGTTATGTGTACATCATATTTGTAAAATATTAAATAAATAAATAGAAGGCGTGGGTTTTGGCCCTGATTTCATTGCGGTAAATGGATTGTCAGATTTTCGTCTGAAACTCAAGGGCGAACACCCACTTATACCAACCTTATCTCTGTAACGAGGTTAAATCTCAACAAAAAGTAAAAACTGACAATGTGGTCAAAATGGAAACTGGTCGCATTGGGAAGTGGTCCAATCGGGCAGTGGTCGCATTGGGAAGTGTTCAACATGGGAACTTCTCATTAAGAATCTTGCCTTAACGGGAAGTGGTCATAATGGAGCTCAAGGTTAGGTACGACGATACGACGAACGGCCCTTCGAAGGGCAACAGCAATTGACATCTAGCCACAAGATTCAGAATGGATTTTGCTGAAGCAGAGATTATAAGATATTTCCATTTCATAAGACCGCGAAATAATTAGTCTGACCAGAACGAATTAACTTGTATGTACGATTAATTTAACAATACCCTTTTCAAAATATTTTAGATGATGCAAAATACTCATGTGTCTATGAAACCATACGTACAACGTTTAGTTACCGCTTTTTGACTTTCGGTGGCCCATTGTCTATAAGTATGTTAAAAGAAATGTGATCCTCCACCGGTCATTTATACAGGCTGATTTTAAAAACTCTAGCTGTAACAAAGCAACCTATGCTATGATTGAAGTAAGATTTTAAATTACATGTTATGTTACTTTGATCTGCTTTCATAGTATAAAGCTGGTCAAGTGCGAGTAGGACGTCGGACCCGCGCACAAAGGGTTCTATACTATTGTACATAGAAAAACGTAAAATGACAGTCTTTTGTATGAGTATACCTTTTTAATTTTTAATAACAAAATATTAAATACTCGGTTGGATTACATTCAAGGCCGTACATCGAAACATTGAAAAAGAGTTGTGTGTATGTAATAGGTAAGTATTGAACTATGTACTCAGGTTAACGAAACTCTTTGCGCATTGAAACCGGAAGTGGGTAGAAATTGAGTAACTTATTTACAGAAATAAATCAAATGAGACAAAAAAACTTAATATTATTTATTATAATTGGAATGAGCAATAATTATTCATCGTCTTATGATAAATAACTAAGCTCAAAACTCTATAACTGCAATTAAAGATCTTTTCTGATAAGATCTGGTGGTCCAGTTTAGTTGACTGATAAACAAATAAAACAAAATGGCTAAGAAAATGGCCATACCAATAATTTATTGTATGGGTAATACTTTTAATTTTAAAAGTATTACCCATACAATAAATACTTTTAATTTTAAAAGTATTACCCTTTACCCCGTATGGTTCATGATTTGTTGTTATAGCGGCGACAGAAATATGCTCTCTATGTATGAGCCTCTGAAAATTTCAGCGCTCTTTCTATTTCATTTGATCCGGTCGGTAGAGCCCGCGACAGACGGACGGACAGTTAGCGGAGGCCTAGTAACAGGGTCTCGTTTGGCATCCTTCGGTTACGGAACCCTAATAAAAAGTTATCGATTGACAAAGTTTTCCTATGGTGCCGAATATTATCTTTACCGTTCTTTCACCCCGCGATCAGACTATTGCGGGCGTGCGTGAGCATCCATCGCCCGCCGCCCGCGCTGTCTACCCATTCGTAGGATGCCGTTGTTTTCAAATAAGAGGTGGTATATTTCCTTCTATTTTTTTATTAACTTTTTTGTTCTGCATGTTATCCTGTGTCAGGTTATTTACTAAAGCTAGGGGTTTTAAACTCAGCCTGTATTATAATTCATAAATTAAACATTTTTGTTGAATTGCTGCGTTTGAATGGTTTTCAATTCTAGTCCACTTCTCGTGTTAGAAAAGCGTTGCTTAGACCTTGATAAATAAAATAGAATTCATGATTCAACTACCCACATAAACAGTATCAAAATAACTGAGATTACTTATTTTGACGAATATTTCTTGCCTGCTTCTCGTGTTTGAGAAGTGAGGCTGAGGAATCTAATAACAATAAATTCGCGAGCAGATTTTTGCGTGAACTTTGTTTTTGAGTCCACTGTCAGTAATTTTATTTTCTCGATTTGAACTTTTCATTGCCGCATTTACCCTAATTGTCGTTTTATTGATTTTCATAGCTATTTCATTGACGATGCTGAAGAAATATACGTATTATATTTAATTATATAAAATGTTTGCCTATATAAGGATCAAATTTGAATGTATGGAAGAATATTTGTCTAATTACATTTTTTTATATTATTTGATATATTATCAAGTGACGTCACGAGGGGTGTCCTCGTGACGTCACTTGATAATATTTTGAACGGTTACTTGCAGTTGATTATTTCTTAACAATAAAATGATGTCACTCACACAGTGACATGAACATTCATAGATTATTGTACATTCATAACAAAAAACATTCCAGGAAATAGAGCAAAAGACAGCCAAAAAACGTCCAAAAATAACTCTCCACTTAAAATGATGGAATACATTGCTTTACAGTTTTTACATATATTGCACACGTCCCAAATAAGATCAATTCGGTATTTGACAAGGTAGTCCAATAAATCTAGAAACGTCTCAAGCTGAATCTATTTCAACAAAATCGTTTGACAATATCAAAATTGTATATATCCAGCAGATGTATTTTATAAACTCGTTTTTGTGTTTTGACTGACGTCACATGCTGCAACTCGTGATCAAAATTACCGTTTTGACAGATATTAAAAAGTATCTATTTTGACTAGCAGTCAAATACCATATTGTTATACTGTAGGAATCTCATGATGAATGCTGCCGAAATGCTAAAGATTTTAGGTGGCCTCATCATCTTCCTGAGTAGACCTTGTACCCGTTATTACACTTGGCATGATTGCCTATACATATAGTTCAAATCTTTGGATTTATTTATTATAAAATGAGATCTCACCTATTTATAAAACGAAACAACTTTATTATCAATATTTGTTACGTTTTGACTGACAACTGAGCTATTGACTGACGGGAAAACTATTGACTCTTGACATCTCTACAGGACAGCCAACTTAACGGCAAAAGGAATTCTGCAAAAAATCAACAGATTTTGCTGTTAGAGGACAAATGAAAGACATCCTTTGATATAAAGATGGAAATAACTTAGTTTCTTCAAGAATAAAATTATATCGAAATAGTTTTCTCAGTGTGCCCTTGAAAAATAGTTACATGGTTTATTGGTGTGCAATTTCGACCCACATTGATCATGAAGAAGCCAATACTTAGCATCGTTTATAACCAGTGGCCGCCATAATTGTAATATGTAGGTAGATCCGTTCGTTATATTATAAAAATAACTGTCTATCTTAACATTCGACCAATCGCCTAAAAAGTCTCTCAAATGTAGTTATGACTGTTGTATAAAAAATATAATATCCTCTATTTTTTTATTTAGCTAGACTAACTTGGCGTTCTGTGATAGTCCTTTTAAAATTTAGATTCTACTAAACTTGAGCCATAGAAGTTTAATAGATTCTACTGTTTATAGGTACAAATCAGAATTTGTCGCCATATGGGTAAAGTAACTATTCGGTGTTCATTAAAAATACAGTGTTGTAAAACTTTCTAATAATCTAAATATTAGGCGATTTGATGTTTAATGCGGTTAACATAATGGGTGTTAGATGGCAGATCTGTATTAATTAAGAATAACAGTCTCTTAGTTCGGCTTGACTCAAATATATTTATGAAGCTTTTTGTAGGTTAACTTTTTATACAAATTAAAAGCTGCCTCCTTATATAAATATTTTATATAAGTAGGCAATTTTTATACAAATACACAACACTAGTAGGACATTTGTGCCATATTTTGATTTAGAACCGCGATGACACGATTTTGTAGACTAGTTTCGTTTCTAAATCCACGCAAATAAGTACAGGGGCTGCGAGAGAACGGGTGTCCGTCAAACTGAGTTGAGTGCATCATATTTTTCAGTTCAGTACTGTCTCGTGTGAATGTTATTTCTTGTCGATAAGTTCGTCACACACTTTAAACCGATCAAGAGATTTCTGAAAAAAAAAATTACTTTCATAGTTTTGTGTGATTGTGTAGCACAATGGGTTATTGCCACCATCTTACAAACTTTATGCATTTTGTAACAAGTAGCACAAATTCGCACATTTTTATACTCCTGGAAGCAAATAAAATTAATGTCAAATTTTTGATTATCGCTTATCTTTGCTTGAATTTATATAGTAAATAAGAGAATATCGATATAATTTCTTTGCTTGAAATGTATTTTCGCTGTGGCGTGTTCACAACATTGTAGGTATGTACTAACTAAGAAACAAGTTTTCGAATATGATATGATAATAGGTAATTATACATCGTAGATAAAATCATTATACTCGTAATATAAATTACATATATTTGTAAAATTGATCAATTGACCATCCGGAACATAATATTGTTTAATTTGCATTTACGTTATTCTACTTAAGCACTTCACTTCATGTTAAATGTATTATTATAACTAGCTGACCCGCTTTCGTTTCGCTGCGGGTAGCTCTACCCCTACTTTACCCTACCCCTACCCAACTCCTACCCTACCCTACCCCAACCGCTACCCTACCCTACCCCTTCCCTGCCCTACCCCTACCCTTCCCCTACCCTACCCTAACCCTACTCTACCCATACCCTAACCTACCCTACTTTTAAACCTTCCCTGGTCTACAACAAACATTTCAAAACCAAAATCAGCTAAATCGGCCCAGCCGTTCTCGAGTTTTAGCGAGACTAACGAACAGCGATTCATTTTTATATATATAGATTTGGTCAATTGACGGAAACAGTGGGTTCATCAACTTGGACATTTCATATTGAAAATAAATGTAATGTCAGGGTTGAGTAAAATTGGAACTGGACCTATCCATAAAAAGACTGTCGCACTAAATGAGTCATTTGACCAAATTATAAGTCTTTCGGGCTCTCGTATATCTACCGACCATGTGGCGACCTCGAATGTTCCTAGCTGTAACTATCGTATACATAACATTAAACATCAAAACAATTTTCCCAAGAGACCGGTAGCTACTGAAAATATTTTTTCACACCTTTCATTCGGAAAAGTAAGTTTTGCTCCACGATGAGAGGGAGCAAAATGCTACTTTTCTGTTGAAGCTACTTTTTTAATTTATTCATTGGCATGTAGCGTTTACGCAATATTGAATTCAAAATTGAATTTCAATACCTATTGAACACAGATTAAAATAATCGAATGTAATTATGAAATTACATTACAATCGACTACGATGACGTAGTCGATTAAAAACGAACATGTTTCAAGTTTTAACTTTAACAACGTTATAGGAAAATTTATGAATTTTTCGTGATATTAAAAAAAAAGTCACAATAAATTATTTGTTTTACTGAAATCAAAACTATCGATGACTGTTATTATGATATAATGAATATTGATATCCGAAACCATTGTAATAATCGATTCGATTATTTTTACACATTAGTAAAAGTACACAGGAATATTTTATCTGTGGTGACCTTACCCTAATCCTTCACAATCCACTATAAAAAAAAATGTTTACGTTCGATTACTGTAAAAGTGGTGAAAGTATAATCCAAAGTATATTTTTTTAGAGCATTTAATTTAAAATTTCCTCATAATCGGTGTGAAAAGTTGTATGTGTCACTCAGGAGCAAAATTATTTTCGTCATGGGCGTTAACGCTTGTATCCTTCGTTACGCTCAGGATTCTAACTTAGAATCCCTCGCTACGCTCAAGATTCTATCGTAGAATCCTTCTCTTCACTCTGGATTCAATGTACCGTCGTCGCCGTAAATACATCATTTTGCTCCCTTGTGACACAAATAACTATTTCATCGGTAATTTTTCATCACGTCTGGGAAAACGATTGGCGCTGTGTTTGTTTTGATGTTGAATATAATGTATGGGGCAGATGTCATATTTCCTCATTTGTGGTAGACCATGGTTAAGATATCGCAAGGTTTCATGGCGCCTGAGCGAGGCCACCCTCTCACTCTCACCCATGTATGCATCTCTCTTGTTCCCATGCACCGCTAACCCTCTCCAGGCGATACTCAGGCCAAGAAACTTGGCGACAGGTATATCTAGACGCCATTACCTAAATTTTATGTCCCCTCTAGCTGCTTTTGCGACCCTAGCTTTGATTTGTCATATATCTACCTAGTTTTAAATAATAATATTATGTACCTGACTACTGTAATAAATATTGTCTTATCTTTATTATGTTCTGTGGTACTAAGAATGGTTAAGAAGTTAATTAAAACGATAAATGATGCGTGTGGATAGCTGTTCTTTGTTATACCCTATTCGATACATTTCTAGAGGTAAGCAACACGCACCAAAGATAATATAATTACCACAGAACAAACGACACGTTTTTCTATTCCTTGGTAATTACGAACGTAATTCATTATGCCATGGTTTTATTGTATTAATTCTTGCGGCAGTCACCAGTATTTTTTTATTTATACTGCAATTATTTTAAAGTTGTCGTTAATATTATAACAGAACCGTCGAGAATGTATTTCTAGCACTTCACTTTGAGTTTGCCGTTCAAGAGTATTTCAGTTAACTTGTCCCTTACGCCCCGTTAAGTTGGTAGCATTAAAACCAGTAAAATGCGCTACCCAAAGTTAGGGAGAAAATATCATGACTAACTCAACTATGATGTTCATCAACGTTTCCGATTCTTATAGGTATCAATTTAATTGAATTTACATATTCTGACGAAGGTGTAGCTACCTACAAATCCTTATTTTTTGAATGCGGGGAATTGTGATCTAATCAGGAAACCTGATATTGCTTTTCCCAATTTTTTTGACAGTTGGGCACTACAGCTAACTTGACGGCGAAGGGGCAAGTTATCTGAAACGCACTTAACCTCGGGCGCGCGCACCCTACCCCGCAGCAGGCATAGCTGCCCCCTAACCCTGCGCGCGTTAAGGTAGCAACTCTGCTAGTTACTATAAATGTAAATCTTACGAATGTGTTATCGACGACAGTACATTAATTAAGAACATAACACACGAAACATACGAAAAATATTTCTGGAAGCCTAGTTAGCTATCTTGCGATGGCTTTTATTTTTTTTTCAAAATGGAAATGTATTACGTAAGAACAACTTTTCAGGTGAATATAACATGAGCGTAAAGTCATGGGTCGCAGACCAGTGGTCGAATGTTATCCATTGTAAGATTTTGTACAGTTATGTTACGATTTATAACAAAATTCTGTAAATTAGATATTATCTGGCATAGTGCACTGAGAGTGAAACTTATTGTATTTAGCGTGAATCACAATTTTCAAACATTGTATGTGTATTGCCGTGGTTTTAAGTATATAATTCAGTAAATAATTACTTGTTTTTTTATTTATTTTCCGAAATAAATATAGTTATTATAGGAAAGGGAAAAATAATACGCAGTTTAGTTATTTTTTATAATATTGGCTATAAATTATGATTGGTTCAATCTAAACAGGACATTGTTTAAAGAAATGTAGTCCAGGTCAACATTACAGATATTTTCTATGTTGTTGATCTTTATATATCAAGTGAATCGCAAATAAATAAAGTTAAATGTAAGACGATTTCGAGGCACTGAGGTACAACTACATGTTTAGATTTACATAGATACTAATTTGTGGCTGGGCTGCCTTTTTAAGGTATTACCAGTATTCGTCATTATATAATAAATAATAATAAAATTCTATATTTCTAAATAAGTTTAAGTCAATTTGTTAGAAAGTAAAGTTGTTTGTTGAAGATGAGGACCAGATCAATAGTCTAAACTTAGATCTAACTTAGACTTATCTCAAGTTTACAAAATAATTTGCTCCCAAGGCTACAAAATATGCGGATAAGTGCAATTTATAAGTATTTCTGTCTATGAGCGAATCTAGGTAAACATTAAAGTCAAGGTAGCTTAGATTCTTTGTAAAAGCCCTGTTGGAATAACAAATGATGAATTCTCGTCATAACGATACTTCCTAACAAAGTTTCTTTAATATCATAGGAAATATTATTATAAACAGAAATAAATAAAATAAGTTTCCTTTTTGATATAATCCTAAGTATTTTTCGTCATTGGCACAGCTCAACTTACTTCCCCTCCTTGCCCGTGGTTCACCTTAGTCCATCTAGGTGGACCACGGGTAGAAAAAACTTCCCGTGGTCCACCTAGGTGAACAGATTAGGTGGACCACGGGCAAGGAGGGCTTCCTTCATATAACAATAACTACTGTTCTAATGAGACCATTTTAACAGAGGCGGCTAAGATATGACAATAGATTTTGTCGCAATTAGGCTGCAGTGCATGGAATTAGATACCTGGATTAAATCTGAGATCAATATCTATCTGTTTTGTAGTTTAGTCATCTAAGGTAATGCCAACTTTTAACTTGCCTATAGCTCTTAATCTAGTTACAGCTTTGGTGTGGACTGTGGATGTAGGCATACCAGGCCTAGCACCTCTGTAGCCATATAATTTAGAACTAGAGATTCTATTTTGAGTATTAACTGTTAGGTATATTTATCGTTCAGTTGTCTTAATACATTGTCAAGAGCCAATAGAAAAGTTAGAGGTAGAAAACAAACTATGGCATTAGCTTAGTACCAGTTTTTTTTCAGTCCGACCGCCTCTTTAGAAGAGCCCATTAAAAATTACTATTGGCTAAAATAATCTTAAAACTATTTTGTAGACAATCTTGTTCTATCTAGATGGGGCCAACGACTGTGTTCAGCGTCGCATGTACCTGAAGTTAGAAAAAAATATAATTAGTATCTAGTGATTTATGCATATCTTTAATACATAAAGGTACAGCTAAGATCAGGTCGTGTAGGTAGTGATTTTTTAGTATTTTTCACATCGCGTTTTTCTTCGTAGCGTTCTTCAATATTCGCATATATTGATTGCCTTCATTTATAAATAGTTTAATTTATTTTTCCATCATAATGGTCTCCTCGCTGGTCATTTTGCGTCATATTTGTGTATAAAAACAACTAATACATTATGTGAAAAAAAATATGAAAGGAAATTCGCTACTGTGAAAAGTGGTTTAAGAAAATATATCTAATAGCAAGTCGAGGGTAGTCCCTGCGAAATACTTAGGGGTAATTAGCCGGGAGCCCGAATTTTTGACAGATCGAACGAAAGTGTTCGAGTTCAGATGAAATTAACCATAAGACATTCTACATCGGGTCACTGACAGTTCAATTTTAATAATTTTTCGATAATTAATTATTCCTGCTACCGACACTGGACGAAATAGTAACTGTACCAAGTATTGACTCAAAACAAAACCTCTCCTTTTGTCCTCTGACGGAACTTTCTTTTGAGGAAAAGCTTTTACTCTGGGTGATTAGATAATTGCTCCAAAACAGTCCAGTCTCAAGTCACTTGCAAGTTAACGCCCTATCTTAGGTGATTTGTTGTATGTTTAAAACAACCGTGGACGTGGACATTAACAAGGTAAGTGACACCTTCTGAACTCTATATGTAAGTAAGTAATAATAATAACAAACGGTTTGTTTTAATGACATATAAGAAAAGACTATGTTTCGATATTCGCTTTAGATAACAATATCCATCACTGATCTTGTTACCTACTTAAAATATGGTCCGGTAGATCCCTTCGCACACGGCAGCTTATGAACAGCTGATTCGTCGCGCGTATCAAAATAGCGAATCTGTACAGGTGTTTGAAGTTTGATAGAGTGACAAACTTTTTTGGGGATATGATGGATGGGGGTTGCATTGTAGTGAACACATTTCTACTTAAATGGTTGAGATATGATTGTTTAAAAGGGTTTGGAGAGAAATACCCGAAATCTTCATTGACTCCAATGATATTTTTATAATTTCTTAAACCATTTGTACGAAACATATTTTCTGTGTTCTTCGGTAATTAGCCTTTCCAAATAAATCATAAGTTCCAACAACTAGTAAACAAAAAAGGAAAGGCTGGACTTCGAATGTTTTTTAAATTGTAAATCGTCTGGGTAAGAAAACTATTTCTAAATTCTGAAAAATAAGGGGTAGTAAGAATTGATGCCACACATCAGATAATCTTTCACTGGTTAGTTAACAAATCGAGACGAGTCGCCAAGGTCGGCTTAGAGCTCTACACACCAGCAGCATACGCTACGGAAGCAGTCGAAGTGGGTTTAAAATGTGTTTTAATGCCCGTCGACAGTAGCCGACGGCGCAGGAGCTGTCGACTGCCGACACGTTGTAACCCTGCCATCGTCGTCTGACAAGTCCTGTAATGTGGTGGGCGGGCGGCGCGTGCCAGTCTACCAGAGCGGGGTAGCCAGTTGTAGTGAGCCTCCAGTCGGCTCGGCTGTCTTCTCTCGTCTGTGTTGTATCACTAACCTGCTCAGGGCGGGCGGATGCTCAGTCTGGGGGTGGGTAATGAGATCCAAGTATTTCCTGCCGACTGAAACAACTATTGTTAACGAACGAAACGTTTCCACCATGTTGAAATGAATTATTTTATTCAAGACTTCGGACCCGATAAGCCGACCTTGGCGATTCATCTTGATTTGTACACTAAACAAAGCGCAGGAAAGGACACGAACTGTAGAAGTTTTAAAGTGATATTAAATTCTTACTAGCCCATAGTTTTTATTGAGCAGAATTTAGAAATAATTTTCTTAGCCTAGCAATTTACAATTTAAAAACATTCGAAGTCCATACTATCCATCTTTTTACTTTGCTAGTTGTTGGAAATTATGATTTATTTAGAAAGGCTAACTATCTAAGAACATGCTTTGTACAATTGTTATAATAAATTGTGAAAATATTATGGATATAAATAATAATAGTAAGATAAATAAAATTAATATTTTCGGTATTTCTCTGCAGTATCCTTATTGTGTAATTCGTATATCTACAAATTTCAATCGCTTTTAAAAAGCGTCCATATTCCTAGATTTCTGAATTATATAAGGCTACTGTACCTTTATACAATCATATCTCAACCAATGCACCAATGAGGACCGAATTTCGAGCAGAAGCGTGTTCACTACAACCTCCTATATTCCCCAAACATTTTGTCGCTCCAAACTCCAAACCCACTGTGCATACGATTATTCGGCATCCACGCGTTCATTATCTGCCGTGTGCAAAAGATCTAGCCTCCTTAAGGTGGGTCCAGACATGTTCTTTTGTCCGTTTCGTATCAGCGTCGCGATCCAAGACAAAACGGACAAAAGAACTGGACCCACCTTTAACTCGTGCAAGCATGACTCCATGATAGCTCCGTTGAAACGTTAGTATGTAGTAAGTACTTAGCGATTTTAAAACTGACCAAAACAGGCAAGCCCACCACCGTAATTACATAATACCCATCACCGTAACAAAATTAAAAATGTGATTAGACGTGCCTAAGACCGTAGTAAATAAATTTTCAAGTCGTATAATTGCATGCAAGCAGAAAATATTAAAATGTACAAAACCGTGCGCACGCGTTGTTTGCAAACATTATTCGTCGATCGCAACCTTGTTCGAGATGTTACAGTTGATAAGTCAACGTCCCTACTTAGGCAAATAATTATGAATGTAGCCATGTATGTTCTTTGTTAGTTAATCTTCTATTTGTCGAGACATTTGTAAATAAGTTCAGAATGCATTGGATGTTATCGACTTACACGTATAATATCGATCGATGTGTTTATTCTACGTAATTTAAGGCAAACTCAAACCATGAGCATTCCATCCAGATGTTTAACTTCAGTTCACAACAAAAGCTAGAAATCGTAAGAACACAAGACTTACGTATTTTTCGCTGATGCAAACAGAAAACAATGGCCAAGTGCGATTTGAACCTATTTTTTGTGACTAGAAACTTGGCGGTTGCCTCCTCTTTAAAAAGCAACAATATCTACTCGAAGTACAATATGTCCTAATTGAATTGTACGTTGATGTAAGTAAATCGATCATTCGCTTATTATGTATACGCATTGTCACACAAACAAGTCGTAATATCATAACAAATAACACAACTGAGCAAATTGATAACGTGATTGAATATATTGTATAGCACCACCACCACTGAATCAGAACTAAACATCATTGTTTAAATAGTTTATCTAGATTTTTAGCAAAAAATCTCGCACCGCCACCCCGACCACCAAATTAAGATGAAATCCATAGATATTATAAATTAGAATTCATAAATAATAATTAAAACATATTTGTATTATGAGACCTGTGCCTCCCGGTGAGTGCTCTCACCGGGAGGCACAGGTCTACTGCACTACATTTATTTATGAATATCTTATTATTACCTCAACTTATATTTATGGGTAGAGGTTGTCCCGTAACTCAACGTCAAGAGAGTACCAGCAGCCTTATGGCTCAAGTCGTCTGAGCTATGAACTTCATATAGACTTTTACGTTTGACACCTTGCACCAGCTTCATCTGTCAAATTGGTATCACGCAAGTAGCATCGTAATGGAGGCCAAACCCAAGCTCATTGAATGAAGCCTAGAAGCCTTCGGTGATACCCCGCAATCGATGAAATTGTATAAGCATGAGATGAACCATAGACACACGCTATGAACTTCAGAGAGTTACGCCATAAGGCTGCTGGAGATAGGCCTTCTCAGAGCCAAAGAGGGTCTGGCAAAATTATTTGAAAAAGTCCATGTCACTTGGTTCATCGATAATTTGTACTATAATTGTAAGTCAGGGTGATATTTTTTATTTTACAAAAACTCTAAAATGAAAGAAGATTAATTTTTGCCAGGAGCTGTGAAAGCAGGCCATGTCCTGATACACTTTTCGTTGAGTTACGGACCTGTATATTTATGTACAAATTGGCAAGTGTGGAGATGTCCAGCGAATATAAGGGCCCCTTTTTAATAGGTAAAACTTTTTAATTATTTTACAAGTTAGAACATCAGTAGATGTTATTGTTTTACAAGTAGATATAATGAAAATTTCAACCACGTTTGGATAAAACTAGTAACTTAATTAATTTCAAATCGGGATCTACCCTCAAGCCAATTTGCCATGAATAATTACACAACTTAATTAAAATTAACTTAATTAAAATAATTAATTAACAACTTAAATAAATACGTAAATAATTTTTGACTTTCCCCTAGAGACAACGTAGATTTGAAAAAAAAACATTATAAAAAAATAATACAAACATACTTCTTAAAAACAAACACAAATATGTAAAAAGTAATAAAAATGTAAACTTCGATATTCCATAGATATTTAATAAGGAATCTCAAATTTGAGCCTAGATAAGGCCTAATCGGCTCACCCCCCGTTTCTGAGTGGTCAATCAAATGTAACATTAAATCGTTAACGTTAACTCAAAATAGCGGCACTTGATTGGCTGAAATGTGTCTGATATAGTATTGACTAGCATTCGTACTGGTGGCACATTGATATAGTATTGACTAGCAGTCGTACTGGTGGCACATTGATATAGTATTGACTAGCATTCGTACTGTTGGCACATTTTTTGCTATTTTTCGGTCTTGAATAATAGTTCGTTTTGTTTTTTTCGACATAACACTTGACGTTCGGACCACCCCTGTGGTGTTGCGGTGGGGCCGTGCCTCCCAAGCGGGTGGTCCCGGGTTCGAATCCCGGCTGGAGAGGAAGAAAAAAAAGTTCTTGGATGTTTACATGTTTGTGACGTCGCTGTCTCTGGTTCCCACGACGCAGGGTATCCTAGTGTGGGGCCAGAAGCAATGTACGCCTGTATAAATGTTTGTGTTTACGAAAATAATTGTAAACTATAAAGTGAGAGTGAATTTAATGAATTATTAATTTTCAAAATATATCAATCTCTCGGGGAAAGTTGATAGGTATTATGAATAGGCCCTTAACACTACTTATAAAATATAAACAGAATGCATGAACTAACCTCGGCCTAATTAAAATCCAGAAGTTACCCAGGCGCGATGCACCAAACTGTTATAACATAAAAAATAAAGTTACAATTTTACTTCAATAAAGTGTCATATATATATATATATATATATATATATATATATATATATATATATATATATATATTAGATTGCGTTTGAATACTCTCGGTCGGTGAGCGAGCAGCAGTGATGCTTTACAGACCATTTGTTACGATTAAATCAAATACAAGCAACCACTAAATTGATAGTCTGCTATCCGCGGAATAATCCAGGCATGACAACCCAGTTACCGGCCGAGTTTTAACTAAACTAATATTTGTAACAGGTTATATACAAATAAAAATTATTTAAAAAACATAAAACATTGATAAAATTTTAAATAGTAAAAATACACTACATCTGGATATATCTGTCACCGTAAGATTGTCAAAACCGTTAGTTGGTCAACTATCGACAGATAGTAAGTAAACTGTAGCGTACTGCTTACTATATGAGGTGTTAGTTGAAAAACAAACGGTTAAAACCGTTGAATAGTAAACTGGTTTAAACTTGAATTGCAAACGAAATACCAGGATAAACACTGCAGTAGCTTAGGTGAAGACTAGAGGGGGCGTGCGCAGCGAAGCCCCCGAATAGCCTTCGTGTTAGATTGACATGTAAGAACAAAAGAAACTTAAAGTCTAAACCCTGTCGGTCTGGTTTACTATCTGTCGAAAGTCGATCAACTAACGCGTTAGTTTATCAACTAAAGGTTTTGATTATCCTAAGGTGACACATCTATACTACTACATTCTTACAGTTATATTAACCATCTCAATTTAAGCAATAAACAAAATGCCATGATATTATTAAATTGTAGTAAATTATAAACCACATTTCTCCTAAATCAGGTTAAAATTTCTATGAAATTGGATCTTAGAAAATGGTTCCATTCAACATAATTTTAATTTTACTATACTACGTAAATAACTTTACATTTTTACTAGTTTCGCTACTACGACATTTAGTAGGATCGTGGTATAATTTATTAGTATAAGTACTTGATTACGTAACATTTCAACAATTTATTATCGTTGGTAACATATTAGATATTCTATTACTGACAATATTAAAACCTAACTACGATATATAGGCAGATATTCTGATATGTTTTTGTTACTTAATATGGAGAGATAATTTGGAGATATATATATATATATATACTGTCTAACTGACTGAACCTACTTTTTGAAGTTTAATAATAATAATAACTACCCACAAAACATAAAATCACAATATTCACTTCCAACGCCATCTATTAACCAAAAAGCATCGTAATTCCTTGGCATACCTAATGTTGCAAGGTACCAAGGGTATTTGGTCTTCATCTATGAAACATACGCTAATCGACAGAGAAGATAATTAATTTCTCACACCAAATACATACTCTTTGACAAAATGTCTTATATTTAAGATACTGAGACCTTATGAAATATTTCTGTTTGAAGATGTAAAATAATTTAAAAAAATCTATAATCTGAAATGTCAGAAAGTAAATATCTTCTCTGTCCATTGGCATATCATGTAGGTATGCCAGGCTCCGTACAAAATGGTTCAGTCCTTTTTTTGGGTTTAGTATCTAAATGTACGTTTAGTTTCGTATGTGTATTTGTTTTGGAGAATTGTTGAAAACAAATTTGGAAGTCAAATAAAAATGTATGCTTGTGTTGTGATAATAACCGATGGTTTTTATTTTGTAATTTAGAAGTAATCGAAACAATGCTGCGTTAATTTTACACCCAGGTGCGCTAGTCAGACGTCGGAAAGACGTAAGAATGACGTCATATTTTCCCTCGGAAAATCTTTAGCAAAGTTAAGTTCCTTTGATAGCTAGATAAATAAGATCGAACATTTTATTTATTTATTTATTTATTTATTATTGACATAAATTACCTATCTTGTTCTATTTACACGAGTTACTTTAAACATTTCATTATTATAGTGTAATGATATTGGGTTATAATCCACCTGTGGATTAAAAACCGGGGCATTACCCATCTGTATTCAGGCCTTACCCGTAGTCCACCTAGTAAGTTCACCTGGGTAAAATACGAGCAGGTGTTTTTACCCATTAGTAGGTAATTCATGAGGGATATTTTTTAAATTATGAAACAATAACTTTTCATCATAATATTCCTAGAGATTACGACTAGTAGATAGTATGTGGAAGGTATGTATGAACGAGGCGTTAATACTTTTTGGAATGTGTTTCTTATCGCTATTTCATGTCTGGTCTATGCACTCTATCCATAACTGTTGTTTATTCATTTGCGAAACATCGGTTTACTGTGTGCTTACCGCGAGAGTAGGTACCTACCTTACCTACCTAATTGTATGTATTTGTCTGTGTTAGTTGTGGGGATAACAACTACTTACAAAAATTCATTTAAATTATATTATTAGGATTTTAGCTAATGATAGCTAATGGCGTTTATATTTTTTTTCGTGTACTGATGATAACGAATTTATAACAATATTTAATATGAATATTGTTAAAAAATACCTTAATTACATCATTATCGATAAATCATACAATATATTAAGTATCTAGGTTATTAAAGTAAAATAATAAATAAATTGTGACTGCCAATTACTTATATAAAATTAATTTCTAATCAAGTCAGGAATTAGATAGGTACCCCCATCTAATTTCTGATCAGTTTGATTTAGTTTGGATATTCACTTCACGAAAAGAAAAACAATTTACAAATAATATTAATAAACTCTGTCTAACCAACATTTTAATATCTCTGTGCAATCGGCTAATTGGACAGAAATAAACATCAAACATTTAATTCTAACGCATCTTTTTACGGATTTGTGGTGATGGTACTATTAGATTTAAAATTAAAAACTTATAAACCCCGACTTCAAGTTGCAATTCTTCCTCTCCGGTAGGAATTAGAATGTCGTCCAAATACGTCGTAAACGAGGCAACGAAATCTGACAATCAAGGCTACGCACTGAATGTCATTAAACAGGCGACATTTAATTAGCTGACCATATTTTGGGGAATTTAAAGATTTAAAAGATTAATAATAATAATAATAATAATAATAATACCTTGGACACTATTTACACACATTGATCTAGCCCCAAACTAGGATTCCCTGTATCTTGGGTACTAGACAACGATACACATACTTATATAGATAAATATTATACTTTGATTATATATATAGATTGATAAACAACCATGACTATGGTACAAGCATCCGTTCTCGTCAAACAAATATTTGCCCCCACCGGGACTCGAACCCGGGACCCTTGGCTTCGTAGGCAGGCTCACTGCCGACTCGGCCATCCGGGTCGTCGTTTATTTACAGTAACTATGTCATACTTACAGTCTTTCGGCCAAAACGTGTGACCGTCACAAACAAACAAAACAATGAAATAGAATGATAGTACCCGTCAATATGAACAACTTACTCCAAGAAACATGGTCGCAAATGAAGTTTTTCACTAAAGTTATAGGGTCTTACCACATGCTATTCAACACTTGTTTAAAGAAAAAAATGTATAGGATTTGACGTTTGTTTTGAGGTTAAACTATGTGTAACATTTTTTGTAGTAACACGGATATAGTCTGTCACTTTTGCGATCCTTCCTTCTGGCGCAGTGGGTACTAAGTTGTTACTTCATAGTGAGTGAGATGATTTGTCAATATAGGTACCTAAGCCATAAAGCCCACAAGAAACAATCCAATCATGGTTGAAATATATATATATCACCGTAAGATTGTCAAAACCGTTAGTTGATAAACTAACGGTTCTTTTTCTCGCTAGTTGGAACTGTAGCGTACTGCTTTCTATTTGACGCGTTAGTTGATAAACTAACGGTTAAAACCGTTAAATAGTAGACTGGTTTAAACTTGAATTGCAAACGAAGTACCAGGGCAAACACAGCGGTAGCTTAGAAGACAAGAGGGGGCGAGCGCAGCGAAGCCCCCGAATAGTGTTAGGTTGACAGGTAAGAACAAAAGAAACGTAAATTCTAAACCCCGTCGGTCTGGTTTACTTTCTGTAGATAGTTGATCAACAAAGGGTTTTGACTATCTTTCGGTGGCATATACATAATGTTAGACCTAGTCGTAGTACCTAGGTATGCCAATAATTTATTGCGGAATAATGATAGTGCAATTGTAGCAATAAGAAGCAGAATAATGACCCTATCTGCGCACCCGTAATAATGCACCCCAAAACCCAGAATGTGGCTGTTTTGAGTGTGTGTGCGGCCGTGCGCGCACTCTTCTATGAAGATTACCGGGTGTGACAAAATGGCGCGTTTCGTACTGCGAGTATTTCGAACAAAAATGCTCATTTACTAGAATATCGCTTTATGATTTTTTTCTTATCTGCTTTTCTTAGTGCTTTTCTCAAACATATGCAATGGAATACAAAATACACCACTCAAAAAACAAATTCAAGTTTCAAAATACTACTAATCGTAAGTTCCGTGTGCCCGTTGATGTCTTTTGATTTAGCATAAAATTAAATAAAAAGATACTTTCCGGCCTAGGCCTGCAATTTTGTATGAAATTCGTTTACAGTTCTCTCGAGTTGCCCGAAACGTGATACTTCTAAGCCTGTTATTTATAACGCACGTAATGACGACATTTCATTGCATCTTTGAGAATATAAATACGACTAACACCAACTAACAGCCGCTTTTAGTTCGTTTGGGCGTCAAACAATATTTACCGCCATACTAAGAGACATTTAATGAACCATTCAAATGCATATAAAAATACATAGTCAGGTCATAAGTTCTGTCACATGTGCAATATGAAATAATTTAGACATGTTTATTATTTATGTAAACATTTATATAGCAAAATGAACTTAATAAAACATAGATTCTTATGGTAATAAAGTTTATTCAAAATGACCCCCGCGATTTTGAATAAAGGCCTTTATTCTGCGCGGCCAGTCGTCTATCTCAGCACGAACGAGGTCCATGTCAATATCGGCGGCTGCCTTAATCAAGGATGCCTTGAGTGACTCCAAATCAGGATGAGGCTTTTAGCAGGCCTTTTCCTCCAAGTGTTGCCATATCTTGTAATCTAACGGGCTCAAATCTGGACTGGAGGAGGGCCAGTCTTCGTGCCGGATGAAGTCGATTTCACGCGCCGCCAGCCAGTCTTGTGTGCTTTTCGCTCTATGAGCTGGCGCAGAATCTTGTTGGAAAACCCAGTGCCTGTTATTAAACATGGTATGAGAAACAGGTTCCACAAGGTTCTTGAGGACTGTATTTTGATACACAACTGCATTCGTTTTTACGCCTTTCTCACAAAAATGTACCTCAGTTAAGCCCCAATAAGAGACTCCCAACAAAACCATGAGCGAGGATGGAAAATGACCTCGTTGGACACGCGGAATACGGTTGCTCGCTTCTTCACTGCTGTGTGCGTACACCTTATCATTTTGTTTGTTGTAGCTCTCTTCCACGGTGAAAATTTTTTCATCCGAAAAAAGAATTTCCCGATGCTTTTTTCCCGCGTACCGCTTCAACAAAGCGCGGCATCTCTTCAGTCTCAGGTCCATTAAAAGAGCGACCAAACGAGAAAACAGGACACTGTTTTTCTTCGATATGCCCTAAGCCCTAAGTCTTCATTTAACACCCTTTTCACCGTGGTCCTGCTTAACCCCATCTGAAGGGCCAACAGTTTCTGCTTACGTATGGGATTTCTTTGAATTCGCGCCTTCACAGCTTTTATCACTGCTGGAGTCCTAACAGAGCGAGGACGACCACTTCTTGACCTGTCATCTACACTAGAGTCTTCATTGTATCGTTTTATGGTACGATAAACGAATCTTTTGGTTATATTAAAATTTTTCAGTAAGTCGAAAATCTGAATTGGTGCGTAACCGCAACGATGCAACGCAATTACAGCGACACGGTCTTCTTTAAGTGTCCACTCCATATTTAAAAATGAGGAAAATTCTAAAAAGTACACATTTTTATTTTCATGAAAAATTCGAAATTCGAATTCAATAAACTTTTTTGTGGCCAGCGTTCTAAATTCAAAAGTTTTTATTGTGTGACAGAACTTATGACCTGACTTTGAATATGTCTGGCAAAAAGAAACAGAAGAAATTAAAGCGTGTAAAAATATACTACTAGTTAAAGAATCGAATGGAAAATATAAATCGTGGGAAAAAACGCGAATGGAAAAAAATACAAGGAAAATATTATTTCGGAAAATTTATCTACACACTCATGCGATTCCTCATTTGAATTTACATACGTACAAAATCGTTCACTAAGTAATCCTTAATGAATGGATCACTATACCTAGGAATCTGGACACAAAATCGAAGACCAATTGGGAAACAAAAAATACAATAAGTTTATCCTATGGATGGAAACCTGGATCACGTTTTATACCTAATCATGTCACTAATACCGAATAAAACTAATGACTAATCTCGTGAATTCACTAATAATATAGCGAACCAAATGCTTAAAAGTATTCATTAATAAGTTCGAATATAGATTGAATAAAGATTGAGAGAAATCTCTCAAAGAATACTCCAAAAGTTTGATTGGAAATACTGTTGAAAGGCAAGTTCCTTCTACATTAGCTGTGGACATTATAGCACAATAGTCAATTAAACCATTTAGATAACACTATCGCAGGAAGGAGATTGCTAAATTACTTCGACTAGCGACTAGTTCAGACACGGCGGGAGCCGCGCGGTTTCAGAATCGCGCGGAAACCGCGCGGGTCTTATTTATGAAGATGTTTTTAAGATTGTTCGGATGTAACCGCGTGGTTTGGGGAATAGCGCGTTGGACTATGGACCCTTTCCTCAGCGTTCTGTTGCGTTGAGGGCACCGCGCGGTCAGCACGTTAGACACAGCAGAGCACGCGGGAGTTTGCCATGGATCGCTTCGACACTGAGTTATATTAAATGTATTCCCTTATTAGTTCCATTTGTTCAAGATTTTATTGACACTCTCAGATATTCAACATTGACCTTTTACGAGTCCGTCACGTAATATTGAATGCACCCAATACTGCCTTTTTCTTTTCTTTTTTTTAATGAGCAACCACAGTAAACACTGTTTCTTCGCCGACTTCCATTTTGAGACGGTGAAGATCCGCGCAGTCCGCGAACGCAAATCGCTCGTAAATCACCGTTGTCTGAACACAAACACAATTTTGCGGTTTCAAACCGCGCGTATTAAATCGCGCGGTTCCCGCGTGTCTGTGTAGGAAGCAGGAATGATTACGCGTCGAAAAAGTATGCGAATCGGAATTTTAGTAGTGACTCTTATGTGCAATGACATAAGGTTCATTTTATCTGAACTCGAACACTTTTTCACTCTGGTATTTATTCCTGCTTGAGCCACTGAACGAGCCCTCAAAGTTCAGTTTTAGTTAGACCATTTCTCGATCTGGCGCGTGTGGAATTCCAACGACATTATCTATACAAGTAAATCATAAGTGATTTAGTACCTCCAATCAATTGCTATCTAAATAGCAACATTGTTTACGTCCCGTTCATCGGTAAACTAATTAAACCTTCCAGCGTCTAATTTTAATTTAAGGCATCGCGTTGCGGAACCTTATACCAAGGTAATACAATTCAAAGCCTATAACGGGGTTTCAACCGCAGGCCGGACAAACACGCTTAAAATGTTAATAAGACATGATTCTGGTCAGACGGCCCTTTTCTGAACAGTAAGTACCTACCTATCACTAGCGCGATGAGTACCAATTAAATACGTCATTGAATTATGGCAAAGTTTCTTGGTTTTCGATAGCTAACTCATTAAAAGTTTCCAACTATCACATTATGTGGAACCATTTAATCCCCTATATGAATACGTACCTACCTATAACCCCTATAGATAAACGTTATGTTGTCACACGATATTAACTTAGTAGGTATTACGTGAAGTTGAAGTTAATTACCTTTAGTGTGTACCAACTAACCACAACTCATAATATCAGCAAGGCGATAAAAGATTTTCTACCTGTGGTTTCTAGTTTAATAAATGTCTTGAGTTGCATAAATGCGATTGATCTGATCTGAGGTATTTAGATGAATCAAAAGATGGTCTACAGGCTAGTAGCGATATCTCAATTCTACAAACAACAGTTTATTCTTAGTGTAAAATAGACACATAGAGAACTAGGCTTGACAAGTATCTCTTCATTATTCACTGAAGTTTGTGAAATCGCCTTAGCGCCGCCAAATATTCGTTCACCACCACCTCACGGATGTCGGAAATGATACATTCTATAACACCACCTATACTTAGGTGATGCATGTCTGTTACGGTAGATTCACTTGGTGTACGAGCTTGTTATCAATTTGTCGTGTATTATATAATAGCTTGTTATTCCATACTGTCGGTACGGTAGAGTGCATGCGAATGGCAAACGTACAGCTAGTTGTACAGAGAAATGAAATTTAAATCCCAGTAACGGGTAGGCCGGTTCAGACGATGCGCCAAAACCAGGCGTTCTGATTTTAGCCGACTTCAAAAAGAAGGAGGTTCTCAATTCGACTGTTTTTTTAGAGTTCCGTACCTAATGGGTAAAAACGGGACCCTATTACTAAGACTCCGCTGTCTGTCTGTCCGTCCGTGACCAGGCTGTATCTCATAAACCGTGATAGTCAGACATTTTAAATTTTCACAGATGATGTATTTCTGTTGCCGCTAAAACAACAAATACTAAAAAGCAGAATAAAATAAATATTTAAGGGGGCTCCCATACAACAATTATTTCAATAGCACATACAAACTTATGATAGCACTTACAAACGTACATGAAGTGTGAAAGTAGCCGCACCAATACCAAAACCCGTCAACAACATGTTGCTGTGTTAAATCCAAACTATTCACTCCACACCATCCCTGCCATTGTACGGTGGTAAGGAACCCTTCGTGCGCGAGGTCGACTCGCACTTGACCTTTTTTTTGTGTTTTTTTCTTCATTTTTCGATAGCTACCCAATGGGAAAGGTGCCCAATGGGACAATGGCACAGTTTAGATTTTCACAAAGATAATATTTTTATTGCCGCTTTAGTAATAAATTAATGCACCTTTTTTAAATACCAGTTTTGTCTTCAAATTTGATTAATTGTCCACTGAATTACAATCAATATCAGCAATAAATTTTAAGCGCCCAATAAATAATTTTCAAGCTACTTTTATATTTTAATACAAGCTACGATTAATATAACTCAGCATCGTAATAATCCTATAGCAACAAATTTTATAATATGTCTTCACATTACCAGCTTCTAGCTGCACCTATAAAATAATTTCAACGACCTCTAATTTCAAATGGTCACCTCTATTTTTGTACGTTAGCCTAAGTAGGATCACTGAGTCTACTATACTAGATTCGCATTATTTCGATTTCGAAAGAAATCGCCCTAGCAGCGGCTCATGAAAACCCTAAGTCTACTCACAAGACTGTCTAAACAGAAAGGACTGCCTGGGCAGTAGGGTGCCCTGATACGGATTTTTTAATCAATTTGATCTAAAATCGTCGAAAATCCGGCATAGACATACAAATGATCACGAAAAAAGACTATGATCTATTCAATTGTTGAATAAATAAATTTGATTTTATTACCGCAAGATGTTGAATCTCTAAAATATAGACAGTGTTTTTTTATTCAATATGTTCCCTTTTTTTAAGTATTAAAAAAGAATACAACCTTTAAATTGTGAGTCGTACCTACTATGTACTAACCAATAGTAAGCCGAAGGGCCGCCGGATTTCCCGTGCGTTCAATCTCACTTGCAGTGCAACTCGATCTCTACTCAATTTTTAGGGAATGCCTTCTCACTTAATTTCATTTGTTATTTATTATTTAAAATTAAAACCTGCTCTACCCAGTTGTGCTGCTTATACCTAAGCTCAACGTCACGGGAACAAAATTACAAAAATCACGGTTTCTAGAGCCCGCTTAGAAAAAACTACCGCTGAGTTATCATATCAATGTTGATGCTAAAATATTTATCGGTAGCGCTGAGTTATATTAAATGTTGTTTGTGAATTTTTATGTTCTGTTGCAGTAGTTAAGATAATGAATTAAGGTAATAGAAGCTTTTCTATTGACTCATTGCTTACACACAAAAAGGACGCTAGTTTGCAGGTGTAAAGAAAACTTTGATGCTACACTTATAATATCCATAATTTATGAATTATGAACCAAACTCGTTTATAAAATTGATGGTGGTATACGTCATACAAAAATCGTGGTTTTCTTGTAATGCAAGAGACGTGTTTTTCTTGTACGCTTTTTTTCGTATTGTTAACCCAATACTTGTATTCGGTTTTCGTAGTGTTTTCTATACTTGTACTACGCGACCTTGCTTATTGCCGAATTTCATAATTCTAGTAGCCTTAACCTGTAATTCTGACATATAAGAATTTGGATCGCTTTTGAAAAATTGACAAATAACAACACGATCATGTGATACGAGTGGTCTTTTATTGCGACTTTGCTTGTTCTGCAATGTTTTGATTGGTAATTTTCAAAAAGATTGAATTCTCTAGATGTCGGAGAAACATGATAAGGCTAGTCCATGGAGATTGGAGACCCCTATAGGATGCATTTAGATTCCCTAGGCAGTGTCGAAATATGCGGCACAATTGAGACATATCTTTTGATAACGTTGACTTCGAAGTATGATTTTTTCACAGTTCTGTGATATCTGCTAATGATGTTCTATGGTATCTGTGAATACTTAACTGATATCAGCTGGATATCTACACATATTCATGAACAAAAGGGTGAACTAAAAGAGAAAAATGGTCGGGCGGATGGATAGATAGATAGACAGACGGACATCGAAGTGTGCCTGAAAGGGATATTTTTTTTTGCTTTGTGGAACGGATACCCAAAAATTTAAAATAACACATCCCTTGTACTGCAACCACCTTTCATTTAACGGCCAAAGCGCATGTTGAAGTAGACTTTGCGATGCTGGTACGCTTAAAACTATTGACTTCCCAATAAAGAGGTTCATACAATAATTATAGGAATTTTGCTCTTGTGTCTATTATTAGAAGGCACAAATTGCCAAAAATTTACATAAATCGAAAACACCGCGAAACTTTCACCTTCATTTCATTTTTTGGTGGCCTTCGGCGCTCGATGTCACGAACTTTAAATTTGGCTTAGTCAATGGGCAAAAATAATAAAAAATTTGCCAAAATTAAGATCTATCGGATTTGACACACACAATGTACTTATAATAAGTACCCTTATTAGAAGTACATTGCGTGTACTGGGGCGTAGGATATTATTCCATATTTCTGAATTCATATTAGAAACATTTGTGCGATATTTAAATATGTTGGTTTATCGGATACCGTTTTTGCGCGGGTAATCAATCACAAATCTGGCTGGTTCTGTGCAGACCAGAGATACCACCTAGAGGAATGAAAATTCTGACCATGCCATATTAAAAATGATTATTTTGCTTAACGTAGGTAAACCTATCTAACTTAACTTAAAACGCTTGCACAGCATTTGTTACGGTGATAACCATTTCTTCCCAACAATACACGCGCAACAATGACGCGAATTCGACTCTACCAAGTTAGTCATGAACTATACTAACCCGCGCTACTCAACTCAATCAATCGAACAGTGTTTAGAACAACCAAAAGTTAGAAAACAACGCTATACTTTACCCCAGCCGTCATGCTTATAAATTCTTTTTCTGTAAAACCTTTTGGTTAGGAACAACTTCACAACAAGTATTAGTATAATGAAAGAGAATATGTACAGCAAGCTCAGCATCCCAATGTCGAGATTGGAGAAGGGGCTGGGCGCTGAGGCGGCGGCGCGGCTGCGCAGGGCGTCGGCGCGGCGGACCCCCGCGGCGCCGTACATGCCTTGCAGGTGTTGCAGCACGGCGGGCAGGTTCCAGGCTCCCCGCGCCAGGCGACATTCCCGGCACCGCTCCGGCGACGGGAACTGCAGCTTCGGGTACGCGGGGTCCTCCGTCGTGTCACCAGCCAGCCGCAAGTTCACTTCGTTGTGCGAAATCCATAGCCACAAAACTGCCTTGTCATTTTCGGTGACATCAAACAAACGGTTCCTTACTGCCATTTGCTGGAAATGCTCGGCACATTCTGTGCAGCCAAAGAAGTTTTTCACGTAACCATGCACGGCTTTCAGTACTTTGGGACCTTCGTTGCCTGGTTGATGAGCGGCATTGACGGTCAGGGTGTGGAACAAGATCCAGAGACCACATGTGTAGCCCCGGAAATGAGGCTGGCTGCCTTTGCATCCAATGTAATCTGCCTTTGGTGATGAGGTGAACACTGGGGCATGAACTACTTCTAACCGTTTCACTAGTTCGTACAGATCACTGCCACTCCATTCGTTTCTTCTGCTGAGGGTACCACGGAGCTCTACAAAATAATCTCGAGTGTTCCCATGCTGGAAGGGGAATGAAGTGAGAATCACTTCAATAAAATCTCTAAGAGCAGTTAAAGGTTCTCCGGTCAAGACCTTGTATCTTGTAACCTCATTGTGGAAAGCCATCTGAAGTGTTTTCTCTAGGTCAGAGTAATAAACAACATCATCATTATTTACGGTTTGAGGATCAGTGTGTTCAGTGACACTTATTGATTCATCAATATCACGTGCAGGAAATTCATAATTCTTGGACTTTAGAAATATATTTATTGCTCTCAGAAGGTTTGCTTTTGTGGGATTCTTGGGCGTTAGTGCTGTAGCTTCTAAAGTGTTTCTTACTGCCACCAAGCCAGGGAAATGCTTCACATTTGCAACAACAGTCAATTCTGAGAGATCTCTTACTCTCTTCACTCTGATGCGTTCATAATCATGTGTATCGAGTATCAGCTCTGACCCAACAGTAGAATTATCATTTTCGAACACCAGGAAAGTGTAAACCACATTGTTAGGAATGTCGCTCAGTGCTGAGGTATAGCTGTGGTACGATGAGATTCCCAATGGTGGGACATTGTTTAATCGGTGGATGGCTTGTTCTGATTGTAATTTAAATATGATCTCTGTTTTCAGGTCACCAGCAGACTCGACAGCGGGTAACCTTTCGCCGAAGTTGTTGTTACCTTTGACGTAGTTTTTGTGGAGAAAACGTAGTGAGGGGTATGCCATCACTTCAAACTGGCGACAGACTTCGTTGTTCTCCTCTACGGAGCAGTCCAGTACGGCCAGTTGGACCACGTCTCTCCATGGCACCACGTCGCTGGCTACATTCTTGAACTTGGGCGCAAAAGCCCTGCAGTGGCCGCAATAACTATTGTAGAACTGTACAACCAAGGCATGATTCTGCCCGTAGACTTTCCGGTCGAAGATACGCTGCGTGAGGATCACAACCTTATCTGACTTACTGTACAATCCCTGCTCGGCGATCTCATCTGCCTCTATAACTGCACAGTTCACTGATATAACGGAGAGAGCGATTGTTATCACAAGTAAAAGCGAAGTGCTTTTGAACATTTTCGAAGTAAATAATAGGCACCGGAGGGAAAAGAAGTTAAAATTTAAGAATTTTGCCTGGGATTATAAATCAACAGCAGCTGAGCGCTACGACATCCAAAGTGCGAACTTTTCCACGAAAAATAAAACAATCCCTTTCCTATCCAATCCACAGCACCGATTGATTGAAAATTTGAAACGCAACCACATGCACACACCCATACACAACACGTAGCACTCGTTTATCGGCTCACGCACACCTGCACACGCAGTTGAAAATTTAAACAGAAATGTGACAGGACAGATCACATTTCATTGTTGCCGCATGACAAAAATTGCACCTCAGCGTGTTTTCAGTGGTGCACCTCTGTGCGGAAAGACAACCGTCGTATGATTTGAGGACGCAGCTCTCTATGTTAATTTACCGTATTTGTTATATTGACAACATCGTTACGTCATCATTATAGCGCGAGTTCACATCTTAATATTTTAAAACTATGACATTTGGTGGCGCGTCCGCACGCTCGGTAAGCCTTTACAATTTCAAGCGTGTGGAGAGGTCGTTTGGCTTGGCTTGCGTAGGATCGAGCGAGTGTCGGTTTTTTGGTCACAAGTCAAAGGGATTTGCCGGAAGCGCTTGCGACACCTCCACACCACACGCTTCGCGTGTGTGTTGTGTGTGCCTTCTCAACTTAGTCTCGTTTGTGTAGTGGTGGCGGCAGACGTGCGACGTGACGTAAAATTATGACTCAGGACGCCCTAAATTGCTGGAATGTTACCAGGGTGAGCCGTGCATTTGTGCAACAATGATCACAAGGATAAAAGAAACGTAGCCGTTGCATGGTTTAGCATTTGAAAAACATTTACATATAGGCACATACATTGCTACTGCCCCCACGTTAGGAAACGCTGTGTCGTGGAAACCAGAAACAGAGACGTCGTCGGAAGCACGTAAACATCCAAGACCTGGGGATTTTTTTTCTTCCTCCACAGCCGGGACCGCTGGTAACTTATAAAATAAACCAGGAGCCTTAAAGCGCTATATTGTAAAATGAACAAACGTCTATGTTTCGGTTTCGGTTCAGTTCTGTTGTAATTAACTTTTGGATTGGTTCAAAGACATTCAGAAATGAAAGTGAAGGAAATGAAAACTAAGAAAGAAATAAATAAATGCATATGGCCACTTTCAGAAAGCATTTAAAAAAGTTACTTTTACTTATAATTAAAATAACTTAGGCAAAATATTATGGCCGACGCTATAACTTCGACGTCCGCCATGCTTGTTTGCTGGCTCGCTGACAATAAACTGACACTTGCGAGTTTGTCGTGGCTCGGAGCTTGCGGCAAGTGGCAAGTATCCGGATGAGGCATCACAGATGCTGGTAATAGAATATAATCAATGTCCTTCGCCGCAGTTAAAATATCGGGCGGAGACAAATTTCTTCAAATTCACTGCTTTCCTTGAAATTCAATACAACAAAACATATTAACAGCGCCAAGCCCAAATCGAGGTTAGCTAGACACACGGCAGCCAAGTTCAAAAGAAGATAACTGGCGACGCAACGGCCGGCTGTGTGGTATATTTATTACACAAACTACTTGGAGCCACTTTTGACACTTACGCCTACGTAACTAAGAATCTATTAAACAAAAACATATGTAATTTATTTCATGAATATAGCGCAATTGATTATTAAGATACAAACTATAAAAACGGTATTGTTCTCACTGACTTACTGACCTAACATCAAAAACCTAACCCACTTCCATTTGGCCTAGCGACCTGAAATTTAGCATGCAGCTGGATAATTGCATGGTAACGAACCTGAGATAAAGAAACAGTGATTTTTCTACGATTTGTAATATTTTCCTAAAACTGTTTTTATTTACGCACTATCGAATTTATACATCAAAAATAAATTTCAGTTTTGAAATGCACTAGAGATAGAGCTAGCACAATATTGTTTTAACAGTCCTAATGTTATTTGAACCACTCGTAGTAGCCAAATAGGCAAAATAGATCGAAAAACACATTACTCCACTTATAATGAAGATTGTGTTACGATCATTTGACCACCTTGACTGCTTGCTACTAACTATGTGATAACCGCCTTATCATAATAAATTAATGTTATTGTAGCCCATTGTGTCCCCACAGAGGATTTATCCGGATACGAGTAAGATTGAGCGCTACTGCACCCGCTGGCTTAGTGCGGGTTGATAGAGGGGTATCGGGCTTGTGGCCAACCCGACTATCAGATGTTATTAAGCTGCCTTGTTGGGGCCTCTGACAGAGCTTTACGACTACTACCACCGAGCAGCGATACTAGCTGGGACCTACAGCTTAACATGTAATCCGAAACACGGAAGTGTCTGAAACAAATGTCACATAGAACGGACACCCATCTAGTGTCCGTCTCGGCCAGGGGTTGCTACCCGCATGATCGTTTCCGAAGTGCGAATATCGCTAGGCTACGGACGCTTCCTATTTATTTTTTTTATTTATCAAAACGAGTTATTACACTATTATTTGAGCTTAATTAATACATGTAAAGCATTATTTGAACTCTAGTAAAAACAGAAAACATCTGAACCTGAGCTAGTTGGTTAACCTCTATTTCAGGGTTCAGCGCTCTTTCTAATAATTACAGTATAAGTGCTATTCATTACGAAAAATGAGGAACTGTTTCATTTCATTTCATTCATTAGATCAAGTACAGCTAAATCAGGTAAAATAAACTACAAAAAAGAGCAAAATTTACATAGGCTTAAGGCCTTGGTGAGTGTAAGAGAGACCTCTCTTTGAATATCGTGAGTGTGAATGAATGTGTGTGAGAGGGTGTGTGGTGAGGAGTTTACAGGCACTTGATATGCTTTTTGGTACCATAATAATATCAAGGAGTGCAAAACAAAGTAAGAGAGATTCAATTACAAAAAGTACACATCTTATTATTGTCAGTAATAAATATATGAGGTCAGATTGATGTTTAGCACCTAATCTATAGTCATTAGAAGTTCTTCTATTTGGTCATAATTCAGAATTTGAAGAATATTAAAAATGGTTTTATTGAAATGATAAGAGGTAAGAGAGTAAATGTCTATTTTTCTATTGATTTAATTATACGGCAGAGGTCCAAGGAAAGGGAAGAATCTGTGAGCAAAGGAGGTCCGGAAAGTTTTAGGTTGTGGACATACCCTATCATTACGGCGCTTGGTCATTAAGTTGGGATCAAATGTCATAAGTGAGTGCTGTTGAACTGTAAGTTGAACTGTAAGAACATTATATGACCTGAAAAGAAGTTCAGTAGGGTAAAAGAATGGACGAAAAGTGCAGACCTTTAAGATTACCCTTTGTTTCACTCCAAATATAAAAGCGTGGTCTTGGGGGCTCAGCCCCATGACGTGATTCAGTATGCTAAAATAGATTGACAAAGTGCAAGGTAAACACTCTTAGTCAATGTGCCTCCAGCAACATGTCGTAGGGTTTTAAAGACATATATTAGTTTTTGAATCCTGCTACCAATCATCGCAATATGGGGTCTAAATCCAAGATTTTGATTTATTATTACCCCAAGATACCTAATGCAGGAGGTTTTTTACCAGAGCAGGACTTGAGCACGAATTTAGAGATGGGTCAGGACAACAATGAGCCAAAATTACTCCATCTGTATTATGGGTGTTTCGAATTGAGAAAGATAAAAACTTAGTTGTATTGCATTTAAGGTTAATAAGTTTTACCTTAGCCAAGAAGGTGCTATATTGAAACCAGCCTGTGTGACATTAAAAGTATCTTCCAACGCTTTTGATGAGAAGAGCAGAGCCGTGTCATCCGCGTAAGTTATAACTTTTCCCTGAGAAGAATTCAGAATGTAAACGAGAAATAGAGTCGGACCCAGAATGCTACCCTGTGGTACACCGTAGGAGATGGGTAAATCGCTGCTTTGATAATTACTTATCCTCACAAACTGAGACCTATCGGTGAGGTAGTCCTCCAGCATTCCGAGTTGAACTCCGCGGATTCCCATTCGGTCCAATATTGCCAGGACAATGGGGACAGAGACCGTGTCAAATGCTTTGGCGAAGTCCAGAAAGATACCTATTACCTTATTGCCTCCATCAAGATTTTTTGTAATATAATCAGTCAGCTCGTATTCATAATATGTGCATATTAGTATTACATGTAATAAATATATAATGTTATCTATCTGATGACCGGAGTCATGAGGTTCGCGGTGCGGGGCGGGCAAGCAAATTACAGTGGGGACCCCACATAGATAAATTGGCTGGTAAATTAAGTTCTGCAGCTTACGCTGTTAGGAACATCAGACAAAACACGGATGTGGCTAGTATATTTTAATTACTTTCATAGTGTCATGTCCTTTGGTATCTTGTTGTGGGGTAAAGCAGCGGATACTCAAACTATTTTTATTTTACAGAAAAGAGCTATTCGAGCAATTTATAATTTAAAAAGCAAAGACTCCTTAAGAGAGCTTTTTAAAGAAATTGACATACTAACTGTAGCTAGTCAATTTATTTTCCAAAAACATAATGTATGTACGCAAGCACCTTACAACATTTGTCAAACTTAGCGATAGCTATAATATCAGCCTAAGAAATAATCACAGACTACTTGCGCCCCGGTTTAGACACGCGAAGGTTAGCTATTCTTTCAAGGGTCAATGCATTCTCTACTACAACAAGATACCTCTGGAGATCTTGAAATTGCCATTTGAACAATTTATAAACCATGTTAAAGTGACTTTGTCGAAAAAGGGATATTACAATGTTCATGATTACTTAAATGACGGGACTGTATGGGGTAAATCTGGCTCAACACAGACCTTGCTGTTAATAGTTTTGTAATGATTTATTCCTACTTATTAAGTATGATATAATGATATTATCAAATCTGTATTAGTTAAGCACAGGCAATTTTTAAAAGAGAGATCTAAAAATCAATCTGTGGGAGTTTCTACGCCCTCTTCTCCCACATTGGTCCAATGTAGATAAGTGGCAAAGAATGACGATTGCTAAGTATATGTAAATATCTACAGTAATAAAGACATTTGGAATTTGGAATTTGCAAGGGAAGCGCCGCGCGCGGGTAGCGGAGGGGACATTGCGTCGTCTACACGAACGCTCGCTCCACTGCGATCCACGTATGCTGTCCGATTGCCTCCAGATTGCATTATTTGCTATTGATTGCAACATGTCACTCATTTTCGTATTGACTGGAATGCTAATGCAGTTTCCTTGATAAATTTCGCACTAGGTAATTTTAGAGAACGTTGTATTGTAATTAATAACATAGATTAATTATAGGTATGAAAGTTAACAATTTGTTTTTTATACGCAGGTGGTTTGGTTATCAGATCGTATTTTTCCTTTCGGAAATAAATAGAATAACATTCGAAAATTTTGACAACTCTGTGCGTTGTAGTATGATATTGAGCGCGTCATCATCATAGCACATGGACCTTTCCTAGTACCTACGATAAAATATTCTAATTTGTTTCTGGATCTTACATTGTGCATTTTGGTTGTCCACAAAGACATGTCAAATTGTCAATCAATCAAATATTATATCAATACGTCACCGTACTTTGCTGCGTTGCGTGCAGTGCCTGCTGTCATCAGTCAATCAAAGTTTAGATAGAGAAATGAAAATAGTGTTAGTGCTCTTTTTGTTCTAAATCTGGCGGAGCCACGACTACGGTAATTATATTTAAATGTTGTAAGATTGAAGTTTTCTATCTCTTAAAAATCGAGGTAGCGTTTGTTCTCTTATCAAAGAAAATATCTGTTGTTTTGGTTTTCAAGGCTAGATAACAAGGTTCAGCAACTGTAATAAAAAAATTGGCTAACACTGAATAAAGTGTTAATACAACTCCACTAGCAGCAAGTCATGAATGGATATGAAAATGGCGTTTTCCAAAGGATACTTCCGCCCCCTTATCGACACTCTGACCAAAACATTATTTATGACTCCAGTTCTCGGGTTATTCCTTGAGAGTTATTTATTGTCAACAGCTGATAAAATAGGCATTTTACTGGTTTAAAACATATACTTCAGGCGTAAAATGTACTAGGGTCAATATAAAAATTCTTATCTAAAAAAGTAAATCATGAACCTACTAATTATATTTATTTAACAGAATCCTATATTAATATCACACATGGAAAAAAATTAAACTCACTTATCTCAGACAAAAATATATTTTAATTAATATTTAAACTTTCGCTCACATTTGCTAGCCCGCTGTAATTATTATGGCAGATTAAAAAAAAAAGGCTTATTTTCTATTTCACATACAATTTCTCTAATGTTTTTACTGAAGACTCGTGTAAGATAATGGTTTTTCAAGATATTAACTTCATAATTACATAAAACACATTATTTTACTCTAAAATGAAGCAAAACATTTCCAACTTACCTGTTGGTAACACGGAACAAAAACAGCAAGAGAACAACAACAAGCAAAAAAAATTTGGCACAAAATCGGGTTTTTAGCTAAATCCTTTTGATCAAGCAGTAGTGAGAGGAACTAATCTCTATGAAAATGATTAGTCCAGAACAATTATCAGCTAAATACTCACATTTATTAATATTTATCCCAGCACAACACACAAAAACAAATTACTGACGCAGCTGTTGAACGGCGGAATGAAATTGCATTCAAACTAGATCTAGCACTGTAATTGGTTGGTGGTGTCATATGTGTAAATATTGGTAATATCACTGGGACGGAGTGAGTGAGAACACCTTACGAAATACTTCATTGGTGTAATAGAGATAAAAGATTTCTGGCAGAAAGTCGTTGCATTTGCCTCTGGATACTAAAGTATCCAGAGACAATCTTCGGAGAAAAAAAGTCGTGGATACAAAAGTATCCCAAGACAATTTACTGCAGAAAATCTTGGGATACTTTTGTATCCCAAGGCAAATAAGCGGTTAGGTACTACTAGCTGGTGCCCGAAACTTTGTCTGCATACTTACCTAGGAATAGTCATTATCCTTCTTCTGATGCAGCCACCTAAAGAGCATCCTGTATATTAATCTAGCTCATAAACTATATGTGAGTTAAATTTAATTCAAATCCGTTCAGCCATTTTAGCATTATTGAGGATCAAACACACAAACATCCACACATGTAAACATTGCTACTTTCACATTTATAATATAAGTTGGATTATTGTTTTCATCTGACCATTCTTTTTTACAGTTATGTCAGGCCGCAATCTCCGAAAGGTCCTTGGAGACAGAGAGAATGCTCTGCCACCACCAGCAGACTCTGATGAAGAATATGAACCACTCTATGCCAAGACTAGTGGTGCCTCTAACTTTTCAAGATATCAGGGTGTAAGGATGTTTCCTTTTCTCTTAAAATTTCTGGTGTATGCTTTTGTTTAGTATTAGTTTTGTTTCTATCTATCTTATCTTTTCTTTTGGTTTCATTGCAACAATTTTTTTTTACCTATCTAGATTTGAGGGTCATGCTAGTTTGTTTCTTTTGATGTTGATGCAATTTATATACATATATACATTTTTGAATTTATAACATGTGCTACTGTGCGTCCACAATTCTGCTCTGCTCTGCAGCTTTTGCTCTACGAAAAATTAGGCAGTTTACTGATGAAGAAACTGTAAGATTAATATGCAAGGTAAAGCTGCGAATATTCAATCAGTATTTGAGCTACAGAAGAGAGCAATTAGTTCCATATTTAATATGAAATCCCGCGATTCTCTCTGTGAACGATTTAAGGAGATCAATATTCTTACAGTGGCTTTTCAATACATATGAAAACTTATTGAATGTCTGGTAAATATTAAATACCATTGCCAAAAATTGCGATGTTTATAATTTTAATACTAAACTAAATACTAAATAAACTTGCAGAAAACTTGGTTCATTTATGGGGTACTGTATTGTATATGCTTTTATAATAAGTTACCAGAGGGAAAAGATCATTTACCCATGCAAAGGTTTAAAATATTAGCATATTACACTATTAATGTTGAGACAAAAATATATGGCCTTAATGCCCAGATAATAATAATAAAAAATAAAGCTCCATGATAATAATAATTAACGATACTTATATAAATGCAATATGATTTGATTGATGTGCATTGAATATGATTTGAGTGATTGCAAATGTGATTTAATAGTCTGGTAATAAAATAAACGAGTGCAAAATTGGTATGTGAGGAGACTTATAACAATTTATTAGTTTTAAGATAGAGTCTGTTACCAAGAAACCAGAGTTAAGGTCATTCCCACTAAAATGTCTTTGCTGGCGGTGGCTGGTGGCGGTATATGAGACTTAAAACTTGTAAAAGTACATTATTTTTGTATTATGATTTGAGTTTGGAACCACAATCATAAATGTCCTATATAATGTGGGAATCAGTGGTTCTTTCTTCTTTTGCGTGATCTGGATCTATTTACTGCACCTTTGAGTGTTAAGCTTGCCTACCATCAGTCATCAACACTGTATCAGATAGACAAGTTATTTTTAATTTTATCTCATTTTATGTATAGTTAGATCGTATAGTGACAACTGCTGATAGAACAGGTGTTTTCAAATCTGTGCTTATTGCGAATTCACCTACAATATTTGTGATGCTATCTTATAATCATGATCAAATTGCGAATTTTTTAGATAATGAGTCAGATAGCCAATGAGACTGCCATTCAGTGAATCAAACACATTACAGTTTTATGGTATAACTAAGCGCATGCTTCATGCTGTTGCCAACAGTTGGAGCTGAACTCGGATTGTCCAGAGTCTCAGGAAAGTGAGGAGGCCGAGCATGACATTCCGGAGGTGGTGCAAGAGCCTCAGCTGATCAAGAAAAAGAAGAACAACAAGAAGAAACGCAAGCGCAAGGCACAGAACGCGGCCAAAGTGGATGGTGGGGATGAGGTAGCCAATAATAAAATTATAGAGTGTTTTTTTTAATTATAATCATATCCTTTCATGTTTCTTTGTAGGGCACCCATTACTACTTTGTTATTTATTTTTGATAAGGACTAAAGGAATGACAGTAAACAATTGCAATATTAACTATTTACATGAACTGGAACATAATATTTTGTTGTTCTTCTGATGTGAATCCTTTCGCTTTATGATGGTTGTTAAGGAAAATTACCCCAGACGGTAAATCATAGCTTGTTCTCGAGGTAATTCTGTGTGTAACACTTTTACTGTCACTTTCACAGTTGGATGAAGTGGACAAGTCCCTACGAGAGGTGAATGAACTCCTTGGCACAGTTGAACTGGCAGAGGCGCCCTGCTCGTCAACAGAACCCGCCGCAGGGCCTTCGCTGATGCAGGTGCAAGCTAAGCATCTCAATGTGCATAACGAGCTAAAAAGGTGGTTCGGCCCTGATGTCATTCAGGATAAGGAGAAAAAGTTGGTACTTCTCTTTGTAATAGTGCTAATCTGTATCCGTATTCTCCTTTTTCTGATGTCAGAGAGATACTTAATCAAGCTATAAAGTAATTTAACCACATCATAAAATAACAGAATTTGCTTTCCATGACTCGGTAGATATATATTTAGCTATCTATGGGCTGTCCCAGTCTACAGGCAGGCACATGGATTGCTTCTGGCCCCACTCTAGGAACCTGTGTTGTGGGAATTCTTCTCCCCCCCCTGCCAGGATTCGAACCTCACGGTTGTGAGATGGACCATATTCTTTCCAGGATTCTGCCGTAGATATTTGAATGAAGGAATATTTGTTTTCTTACAGACATGGAAGACATGGACAGAATATGACGCGACTCCTGAAGAAAGTGCAACTTGTAAATATGGACGACTATCTGCCGCTCTTCAAGAAAGAAGGTTCTTTAAACCACTGAGTTACTAAGGCCCGTATAGATAAAACGCTCCCAGCTCTGAGAGTTTCTCAGCTATTATAACAGTGACAGTGAATCTTTCTTTTTCACACGCTTTAGATATCTCTCAGAGCTGAGAGCAGTTTGTTAACTCAGACCCACTGTTTGCACCATTCCATTAATTCAGCGCAAATGTTTAGAGAACTGAACTCCCTTGAGTTATAGAATCTACACAGAGTTTTTGTCGTCCAAAACTAAGTTTTAAGACCAACGCTACGGGTGATAAGTTTATCACTTACAGGCCGCGCCAAGTCTCTTCGGCTATTATCCGACCTCTCTTTCTCGCATAGGGAAAGCTGTGATCAGAGACAGAGAGAGGTGTCAGTTCGTTCAGAGCAAAATAAACATGGCGCGTACTATAATATGGTACTATAATACATAGTAATACCTACAAATTTGCAATTATTTCACTTTCAAAATGATTCCTTTAACATACGCAAGCACATGTAAGGTAACCTTATTCTTTGTTATAAGGGTCAGGACAAAATTCTTTGAATCGTTACAACGAAGGTATCCCTCACACAACGGAACATGTTTCTAGTTCCAGAATATTACTGGTAAACGAAAGCGCGCTAGTAGAACCGAATATTAAATTATATAGGCTAATAGATGTAAGTCTGTAAATTCACGAACTATAAAATTTTCGTCCCGTTGTGCGACAAATACCTTCGATTGTGCAATGATGCAAATAATTTGGGCGTGACCCAAATTAGACTGGCGTAAAATTTGGACAGAACCTCGGTTAAGGGCATTTAGTGAAACTTTTTGGCATCGGGATTTTTGAACTCATTCGAGACCGCTGAACATGATTCTGCCAAGTGTCAACTCTGTCCACGTAACCCCGCTTCCTCCCCTTTGCCCCAAAAACGTGACGTGATCTGCGTTTGTTTTTTTCCGAAACAGAAAATTTTTAACTTTCCGTGACTAAAATAAACTGCTAAAATAAAATAAACCTTTTGACCGCCCCAACTGAAAGTCGTACCACTGGCGCCACGTCGTCTACAGCCGATATAATTTTTATATAATAAATCCTTGTTGAACTAAGTTGTATTTTGCATTGCCTATCAAACATGTTTGGAGTGTGAATGACAAATTTGTATGTGATGTATGGCGTTCAAAAACTTAAATGCTTTACAAAATTTGCACACAAATTATTGGACAGGCTCTCAGCCCATACTTATATATATTTTTTTGCATTTGCAATTCATTTATCGAAAATCAGTCTAAGCTGTAATAAAATACCAAAGAAGTGAATGATTGTTTATATATTTACCTACAAAACAAGATCTAACTTACCGTCGTAAGAGTATTCGTCCACGATTTACAGATCGCAACGCAGACTCCCCGTCGCATGACACGAAGTTATACATATTGTAATAATTATTGAGTATTGTAATATTACTGGTCGGGTTGGAATCGTGATTATGCGTCCGCATTTTTTTTCTTTTTAAAATTTTCAACACTATTGAACAAGATTATAAAGGGTTTTGCCGTAACACCCTTGAACATTTTGCATTTTACCTAATATGCAAATAAGCTGCTGCCATTACAGTAAATTCAACATATGTTCATATTTATCCTAATAATTTTTCCTATAAAAAAAACAAAATGTAGCCCATTAATGCCCCCACCCAGGGGCACAGGCCTCAACCCGGATACCAGTAAGATTAAACCATACTCCAACTCGCTGGCTATTTGTCCTATGATAGAAATATGGGTATGGGGTTTTGGACCTGGACATAACATAAATAACATAAAGTAGGGAGTATTCAACCTGATGACACACCGTGAGTGGCCTTGCCGGACCTGGAAATTGCTAGAAGTAGATTATTTACATAAGCTCACCCAAAATGGTATTCAAAGCCCTGTAAGAGTACGGCCCAAAAACTTTTAAACCTGGACTGTGATCTGGATAAGTGGCCTTACTGGATGTGGAATTGAGACATACCCAAATAATAGTGATGAAGAGATTTAATTAGTTGGTCTCTGCTTTTTATTAATATTTTTTTATCTCAAGCAGTGGATGTGGCTGAGAAGATGTTGATGACGAATTGTTTATAAAAAAGTAGTTATTTTATGTTTGTGGTGTATCGAGCTTTATTTAGGCACGTAAGGTTCGTGGGTGGCCTGGCCTGGCGTGAACGTAAACCCGTATAAACGGTAACATAGGTCTTGTTTTGTAGGTTAATTTATGAACATGAATTCACTTTTTGGCTGTTTTATCACAGCTTCGACCATTTTAGATGAATTAAAATTTATACAGTTTCGGCAGACATATTTCTTAAGTTACTAAGCCTGCCAAATAATGTTTGTATATGATAATTAATTGCAGAATATTTTTGTCATCGACAGTTTTCTTTTGTCTTGAATAGTTTCGGAATAAATGAAAAAGCCGCCTATCTGGACACGTTTTGGGGGAAAAGGGGGGAGGGGTTGACATCGGGAAGAATCGTGTTCAGCATGGTCGAATAGGACTCACGAATTAATTGTATTTTTACTTTCATTTTCAAGCATTTAGTGTCGAATAGACCACGAGCATATTTTAACTTTATAATACTATAATTTAATGCCGAAAATCGCAGGTTTCAAACTGACAGTTGACAGTTTGGCGCGAAAATTGACCTACGGCGGAAGTGATGGAATAGTTGTTGTCAGTAAGGGACAGAGCTTTGCGTCCAACTCCTTCTCTTTTTTTTTGCATAGAAAAGGAAAGGGAGACTCACGCATAGCTCTGTACCTTACCTATAACAATGATTACGTCACTTCCACTGATGGGGTGCTTGAAAAAAAACAATTTTAAAGTAACGTCAAACAGCTCTGACATTACTTTAATTTCGTTTTTTTTGTTGCAAATCAGTAATAAAAAAATAGAATAAAAACGTGCAATAATGTGCCTTTAACTTCTTTGGGCCTTACAACAAAAAAATAAACTACTGATCAACACTTGTTTAAAATCAAGTGTATGTGATTTGAAGTTTGTTTTGAGGTTAAACGCTGCTTAATATTTTTTGTGGTAACACGGATTATGTCTCAAAATATTATTAAATGTGATAAATATCTTATTGGTCTAAAAAATCCCGGTGGCAAAAGTGTCAGTAAATGCCGTTTACTGTGGAAAGCAGGAGCAATTTTCCGCCAGTATAGACTGGCATTACTGTTTATTTAGATGTTACAAGTTGCAAGCTATATTCCAATATTTAAGGAGAGAAACCATTCCTTTTTACGACTGCACCTCTAACCTTTCCGCCCAGGCCTTTCGATGTCGGTCCACCGGCGCGAGGGCAGGCTCACCTACTTCACCTACGACCACAGCCCGGAGTACCAGCGGCAGCGGAGGTCGGTGCTGGCGCAGGTCCTCAGGAGTGGGGAGAACGAGGCGATGTTCCTGGAAGCGGATAGGGGACGGCAGGTCGAGGCGCTGGTCGAGGTCAGTGGTGATGGGCCAGCAACTCTATGCTGTAACTCTGTCAATCTCTGATATTTAGGAATATCGCCATTTTCTGTCAAATTGTTCTTTTGAAGGATGTTAGTGTGTATCTCTGAAAACAATTTGAATTTTAGAGAATTTCAATCGGAGTACAATTTAAATTGATTACCAAGATTCAAAATCGAGTTCTGATTAGTCAATTTGTCATAATAAACTAAAACTCAAATTTGTTAGTTACTATAGATATTTACATATACTTAGCAAACGTAATTTTTTGCCTTCTCCCTACATTGGACCACTGTGGGAGAAGAAGGGCGAAGCAACTCCCACAGATTGATTTTTAGATCTCTTTTAAAAGTTGGTTGTGTTTGTCTAATACAAATATGACAATTTTTATTATTACAATCAATAAGCGGGTTTTTATTTTTTTATTTTTTTATTAACAGCAAGTTCTGTTTTGAGTTAGATTTACCCCATACAGTCCCGTGATTTAAGTAAGATTGAACATTGTAATATTGTTTTTGGACAAAGGCGCTTTTAAAAAAAAACGTTTTGGTTTAAAAAAAGCTAAAATGACAATTTCTGATCTCCAGAGGTATCTTGTTGTAGCAGATAATGCATTGACCCTTGAAATAATTGATAACCTTCGCGTAAACCGGGGCGCAACAAGTTTGTGATAAATAAAGCTTCAGATACAGAAGCTGTCTGTCAATGTAACTGGTTTTTCTAAAGGAATCAGGATATAAAGAATTCATAATGGAGCTACCGCATCTCTTGACATCTATTCAGATACCTTTGGAAGGTATTGCGGTTGTGATTGTGACTGCAATGATATAAAGAAATATCATGAAGTTGGCGGACATTCTTCAAACGTCAATATCATAGGGCTCTCATTCGTACATGGTCAGCACACCGGGCTTCATCCCATATCTCCTTCGATAGACGAGTGCGTCAGGCGGCTGATGGTACAGGTGATGCCAATTTTTCCTATCCTTGAGAGCCGCTTGGAGGGGGTACCCTGTGCGAGAGAGATATTTTACCCCCTCCACGCGGCACCCAGGGTAAGAGAAACTTGGCGTCACCTGTATACATGCATAATTATACTTCCTTTCTACAGTGGACTAGCCCCTTATAGAGGCAAAGGCTGCGGAGACTCCGCCTCCGCCATCTTGGTTTTGCTGCGGCAGCTGCCAACGCCATTTATTGAAAGAAGGATATTTCGGCTGTTCCCTTTGCGTTTTTCAAATTCTTATATTCGTAGGAATTCCAAAATTCCAAATGTCTTTATTACTGTAGATATTTACATATACTTAGCAATCGTTATTCTCTTCTCTGAATCTTCCTGAAACGTCTAGAAATTGTTTAAAAAAGATATCCAAGTCCATCCAGCCGTTTGCAAGTTTCGCACTGACCAACACATTGAGCGATACATTTTTGTTGAAATTTTAATTTGTTTACAGGTCGCAGATTACTTCTTCGCCATAGAGCAGTACAATGAAGCAAACAGGCTCGTAGAGCAGGCTGTTGCGTACCTGCACTATGTCTCACACCCTTCGTTCAATCTGTGCGATGTAAGTACTACTGTAGTTTTACTTCGTAATCAGTTAAACCTAAGTCTAGATTTAAGTATAATGTAGTAATATTGTAGTATCTGTGATTAGGGGACAAGGAACAAAGGCCTAGCAAATCGGTTACAGCATTACAATCTGTGCGATGTAAGAACTCCTGTAGCTTACCTCGCAATAAGTTAAACCTAATTCTAGATTATAATCTAGACTTAGGCTCACATCTTTCAATCACAGATACTATAATATTACTACATAATACTCTTCTAATGTAGTAATATTATAGTATCTATAATTATGGGGACAAGGAACAAAGGCCTAGCAAATCGGTTATAGCATTACAATCTGTGCGATGTAAATACTCCTGTAGTCTTATCTCGCAATCAGTTAAACCTAAGTCTAGATTATAGTATTAAGTAGTCATATTATACCATCTGTGATTATAGGGACAAGGAACAACATTCCAAAATTCCAAAATTCCAAATGTCTTTATACATACATATGGTCACGCCTATTTCCCGGAAGAGGGGTAGGCAGAGACCAAAGACCTCCACCTGCTACGATCCTGGCATACATCTCTCGCTTCCTCAACATTCATAAGTCTCTTCATGCAAGCTCGCTGGCTACGGGTACTTCGTATTCGCCCCTTCACTAACAAATCGCCGATTTGGTCTTTATAGGACCTTCTTGGGCGTCCCCGCCCGACGGCTCCTTTCACACCCGCTGTATAAATCTGTTTCGTCAATCTCCTTTCATTCATCCTTTCAACGTGACCAAACCATCTAAGCTGGCCTTTCTCTATCCTTTTCACTATATCTTCTTTCAATCCACAGCGTTCCCTTACAACTTCATTCTTCAATCTATCTTTCAATGTTACTCCACATATACTCCTCAAAGACCTCCTTTCTAAAGCGTTTATTCGACTTTCATGCTTCTTCTGCCATACCCAACATTCGCTCCCATACGTCAATGTCGGACTCAACACTCCATTATGAATCGCCAAACGTGCCTTTTGGGACACCGTTTGGCTACTCATCAAGGAGTGCAGCGCCCCATTGCTTTTATTGCCTGCACTCACTCTCCTTTCAATATTACCCTCACATTTCCCATCTCTTGTAAACGTACTACCCAAGTATATAAACTCATTCTCTTGTTCATCATCAATCATAATCACGCATTCAGTTACTCCTCCATCCTTTTCTAAAACCATGACCTTCGTTTTACTGACATTCACTTTCATTCTCTTCTTCTTAAGTGATTCGTTCATGAGAGTTACCATCTCCTGCAGTTCAACTGTAGATATTTACATATACTTAGCAGTCGTCATTTTTTGCCACTTCTCTACATTGGACCACTGTGGGAGAAGAAGGGCGTTTATTGATTTTTAAATCTCTTTTAAAAATTGCTTATGCTTAACTAATACAAAATATGTCATTATCATAATTAATAAGCGGGAATAAATAATTACAATAGTAGTTTTTGTGACTGCTACATAATGCCTAATTATGTACAGTTACATACACTAGTTTATCTACACACATATCATAAGCTCTCTTTTATGTGTTCAGGAACCGCATGTTTGACCGGCATTGTGGCTCTGCAGTTGTTTAGCTTGTTCTCTAGTACCAACTTCACGCAGGCGGGTTTCGGCGTTCGAAATTTGAATGTCAGTACCAACTTCACAGACAAACTAGGGGCGGCAAGCAGGCGGGCGTCGGCGTTCGAAATTTGAATGTCATAATATGTAGAAAAATTACACATTAAGACATAAGACATAAGACATAAGACATAAGACATAAGACATAAGACATCATTTATTGGTAATATACATTACAAGTCAAACAAAGTTCAAAAAATTAATAAAATGTATAAAATAAAATTAGATAAAGGAAACATTTGCCACATCATTAATAAGGAAGTTGTCATTACCCGTAGGAGTATAATGTAATATAATTGGTACAATTAAAATAATATTTACTTATGTACGTCGTTCTTTAAAATTTATGAATTCTTCATAGGAGTAGAACGACTTCTTGACAAGCCACTTTTTTAGTTTAATTTTAAAGTTTAGGAAGCTCGGTGCATTGGTAATGTCGTCCGGTAACAAATTGTACACCTTCGGACCCATCACCCGTATTGTTTTGGCCATTTTTTCTTATTTATGAGGGACATTGGCTAGTTTATCTGCACCTCTTGTAGTGTGACTGTTTTGGTCACCACGTTTAGGTAGACTACCAACATTGACTCTCACATGAGTAGCAACTTGAAAAATGAGTAGGGATGGCAATGTCATTATTCCAAGCGCCACAAAGTGCGGTCTGGCGGATGTGTCCTGGGCCACACGTGCAATCAGTCGTACGGCTCGTTTCTGAAGTCTGAAGATACGCCCCCAGTCAGCAGCGCGCCCCCAGAACTCGATTCCGTATTACAGGACTGACTGCACTGTGGCGAAGTAGCAGGTCCGAACCGCTTCTTTAGGAAGTGTTGACGATTGTCTACTGAGCGCAAAACAGGCGCTACCCAATTTACCACACAGCTTTTGTATGTGATGCTCCCAGGTCATTGTCTGGTCTATGACAAAACCGAGAAATGATGCGGAGGAGACTTGTTCAATTCTCGTTTCCTCGACGCGTATATCTAGTAAGCGTCTCCTGCGTCCGGAAAGGTCGAAATTAATTACTTGAGTCTTTGTTAGATTGAGTGCGAGGCCGTTTTTTTTAAACCAATGCCATAATTATGGTCATATGTGTAATTTTTCAGATAAGAAATTAGTTTTTACCAAGTAGTTTAACATTATGCTGATCATAACGTGCGGTTTTTGTACGCAGTAAAGAGAGTTTATGATACGTGTGTAGATAAAATTATGAACAGCAAGGTCTGTGTTGAGCCAGATTAACCCCATACAGTCCCATCATTTAAATAATCTTGAACATTGTAATAAATTGCTCAAATGGAAATTTCAAGATCTTCAGAGGTATCTTGTTGTAGTAGAGAATGCATTGACCCTTGAACTAATTGCTAACCTTCACGAGTCTAAACCGGGCGCAAGTAGTGTGTGAAGAAATAATTCTTAGGTTAACATTACAGCTATCGCTAAGTTTGGAAAATGTTGTAAGGTTCTTGCGTACATACATTATATTTTCGAAAATAAATTGACTAGCTACAGTTAGTATGTCAATTTCTTTAAAAAGCTCTCTTAAGGAGTCTGTGCGTTTAAATTATAAATTGCTCGAATAGCTCTTTTCTGTAAAATAAAAATAGTTTGAATATCAGCTGCTTTCCCCCACAACAAGATACTATAGGACAGGACACTATTAAAGTAACTGAAATATACTAGCTAACTGGATGTAGCCACATCCGTGTTTTGTCTGATGTTCCTAACAGCGTAAGCCGCAGAACTTAACTTACCAGCAATTTTTCTATGTGGGGTCCCCACTGCAATTTGCTATCAATGGTTATTCCAAGAAACTTCGTGTCATTTGGTTTTACCAGAATTTAACAATAAATAATAGTTAACTGTGAACCAATTCAAGGTTAAAGTTAATATACATTGACATCATGAAAATCTTCTTTTTGTCTTTCAATTTTGAAGACCAGTGAAGTATCATCAGCAAACAACACTATGTTAGTCAATTTCTCCACCATAAAAGGCATATCGTTAATATATACCAGGAATGAGAAAGGGCCTAATATGGGACCTTGTGGAACGCCAATTTGTACTCCCGATCCATCAGATTTAACACCGTTGATTTCTGCCTGTTGAATTCTATTGCTTAGGTATGATCTTAGTAGATCAAACGTTTTTTTTCTAACTCCGTAATGATTTAATTTCATTAGTAGAGTATCATGATCAACACAATCAAATGCCTTCGACAGATCGCAAAAAACACCGATAGCATCCTGTGCGGCTTCCCATGCAGAATAAATATGAGATATAAGGGTAATACCTGCATCCGTAGTTGATTTGCCTCTAGTGAAACCTTATTGCTTGGCGTGGAGTTGTTTTGTATGGTTGAAGTGTGAGAGCATTTGATTGAAAATAATCTTTTCAAAAATTTTACTTAGTGCTGGAAGACCAGATATTGGTCTGAAATTTGAAGGATCACCCTTGTCTCCCGACTTGAACAGAGATATAAGTTTACTGTGATTAATGAGGTCTGGGAAAGATCCATCATCAACACATTTATTAAATATATAAGCTGGGTGTGGGGCTATAACAAGTATTATTGAACCAATGACTTTGACTGATATACCCACAGGTCTTCAGTATTTTTTAAGTTAAATAATCTATACGTTTTGACAATATCCTGGGGATATACATGATAAAATTTAAAATCTACATTACTGATGCTAGTGCTGTCTCTGCTTCATATGGAGATGAATTTAGTCACTCTGTTGTGAGTAAGGGTACATTGGTGAAGATTGTTTCAAAAGCTCGAGCTACCTCAGCGTTGGATTTAACAACATCATCACCTATCTTTAAGCAGAAATCATTGTCCCTTGGTATAACTTTGCCAGTTCCACGGTTTATGATTTGCCAAACCGATTGTTTGAATTTTGTATTTTTCTATTAATGTGTAAAGTTTTTGCAGTCCTACAAACCAACTTGAAAGTTTTAGAATATTTTTTAACATAGTCATTAAATTTTATATCAAAGTTATAGGTTTTTTGTTCATAAAGGTCATACAAGATAGCTCTACTTTTACGAATTCCAAATATTGCTCAGTCATTAAATTTAGATTTACAGTTTTTGGCACTGACTTTCTTTAATTTAAAAACTATATTGAATTCTGTTTGAATAATGTTGAAGAAGTCAGAATAGATTTTGTTCGGGTTCTGTTCATCAAAATCCGGTACTGGCAAATTTATATCTAAGTTTTTCATATACGTCTCTAGTCTATGGGATGTAATGGGACTATAAAATGATGAATCAGTGTTATTTTTACTAGTAATGGGAATGAAACTGTTTGACCACTGTGATCGGATGGTAAACAGTTAATTACATTTTTACTTGTGAATGCACAGTCACAAAAAAACGTTATCTAACCAAGTTAGGCTGGTAAGTGTAAATCTAGTCGGCTCTAGAAATACATGAAATTAAATTATTTGAACAGAGTTATTAATCGTCGCTTCAGTGTTGTATCTACAAGCAGATCTACATTAAAACCGCCACAAATAAATAACTTTTTTCTGTTATTACAAAGTTTAATAAAGGCTTCCTCCATAATTTTCTCGAATATTTCAAAATTGCCATGGCCTTTTTCATCTCTCGGAGGTCTGTAGACACAAACAATAATATGGCTATCCAACTCAACACAGGATACCTCTATTTGTCTTTCTACAGTAAGTGTAAGAATATCTTTCCGTTGTTTCACCTTAATATTATTTTTTACTAACATTAAAGAACCACCTCTATCAGCAGTCTTTCTATTGTAAAAACTGACAATTTTTTAATTATTTATGTAATTTTTTCCTTTAACCAATGTTCTGTAATACAAATAACATCAGTGTCAGAATTAATAAGAAATAATTCTAATACAAGCTCTTTGCCAGGTAGCCCCTGCATGTTTTGATGGGTAATATTTAGGTGGGGCTTACCCTTTGTCTGAATATTATTTAATATTGGGATATTATTACACTTTTTTGACTTATTTAATTCGGGCAAGATATTACACATTTTTGATCTCTTATGCTTGCTTGATATATTTACTGGCTTATGTATGCTAGAGTTCCTCTATTGTCTTAAGAACTAATTTAAATTACTTGAAATGTCTTCCAATATACCTTGTCTGTGCTCAATAGAAGCAGTCAGGTTAGCCAAATTCTTGGCTGTAATACTAAAAAAATAAGATAGCGACACAGCTACCTGTCGATTGTAAAAATCTGTAAGGTGTTACTACCTTACAGATTTTTTACAGATTTTACTACCTTTGGTCAAATTAACATTATCACTAACATAATTGTTAGAGTCAATCAGAGGAATCAAACTATTATTATTCAGACCCCACCAATTTTAGACCCATATCGATACTACCAACGCTTAGCAAAATATTTGAAAAACTCATACTTAATCAATTGCAAAGTCATTTTTATCTCAATAATTTAATTCATATTGCTCAGTTTGGTTTCACAAAGGGTCGTTCAACAGCCGATGCTGGTGTTGAACTAATCGACAATATTTTTGATGCCTGGGAAGACGCAATGGATGCAATAGGTGTCTTCTGCGATCTATCCAAGGCTTTTGATTGCGTCCATCATGACACTCTTGTCAGGAAGTTACGCCATTATGGTGTAAAAGATCAGGCACTTGGCCTTCTGGAGTCATATCTAACAGATAGGGTTCAGATGGTCGATGTTAATGGGAAAAGATCACCTGGGTCTTCAATAAGTATGGGCGTACCGCAAGGTTCAATTCTTGGTCCTTTCTTGTTTTTAGTATATATTAATGATTTACCTTACCTTGTTAAAGCAAAATATGGGTTAGTATTGTTTGCCGATGATACTTCTTTGATATTTAAAGTTAAAAGACAGCAATCAAATTATGACGAGGTAAACAATGCTATCTCTAGTATAGTGAACTGGTTTACTGTTAACAATTTATTACTTAATGAAAAGAAAACTAAATGTATTAAATTCGTGTTACCCAATGTGAACCCGGTAACTACAGGCATATTTATAAAAGGACAGAGATTGGACCTTGTGCAGTCGACTGTCTTTTTGGGAATTACTTTAGACGCCAAACTACAATGGGATCCTCATATAAATAAATTGTCGAACAGACTGAGTTCGGCAGCGTTCGCAGTTAAAAAAATTAGAGCTCTTACCGACGTAGACACCGCTAGACTAGTCTACTTTAGTTACTTTCATAGTCTAATGACCTATGGTATTTTATTGTGGGGTCACGCTGCGAATGCTAATAGTATATTTATTCTGCAGAAACGGGCTGTTCGTGCAATTTTTAGATTAGGGCCTAGAGTGTCACTGAGGGAAAAGTTTAAAGAAATCAATATTCTGACATTTGTGTCTCAATATATCTATGACTATCTTGTGTATGTAAAAAGAAATATAACTAATTTTCAGAAGTACAGTGATATACACAATTTTAATACTAGAAATAAAGACAAGTTGTTTGCTTATGTAAGCCGACTACATAAAATTAGTAATTCTTTTAAAGGCAATTGTATACGCTATTACAATAAGGTCCCTACTGATATTAAAAACTTACCTTTAGACAATTTTAAAATATTAATAAAACAGAAATTGTATAAAAAAGGTTACTATAGGATATCTGATTACTTAGAGGACAGATGTCCATGGGAATAGATTGTTTGAGTAACAGGCTGTTTCGATATATAATTAGCATTCATTTTGTAATTTGACAATATTTTATTTAAAAAGGAAACGCAAAAGATGCGACGACTGTGGAGTTTCTTCGGTGAGCTCTTCTCCACAGATTCCGCCATTGTGTTAGTGAACTCACCCAAAAAAATGTAATGACGGATCTAAGTGATGTAACAACATCCTATGGAAATAAATGATTTTTGATTTTGATTTTGATTTTGATTTTGACAGTCTGTTACCGGCATGTGGGCATTTATTAAAACTGATAATAACGTGCTCCGTTAACAATCGTTTGCACGTATTAGTAAATCATAATTATGTTAATTAACTCCACAATTAAACTTTCTAAATTTGCAGCTTAAATGTAGTAGTCGTATTGCCTAATAGTCGTAACTCATGTCGTTGAATTACTTGGTACAAGACATGTCAATAGTGTGACAGTGTGACAGGCACGACAAGTGTTGATAGTAACTTGCGTGCTTTACATTGCGGGCAATTAAAATTTTAAAAGGAATTTTGAACTCTTTGTGCTATTTTATAGCGACAGCAAACTCAACAGAAAACTGCAATAAGTAAGAAAATAAAAATAAACATCGACAAACTTTTGACAGTGAACTACTTCTTTAGCCGTGGTTTGGAAATCTTAAAGTGGATGAGACTGAGGGAGCATACCAACAGCTAAAAGTCCAACCATATCATGAAGTATCTATCCTAGACTATGTAACAAACAAAACATAGTATGAAATGTATACCCCGAAACTTAGAGCCATTTCAACTTTATTATGGGGATTCAGTACATTGGTTTCATGCATGGGCATTTTTTGTTGTAAATTGTTGAAATTCATTCATTCGTTTATCAATCACCTTTTTTGCAATCAGTGCATTGTGCGGAATCGTTGATTTGATCGCGGAATGCCAACTATCGCGCTTGGTTAGTTTTCTGATAATGATCATACAATTAGTTATGCTAACTGCTTGGGTGTCCTTTTCGATGAAAAACTCATTTTCGACGACCATATAGAGAAAATTTGTACGAAAGCATATCAGATGCTCGGTTTCATATTAAAGGTTAGTAAAAACTTTAATAAAAAACTTACATATATCACACTCTATAAAACCCTAGTAAGATCCCAACTGGAGTATGCTTCTATTGTATGGAATCCCTTTTATGCCGTTTACAGTGACAAACTTGAGAACATACAAAAAAAAGCCCTCAAATCGATACACTACAGACTTACACGTAGCAAAATGAGCTACGAAAACCTCATGTCACTCTATAAAGTACCTAGTCTGGCCTCTAGACGCACAATAACCGACGAATTATTTTTATATAACATATGTAACAACCACTATGATTGTCCGGAGCTTGTCGAAGAAATTAAATACCTTGCCCCACATACAGCAACGCCACGCCGTCCCTGTAAACTTTTTTATCTAAATCCAACGCGCACCAATTCCGGTCTTCGTGCGCCGCTACATCGATTTGCCATACCTATAATGAGAGGTTGCTGTCGATAGACATATTTAGGAGCAAAAAAACATCTTTTAAAAAAGAACTAACAAATCATATGGGTTTGAGTTTAAGGTAGATTAAGTATTTTAAAATTATCAAAAAAATATTTGTATCACATTATTTTTATAAATGTATGTTTTAGTGATGAACGTATAAGGTAGTAAGCTTACAATGTATTTTGTGTTTGTAATTTATGTTTTGTAAAGTTTATTACTGCTGTTTGTCCAAATAAAGTAAAATAAAAAAATAAAGTAAAATTAATAAATAAAAAAAACTCCCATATAACAGATCGCATTTCACATTCTATCTCCTTCAGTGGCACATATTCATGAAATAGGCTATTGTAGTAGCGTGATGCCAAAATTACTTATTGTGATTCTAAGATTGAAACAAAAAGTACAATACAAACAATTCACTTTCTTTACTAAATATACCTGTAAACGCAAGAAAATAAATAAAGTGGTCTCTATACAAAAGACGTTTTTTGCGTGTGATTCCGACTCTCACTTGCCTGATTTTTTAATCCTCCCTGTTACCCCTTTATACCTTATTACCATTCCAGATCAACACACGCCTCGAATACCGCTACCTAGAGAACCGGCCCTTCTTCATAGCAGTGCTGAAGTACCTGCACGTCCTCACCAACAAAGCGTGCCACCGCACCGCTCTAGAGCTCGCCAAGATGCTCATAAACCTGGATCCATCAGATCCATTGGCTGTGATCCTTGTGATCGATACGCTGGCGTTACGCGCGAGAGAGCACGCGTGGCTGGTCTCGACGATAGACAATTGGGTGAAGGAGAGGGGCGCGGGGTATCTGTACAATATGAAGTACTCGTACGCGCTCGCATTGTTCCATGTAACGAAGAAACAAGGTGGGTTGGGTTTTTGAGGAGGCAACAATATTTTACGCACCACTCGATAGTATATCTACAAAATACAACCTAAAACCCATATTTGTCATCTTCGACCTCAATGTACCGCCCCCTTAGTGTAACTGTTTCATTAGTTGATACTATTATCTGAATAACTTTGACAACTCCATTTAAACTCGTATGAAGTTGTCAAATTATTCCGATTATAGCGTCAAATCGCGTTCGAAATAGCAGACCTTCACTAGCTCAAAGTAAGTAGCCCCCACAAAAGCACTAAACAATGAAATACAGACCTGTCCAGTAGTAAATTGAGAGACAAGATTTTTTGAAGCCAAATATTTTGTAGGCAGGGTAATGATGTGATATAATACATAAAATGTTATAACACACTATCCTTCTTTATCCTACTTTATTTTAAAGCTGTCAGGTTATACAACATCTTTTGGTGCTCATATAGCATGCCAAAGTAAACTGGGCGCCTCGCTCTGTCGACTACTGACGCGTCGCGGGCGAGTGCGACCGAGAGAGGGAGGGGTCACGCATTCCTTGCGGGTACCAAGTTAACTTTGTGGCTTGGTACAAAGACGAGCTTGTCACTAACAAGATATATCACTTATTTTTTTCTTGATGCATCGGAGCATGTTTTATTTCACAGGTCTGTGTGTGACATGAGACGGACAATACCTGAGAGGCGTCTATACCCATATATCAAACTAAATGGACCAAAATGACAGTATTTGCACTTTTTTATTTTAAAGGTGCAAGCATGTAGTTCCTGGTGTTGTGTAATAGGTACAGTAAAATCGAAGACATACTTATCGATTCAATCAGAAAATACGTCGATTGCTTCATTTGATATGTTTTTTTTGTTCTTTGTTTTATTTATATTTGCTGCTTTCTTCATTTTGTTATTTACATTATGTTAAAGTAAAATGTGGTATCAAAAAAGTTACTTTGTAACAGTTACCTCAACATTTATTAATCTCCGAATAGAAATTTAATCGAATAATCGTAAAGAATTGGCTATCCCTTAAATCAAAACAACTAGATCAAAATGACAGTTGGATTCAAACTTTTTATTTTAATGTTGCGACTTTGTTACTTTTTAGTCTTGTAAAAACGATAAAATAAAATCGAAGATATACTTATCGAATCAATCACAAAAATACATCGATTGACTAATTTCATGCTTAAATATTTATACATACATACTATACACCACTACTATTTTTTCTACCATAAAGCGTCTACTCACCAACTGTCATTTTGTTCCAGTTATTTTGATGTTAGTCTAGCTAGATACTTGACTTAGTTGGCGTAGTATCTATGTGATACCGTACCTGTTCCCAGGCGATACGACCGAGGCCAGCAGCCGGCTCGAGAGCGCCTTCCTCAGCTTCCCCTCCTGCCTGATGGAGATCCTGCGGTTCGCTAACCACGTGCCGGACACGCGGCTGAAGGAGCATCCCTTCTTCAATAGCTGGGCTATGACCACGTGAGTGAATGTTTATTGGGCCGAATGAATAAACGAAAATCGGTCAAGTGCGGGTTGAACTCGCACACGAAGGGTTCCGTAACAAGTCCTTTATGTAATCAGTTACGAAGGAAGACTTTCATGAAACTAGGGCGGGACTTTAGCTTAAAAAGCTAATAATGCGAATGCTCAATAGAGTATTTCAATGGCACTTTTCCAAATCATAATCAAAAAAGTACTAGGATCGCGTAGCTCCATAGGAAGTTTAATACAAAACCTAAGGCAAATCTTTTTTAACTGAGAACGCAGTATCCGTTTGTTACCCGTGGTTCCTTATGTAACCCCACCAAATTAAAAAGACCGAAGTTTTGTGTATCTAAAACGCAGATGTGGTGGGACAAGCACAGCCAGTCACAATAACATGTCTTCTCTCAGATGTGGTGGCAGAGGCACAACTTCATGTTATATGATTTTGACAGTTGTCACTAATTTTAACACGTATCACAAGTATTGAGTGGTGTCACAAATTTGGAAGGTGTCACTATTTTGACAGGTTTCACAAATTTTGACATTTATAGTAATTGCGACGTGTTTGACAAAAAACAGCGACACCTGTTAAAAATCATAATCTCGATGACAAAGCTTGGTGGACATGATTTTTGATGATAACAAGAGGTTTGTGGTGTACTGTCGAAAGGGTCCGTACAGTGACAAATATTCTCCTCTCAGAACTGGTTACGTAAAAGGATCGCAACTGATTTCGTACAAGGACAAAAAGTGTTGATTCGCCACTGGTTACGGACCACCGGTTTCGTGCGCGACCGGAACGTCCGTACTATTGTACAGGACAAAAAATAAATAAAACAAAAGCAAAAAAGTTTATGTTATGAATCGACATCAAACCAATTGCGCCATCGAAACGCGAAATTATCGATTATATTTGAACGACGATGATTTGGTCATGCGCTGGGGCAAGGATACTGAAACACGACTCTTGTATGGGGACTCCTTTTAATTTAGAATATCTCCCGTTGTTCATTATGAAATACTCATTCTATGAACCTTTAAACTCTCTACCCATTACTGTTCATCAGATAGATCCCGGTGATGGACAGACAGACAGACGAATAGACGGACAGCTGGGCAGCGAAGATATAAGCTTAGTAATAGCGTCTCCTTTGGCACCCTTCGGGTTCGGAAACTTAAAAAAGGTTTGCTGGGAGAAATCTCTTGTAAGACCTAAGCTCGCCTTTGCGCATAAGTGTTCATGTATTCTTACCTATTATTTACCGTGCAATAAAGTATATTGAGAGAAAAGTAAAACCTTACGAATACTCGTTCAGGTTAAGGGCAATCCGTCTGTTGAACGCACTTCCTATTAGGGATAGTCTATCCTTTTTCATTTTCAAGAAAAGACTGAGTCTCCTTTCTCTTCTATATTCTAATTTTACCTTGATATATGTATGTATTATAATGGGTTATATTACTTTTATTATTCTTATAATATATTTTATCTGCACACGTATCACAAACCCTCTTTCCTGCGTCCAAAAACCGCACGTTACGATCAGCATAATGTTAAACTACTTTGTAAAAACTCATTTCTTATCTGAATATTGAACATTAGGACCATAATGTGTAAATTTTCTACATATTATGACATTAAAATTTAGAACGTCGACGCCCGCCTGCGTGCCGCCCCTACTTTGTCTGTGTGTACTACAGAACTAGCTAAACAACTGCAGAGCCACAATGCCGGTCAAACATGCGGTTCCTGAACACATCAAAGAGAGCTTATGATATGTGTGTAGATAAACTAGTGTATGTAACTCTACATAATTAGGCATTATGTATCAGTCACATAAACTTCTATTATTCGTTAGTAGGTAGCTATTTAATTTATTGTGCACTAGACTGCCCTTCCTAGCTATACGTTTTGCTGTACTGTCTAGGTTTGCTGGAAGAAAACAATTTTTAGCGAAAAGCTCGCCTTTGCGCTTAAGTATTCAAGTGTTTGTACTCATTATTTATCATGCAATAAAGTCCGGATTACCGGACAAAGATAATCTGATCTAGCTAAGAAGGCTGCCCAATTACAGTGGGACTGGGCCGGCCACGTTGCTCGAATGCTGCCGAATCGTTGGGCCAAGCGTGCCACAGAATAGTACTCTCCATGACTATGTCTAGATGGGTTCGCCCCCAAAATCTCCTTTGTAACATAGTGAAACATAAACTAAACATTATTTATTTTTTATTTACATTAACTATGTGTGCCCTTGCTGCAAAAGCCAGATCGACACAAATAAAATGAAAAAATATTCAGTAGATGCCAATTGGTGTAGCGCGGACTCGTGGATACTCTGGGAAACGCCCACTACGGATAGAAGAGGGACTTAGCGTTAGGTTGATCCTGGCTGCCCCTCCAGGGCTATGGAAATGGGTTAGCGCTCTGAAGAGTATTGAGGCTGGTTCGGGTTTATAGCGAGTTGGTAATTCGTGAGCGGTGATGACACTCGATTTGGATTGTTTATGGCCAGATTGCTTTGGGCGCCCTCTTCGACCATTAGCAAGGACAAGCAGACGAGATCTGACCAGGTGGTAATCCCAGTATCGACCCGCAGGGGGTGCAACCCAAGGCACCCGTAATCGCGCTATAATCGGCGCGAACAAGCTCCCGCGCTTTAATAGGTCGGAAGAGCTTTCAAAAGAGTTATATTACAATTATATAAACACAGATTCAATTTAATTCAATAACAATAATAATAATACAGATTTAATTCAATTCAATTAACTATCCATGGACACACTAGGATAACCTCTAGGGAACCAGAAACAGCGACGTCACACACATATATAAACATCCAAGACCTGGGGATTTTTCTCTATCCCCAACTGGGATTCGAACCTGGGACCTCACGCTTGGGAGGCAGAGCCTCGAATCGCAACGCCACAGAGGTCGTCTTACGTTATTAATGTAATGCCCGCCAAAGTTAACTTGGCACCCGCGAGGAATGCGCTTCCCCACCCTCTCTCACTCTCTCTCGCCCTAGTGGCGTCAATAGGGCGGTGACGGACGCGATGAAACTTGGCTGATAGTACATGGCCTTTCTCTGTGCAGGACGCCGATAAAACTCCGGGAACTAATAACACTGTACGCCAAGATGACGTGGTCCAAATGGCGCGAGCCGGCACTGATGGAGTGGTTCATCGCCACCGCCAAAGGTTTCCTGGACAAATATGACCAGGACAAGGAACTACAGGTGATAATAAATATAGTGCTTTTTGTCGAAACTTTGGTCTGTTGGAACTTAGATCTGCGTCGAGTATTTTCAACATTATGGATGACTTCTTTTGGTTCGACGACCGTCCGAGCTTTTAAAGGTGCTCCAAGCGCTCTCCCTCACACGCATCATATCACGTGTCACTCATACAAACGCATTTTTCAGCTTAAACTAAAAGCACCTACAGTCTTCTGCTATAAAAACAGTACCACACTTTTTTCCCATTCGGGGTGACAAGGGACCTTTCTTAGGCAGTTTTTGTAAAGTTGCGAACACGTTTAGCCATTTACACAAGTTGTCCCGTAATTCGAACGTAAAGCGAATACCTGGACATTGGCCTGTTTACACTCGTATATACAGTGGTGGTCATATAATGACAGACACTAAATGCATATTAAAATAACTAAGCTACTCCTCTCTATATTTTTGTCAGACTATTATTGCAACTTGCTACTCAATTTAAAAATATGTGTGTAAGTATGCGTTATACTAAAACGAAATATTACTAACAAAAGAAGTCTGTTCCTAATCTTTTATTTTCGTTATCCTAATTGCAAGCAGTATATAGTAAACACTTAACAAAGATATGGCAATATAATTAAAAACACTCCATTTGCATAGAAGTATTAAAAAATATATTGTTATTATTGAAATTATCTTTATTCCACAAAATTCCTAACACATTCATAAAATAGTTTAGTTGACCTAATCTTCATCCCTATGTCAATAGGAGCATGCCAAACGGTCGGTGAACGAGCGGGGCACTCTTTACCAGAAGTTACCTGACGAAGTGCTTAGGCATCTCAGCGTTATCAAGCCGATGGCGACACTACTCGTCGACAATGTAAGTAGAATCCCACATATTATGGCGTAACCTTAGTATAAATACTCAAATAATCCTAATACGTGCCCCCAAAACACTCAACGCAAAGTCACATCATTTTGACAGGAGGGTCGACTAGGGGAATCTCAGTCATTCAGTATTCGAGTGTGGTTTGGTACAAAAACATCTCTTAAGATTTTAAGTAAAATATGACGGTTTCTGCTCTGAATTGGTGCCACAACAGCTCTAAAAATACCAAACAATCTAGTGGGATCACACTCCACAACTATATTAATTATTTCATACAATGTTTCTATCCAATTTATTTCAATCTATTTACCTATCATAGCGGGGTAAACACAGCAGTGTTTACCATGCTATGATAGGTAAATGTTGCAAGAAGAAGGGAAAAAAATCCGACGTCACGATTAGGTTGAATCCTATTTCTGCCATAGATGATTTGAAATCGCTCTTTTTAGAGGAAAGTACTCATGGGGTGGTATAAATATGTATATGTCACCGTAAGATTGTCAAAACCGTTAGGTTATAATCTAACGTTTTTTTTCCCGTTAGTTTACAAAGTATCGATTAATTATAAACTGTGCCGTCCTGCTTACAATAAAACCGTTACATTGTGAACTGGTTTAAACTTGAATTGCAAAGGAAATATCAGGGCAAACACTGCGGCAGTTTCGCTGCGCTCGCCCCCTCTAGTCTTCGTGTTAGGTTGACATGTAAGAACAAAAGAAACGCAAATTCTAAACCCTGTCGGTCTGTTTTACAATTTGTCGATAGCTTACAAACTAACGTGTTTGTTTATAAACTAACGGTTTGGACAATCTTACGGTGACATATACACAACTGCGCTCCGTTCGTCCGAAAAAGGTAACAGTATAAATGTGTTCGTGCAATACTCAAACAAAGAAAAAAAATGTGGCGGATCGATTTAAGGGTATTTAGAAGGGCTCACTCGGTCTATGAATTATTTGTCTAAGGGTGTAGCATAAAGGTGTAATAGTATTTAAAGGGTTGTTGGAGCCATAATTCTGATTTACTTTAAAAATAAAACCGATTTTATCAGACAAGAGCATCCCTGTACGGTTTTATGCTGGGGTTTGTGGCTCGTGAGAGTTTGGCAAGCATTCCAAAACAAACATAGCAATGGCTAGGGTTTACTTTAGCTTAACTTATTGAACCTTAAATTACCTTGCTTACATTGCCTTACCTTACCTTACAATACCCTACCCTACCCTACCCTACCTTACCTTACTACTATTATCTATCCTTTCTTGATCCGCTACTCAATAACAATATTGGATATTAATTATAAATATATTTCCTTTATTTCTCTTCTTATTCACTATACTTCCAATTATTATTCGCTATGTTCTTTACAATCATATTGCCCGCCTTTTTGTCGCACTTCCTCGGTGGCGCCACTATTCTGCCGCCATCTTTAAGCTACTATGAATTGCCCTAATTAATTAAGTTTTTTTCAATTAAAAACAATAATTTAACTGTGGTAACTTTGAAAATCGCTAAGACTACCTTAACTTACCTTACTTTTAACTTACTTTACCTTTTCTTACCAGGTGATGCCGTCAGTACAGACCGCCCGTTCGACGGACCCCAAGCCGCCTGCCGACACCGTGGATCGCTATAACTACATCACGCCACGCCAGCGACCCAGCACCGTACAGTCGGTCCTGCAAGAACTCAGCTGGTCGCTGCTCCCGAACTACAATAACCGGAATGATCCGCCGCCGCCGGACCTGGCTTAGACTTCGGCTGCGAGACGTTTTATAAATTATGAATAATCAAAATCGAAATACAATGTTACATATTAGGTGTTCGTTTTTAATGTGGAAACGAGGGCGGAAACTTCTACAGCTTGGCAATTTAACGTTGTGACTATAGCAACCCAAGTCACAAATCAGCGAACTACTGCGTGTTTTGTTAGATAAACTAAATATTTTATTTTGGAAAAGACGCAGTGGTCCGCATATGCCCATTTTTTTATACATTAAATTGCCAAGCTGTAACTGTCTCACTGTTAGATAGATTGACAAATACATAGAACACGGCCTGGAGGATTCATCTCTAACGCTACTGACTTCGCTAGTTTGCCTAAACAGTGTAGAGCGCGTAGCGGTCTATTCAGTCACAGACACAGCAACTGTAAATATGATACGGCTAATAATGATGTTGAAGTAGTCTTAGGTTGTAGTAACATTTATGGCCTGTTTTACAATGTCCGGATAAGCCCTGTGACTAGCTTGACCCACACATGTCGGCATCTCCCGGCGTGCCTCCGGGTGACCGCGAGGCATGGTGGGGGTTGAAGACCATGGTGATCTAGTCTAGAAGGACCCATTGCCCCAAGTCCTCATGTGACCAAGCGCGTCGCGAAATTTAATAAATCGGAGGGTCAGCTGCCTGTTCCTTGAGCAAATAGCCGCGGACAAGGGGCGCCCATCTGACTTCCTCCAGGTATGACAATCGGCGTATGAGTGTTCTCCGGCTTGGAAACTCTAAAGTAAGTGCGTAAATCCGACCTCCTTCAGAGGGACAACGATTGGCGTTGTGAATAAGGTATATGGTATGTGCGGTAGGTGGCAGCAACCCCAGTGCCGTGCCGGTGTACCGGTCGGACAACGTCTAGTCACCAGCAACGGTACTTATATCGTTGCTGGCTGCTAATTTACTGCAAACATGGAGGAAGGGGCACTGAAAGAGGCACTCGTGCCTCAAAAGCGCAGAAGAGGAAGCAGCGCCTTGCAGAAGAGCTTGCGATAGTCACGGCCATACGTCGCAGGGCCACCTCTAGGGACAATTCTAGTGCTAGCGCTGTGGAAGTGGGTACGCGTCTTACAACACTCCCAATATGGCACCACAGTACACACGGAACCGTAGTGCAGTCTCACACCGCTCCCCGTACCGGAACGCGTGCGGGACAGCACGCGGGGGGAAGATTTCTATGCGCATTATCAGTTTTAAAGTATATACACTCGTACAGTTCTCTCGAACTGTACAAAATGAAAGTAATATCAAAACTAATATCATCTCTTACAACTATAGAGTAGGGTGACCATAATTTTGATAAGACATTACTGAAAACATCTAATAATATATTTATCACCGAAAGATTGTCAAAACCGTTAGTTTATAAACTAACGCGTTCGTTTGTAAACTATCGACAAATTGTAAACCAGACAGGTTTTAGAATTTGGAGGTTTCACTGCGCTCGCCCCCTCGTCTTCACCTAAGCTACCGCAGTGTTTGCCCTGGTATTTCTTTTGCAATTCAAGTTTAATCCCGTTCACAACTTAACGGTTTTATTAAAAACTAACGCGTCATATCGTAAGCAGTTCGGTACAGTTTACAATTACTCGATAGTTTGTAAACTAACGATAAAAAAAACCAACGATAAACTAACAGTTTTGACAATCTTACCGTGACATATACGAATAGGTACTCAACAGAACGTCAACACAAAAATGTATCATGTAAAAATTGACAAAATTCCTAAGAAATTCCTGAGGCATCAAAACCAACCATAGATTATTTATTCAAGGAGTAAGTTTTTTTTGTATACATAAGGTGCTTCTGTCTATTTCGGAATCATTTAAATATCAAAAATGCAGGTCTTCAACAATGAAAGCCATAAAGAAGATTTGGATGACGTTAATGATTTACTGTCTTTAACCTTGAATAGGTTCACAGTTAGTAATTTATTGTTAAACGCTGGTAAAACCAAGTGTATCAAATTATCACTTCCAAACTTCAGGCAAGTTGAGACCAGTTTAGTGTTAGACAATTAGTAAATAATACGAAGATTCTTGGAATAACTATCGATAGCAAATTGCAGTGGAGACCCCACATAGATAAATTAGTTGGTAAATTAAGTTCTGCTGCTAACGCTGTTAGGAACATAAAAAAAAACACGGATGTGGTACATCTAAGCTAGTATATTTTAGTTACTTTCATAGTGTCATGTTCTATGTTATCTTGTTGTGGGGAAAGCAGTGGATATTCAAACTATTTTAATTTTACAGAAAAGAGCTATTCGAGCAATTTAAAATTTAAACCCAAAAAATATTAAACAACGTTTAACCTCGAAACAAACGTCAAATACGATACACTTTTGTTTTTAAACAAGTGTTGAACAGTAGTTTTTTTTTGTGGTAAGGCCCCCTGAGATAACTTTGAAAGAAATTAACATACTGACTGTAGCTAGTCAATTTATTTTCGAAAGATCCGTGCATTCTTTAGAAGATACCTCTGGATGTTTTGAAATTGCCATTTGAGCATTTCAAAAACCATGAAAAACCACATTGTCTAAAAAGGGATATTACAATTTTCTAGATTACTTGATATAGGGTGAGTCTATCTCAAATTCACAACACAGAACTCGCTGTTAATAGATGTAGCCCATTGATGTACCCACCGAGGGGCACAGGCCTTTACCCGGATACGAGAAAGATTAAGCCATAATCCATCACGTTGGCTCAGTGAGCTTTGGTGGAGGGGTTATACGACCACTACCGCATAGCGATAGTAGCTGGGACCCACAGCTTAACGTGTCATCAGAAATACTGAACGTCCGGTAATGTACTATCGAACCATCTGAATCATGACCCACCATAAGCTTATTTTGCTAAACCCCTTAAATGCAAGTAGGTCGAAATTCGCTTGAAGGTTTATTTCCTTGGTAACGAACTTGTTATCATTTGATTAGACACTGACATTTTGATAGATCTTACAAGTTTGAAAGTTTCAAACGAATTATCAGGCAAGTGGGTCATGATTCAGTTGGTTCGATTGTACTTTGAAATCGATGAGAGATTTGTAGGTAGGTAGATCCTGATCTCTGACAAACATTTCGAAGGCCTTCGCCGTGTCTAGACAAATTAACTATCATGTAAATGGTCAGAATTAAAATCTGCATCTCCTATGTGAAGCGTGAACCCGTTTAGGCCACGGAGTCCTGTTGATACTTTTGTATTTATTTATTCCTGCTTATTATTTATAATAAATAATATTTGTGTTAGTTAAACACAACAATTTTCAAAAGAGATCTAAAATAAATCTGTGGTAGTTAAGGGAGGGAGAAGAGCCAAAAAATGACGTTTAAAAAGTAAAACTTGATAATTCGAGCCATGTTCTAGAAAACCATGGTCACAAATCAAACTTTTTCCCCAACTTTGTAAATAAATGGAATAAAGTCGAGCATGAAGTGCTCCCTGGTCTTCTCATACAGGAGATTCAGGTCCGAGTGATCGTGAGGAAACATTCATACCCCCATATCCCATAGCCCTTCATTACCCCATAGCTGCGATGGGCTAGCCCCATGTCTCGCGAAATGGAGTTATGAATCACTACTCATTGATTTTGCTGATATTTGCATGAAATGAGGACTGTTGACCGTTTTTGTTGTTTGTTTATTAAAGCAATATAATTTCTTGGAACATAAATTATGGCATGTGGCTTGTCCTTAAACGCCAGGATGACTGTATACCCTCTCCGATACATATATGATTATATACATATTGATTAATATTCATTTGTAATATACCTATAGATGTGTACTATAGGTATGTTACAATTGCAAAAACATTTGTATATAAGAAAGCTAAAAAACCTACAATATATCACTGAAGTATATGCAAAGGACTAGGGTTGATGACGTCGGCAAAAGGATTCCAGCCACCATTGTCGTAAAACGGACAGACTTCTATCAGGAGATGATCCTTTTCTAATCGTTGGGAGGCTTCCCTCAATGGCGACATCATAAGTGTTAGGTTTTCTGGAGACATATCCGCTTCTATAAATAAACTGTACAAATTCACGCAATTCTCAATCATAGCATTAATGTTGACAAAATTCACGTGAATTTCCTGAAATTCTCTTTCATATTCACAAACCTGTACGTTTTCTAAAGAAGGACAACGGCTGAAGGTATAAAACAGCAAATCGTAGTCAATATCGTCCGAAGTCAACTTAAAGTTCTTCAGGCTTCTTGTATTATGAATAGCTTTGCATAGAGACAATACGTAACCTTGGCAGTTTCCGTAGGCTCCTCGTCTTTCAACATAGATGTCCAGCGTCGTCAGTTTGGGGGAGACGGTAAATAAATTGGGGAAAAAGTCATCTTTCAACAAAATGTTGGTTAGTCTCAAATAGGTAAGGTTTTGTAAAGATACAGCATTACCTGATAAAGTAATTGGCCGTCGTTTATGCATGTGACCGTCGTGTCTACAGAAATCACATAGTGTAACGTTGTGCGGAAGTCCTTTTAGAACATTATCGAAACCTTTACAAGAGTCGATGCAATACCAATCACTAACAGCTTTACATATCTTCATCTCCAAATTGTTTTTCATGCAAATGTACGTAGGGAAAAAGTCTTTTAACTCCAAAGATAAATTTGCGAAGAATTCTTCATCAAAATCTGTCGTGTGTTTGTCCCAAGCCTTGAAGATAATATTACCATCCAACATGAAATCCGTGGGCAGAACTTGACATGCTTCTATATTGACGTTGTAGATATTTGAGCAGAACATTGTTCTCAGCAAGGGTGAAACATAAATTACAATATGTTCCAAATACATTAGGAAGATATATTCAATTTGATGAAAGTCTAAGTTGATAACCCCTCTTAGGCTAGTGGAGTATTTATGCGTCGTATCACAATCACGAAAACCATACGTTAGTTTCTGAAAGCAATTACTAACTTTACCATGCATGGATTCATCATCATCATCATCCTTGTCCAAAAACTTCCTGTAATTTTCCGCGACAGTGACTTTCAAATCCTTCACCTTTCCAGTATCTTTCAAAAATAATAAAGGTGTACGTGAATCATCAAAGTCGAAGACCACAAAATGAACGGAAGTAAAGCATTTCTCCCTGAAAAGTTCCTTGCATTTTCCCCAGCTATTAGTATGGAAAGCCTTACTCGGACGTTTAAAAAAGTTGATACCAATGTTATTAAGACTCTCTGGACATATCTCTACGAGATCTGAAAGATATGTTTCCGTGTAGGTAATATCCAGTGACTTCAAATCCTTCATCTGGTTTATGTACTTTTTTATTGTTTCTTTATTGATACCTGGTATTCCGCTTAAGTTGAGATTGTGAATATGTTGTCCTAGGTCTATAAATATGTCTTGATGTAAAGTTTTCACAGTTCCAAGCGTGCTTTGAGAGAGATTAACTTTTCTCATGTGGCATGGTGAAAAAACATTTCTCAAATTACTGCAGCTGTTGTAAGTATTGATCTTCGATTTTGTGTCCATATATTGAATAATTATAATTAATATTTCGGCTGGTAGATCTAACAGATGCATTATAAACTTATACTAAACTTATGTAAATATCTAAAACGTAAAGAAGGAAGTAGTGTTATTGAAATAATTGTAAATATTAGATACCAAAACTTTGCGTGGCGTGCTCTTTACAAATGACAATATAGATATCATTGACAAGAAATGGATAAACTTTTTGATATCCTTGATTTGATTTGGAGTGATCCACAAAGTAAGTAAGTAAATAGAGGGCGGGCTATGTTCAATGACAGAATTAATATACCGACACTCTTTACTCATACGACCGTTTTAGTTTGTATGACGGAGCCAATATTGTTTTGATAGGACAGGTAGGATTATTTTAGTGACAGCGAGCATTGGGGATCAGTATGGATGTAAGTACGGCTGTCGACAAAAATGATAAGATAGTTAGTCTAGTTTACCTTACATTGTTTATAGTTATTTAAGAATGCACGGCACGGTATTTATTGGGATAATGATCATTGTTTAAATAATTTCGATAAACAAAGAATTTATAAGTGTTATTTTATTTACATACTACGAAAGAAATAAACTTGTATTTAAATGAAATTATATGTTAATACACTCAACAACAAATTTCAAATTTTAATATGGCAGCGCTTTGGCAGTTCGGGCGAATATGTCCTTTATTCCCACTAGTTCAATTGAAAAGTTCATTGACTGAACAAGTGGCATTTTTCGTAGGTTTGCACGTTGTACAAAACCAGCAAAAATCGCACTCTTCAAGGCACTCTGTCAGTCATTCTACACGTTCAGCCTATGGGTCAACTATACCTAAAAGACTCAACGCAAGGACGTTTAGGATGTTACTGGCGCTGCCGCGCTACTTTAGTGCATCGGGAACTGTTGATAGATGCTCGGTTTGTAAATGGAATATCAAGCCAGCCTCTTTACTGTGCAGGACGCGTGGCAGTCTTTTGCGCCACTATATACTCAAACACTAGGTAAGTGTTGTGAATGGGTCACTGAGCTGTGCCACAGGCAGGCCTATTTATGTGAAATAGATTGAATGGAGTGTAATATTGTTACTAACAAAATATGAATCCTTTTGTGCCCTGAAATAAACATATTATGATTATTATCAAAAAAATATAATCAAAGTTCAAGTTCAATGTTAAAATTTCTTTATTACTATAGATATTTACATATACTTAGCAATTGCCATTTATTATGGGACCACCGTGGGAGAAAAAGGGCTAAGAGCAAAAATCCCACAGATTGATTTTTAGATCCCTTTTAAAAATTAGTTGAGTTTTACTAATACAAATAATATTATATAATTAATAATTATAATAATATAATAATAATTATTATTATAATTAATAAGCAGGAATAAATAATTACATAAATATCAACGGCAAGTTCTGCGTTGAGTTAGATTTACCCCATAAAGTCTCGTCATTTAAGTAATCTTGAACATTGTCATATCTTAAATATCACACCCAAATTAATCTGGTTCCGACAGAAAACCAGCGCTACAGGTCTTCCTGTAGCATATGCTGAGCCGGAACCGTTTCACCATCGCCGTACACAACTCACCACGATAGAACGTACGCTTTTTTCCTGAATTGTAATATCTTATATGTCTGATCACCCTGAACTACTTAATTGTTGTTTCTATTCTATGTCTACTTGTTATTTTCTGTGTTTTGTTTTGTGTATTATGACGATTGAATAAACGCTTTATCTATCTATCTATCATATATCTTTTTCAAGAAAGTCGCGTTAACATGCTTTTTAAATTGCTCAAATGGCAATTTAAAAATTTCCAGAGGTATCTTGTTGAAGTAGAAAAAAGACTGAACCTTAAAAAAATTGCTAACCTTCGCAAGTCCAAACCGGGGCGCAACTAGTCTATGATTATTTCTTAGGTAATCTATCTATCGTTCGTAATTTTCTTGCGTACATCCATTATATTTTCGAAAATAAATTGACTAGCTACAGTTAGTATGTCAATTATTTAAAAAAAACTCTCTTAAGTCTGTGCATTTTAAATTATAAATTACCCGAATAGCTCTTTTCTGTAAAATAAACATTGTTTGCATATCCGCTTTGTCTTTTTTTTTCCCCACAACAAGGTACCATAGGTCATGACAATAAATAAACTAATAAAGTAACTAAAATACACTAGCCTAGATATAGCCACATCCGTGATTTGTCTGAAGTCCCTAGCAGCGTAAGCCGCAGCACTTAATTTATCCACTTATTTATGTATGTGGGGTTTCGACTGTAATTTGCTATCAATGGTTATTCCAAGAAACTTTACTAATTTTAACGTGTTGCTCTCTAAGACTGAACTGGTCTCAATTTACCTGACATTTGGAACTGAGAATTTGATACACTTGGATATACCAGAGTTTAACAATAAATTATTAACTGAGAACCAATTCAAGGCTAAAGACAATACACCAATAACATCATCAAAATCTTCTTTTATCTTTAAATTTTGAAGACCAGTGAAGTATCAATAGCAAACAACACTATGTCAGTAAATTTCTCCACAATGAAAGGCAGATCGTTTATATATTCCAGGAATAAGAAAGGGCCTAATATGGAACCCTGTGGAACGCCAATTTCAACACCCGATCCATTAGATTTAACGCCGTCGACCTTTGAATTCTATAGCTTAAGTATGATCTTAGTAGATCCAACGCTTTATTTCATCGCAAAAAACTTCGATAGCATCCTGTGCGGCCTCCCATGCAAAATAAATATGAGATATAATAGAAGTACCTTTCCGTCCGTAGTCGATTTACCTTAAGTGGAACCGTTTTGTTTGGCTTGGAGTTGGTGCGGTTGAAGTGTGAGATCATTTGATTGGGTATAATATTTTCAAATATTTTACTTAGTGCTGGAAAAACAGATATTGATCTGAAATTATAAGGATCATCCTTGCCTCCCGACTTGAACACAGGTATCAGTTTACAGTTTACAGAGGTATGAGGTCTGGGTCAGCTCCCTCGTTAACATATTTATTGAATATATAAGCATAGTGTGGGGCTATATCTAGAATTATTGAACCAATGACTTTGACTGATATATCGCACAGGTCTTCAGTATTTTTTGAAGTTAAGTAATCTAAACGTTTTGACAATGCCCTTCGGATATTCTAGATGAAATTTTAAATATACAATACTGACGCTAATGCTGTTTTTTTAACAAAGTATCTGCTTCACTTGGAGATGGAGAGAGAGTTTAGACGCTCTGTTGTGAGAAAAGGCACATTGGTGCAGAATGTTTCGAAAACTCGAGCTACCTCATCGATGGATTCCACAACATTTGAAATTTGTATTTTTCTATTAATGTGTAAAGTTTTTGCAATTCTTCAAACCAACTTGAAAGTTTTGAAATATTTTTTAACATAGTCATGAAATTTCTATCAAAGTTAAAGGTTTTTTATTCATAAAGGTCTTACAAGTGTAATGGTACATAAGAGTCAGTACATTTGATACTTCTTTTTGCGTGACAGAGGGCTAGCCCATCGCCGCGATGTATAGTTACACACATTGAATACAAGTGTCGATTCATTTAACGTTTGGGTTTTTGAGTAGCTCAGGGTAAGGTGGCAAAAACAATGAGCCGAGCGCGTGGTTTGGTTCCAGGAACAGAGGTCAGGTCAGGTTTTTTTTGGCGCATTCCTGCGAAATTTGTAGGGATCAGAGCCGATTTGGCTGCGTGCTGAATACATTATGAATAACTAAATAATGGAAGGTTATTATGGAACGATACGGAGAAAGCTATTATGTTGACTGCAAATATACAATTGCGTTTGTTTCGTACGACGTGGCGAGTTTGACATCACGGGTTTGAATATCATTCTAGTGATCTTTGTCTAAGACGCTAGCGGTCGGGAAGGCTTAATTAATCGCAACAAGCTTTTATGGTCAGCGATCAACAGATTTTGTGTATCGGCAATACGAATGATTTGAGTGATAACCTACGGTTGATCATAGTGTATATGCGTACACAAAGTTTGTAGAACGGCGGATCTGCATGGCATGTTTGGTTGAAATTAGACCCTGTGTAGTTAGAGATAAGAAGCTTTCGCTTGGGCAGCGCGTGTTTCGCAAAGGACGCCATTTTTTTTCAGACATGTGGGGTCTATAAATACGAGCGCGTGGGAAGGAAAAGCATTCAGTCTCAGCGTCAAGCTACTGTGAAAGTCGTCTTTCAGGAATTCTAAACAGTTCGGTCTGCCGTTTTACGCGTCTGAACTGGACGAATTGTGATTGCGAGTTACAGTGGATTTTCGTGAGTGTCTGAAGTGCCGAGATATACCTCGGTTCCTATCTTTTAAATCAACCTACCCTAAATTCCAAAACTATCCTTTGGTCGTTAGATAAGAACTTGTAGGTAATTGATCTGAGTCTGAGTCTGGGCTTGGAGCGACCCTAAATTCCTTTTTCCTTCACCATAGGGTTCCTGGATTGGCTCTTAGGATATTCGCGGGCTAATCCTCTCCTCATTCCTTTCGAGTAGCGAGTTTTGAAATTCCCACACACACAGTCATTAACCACACAAGCACATTCAAATCAAACTCAACCATTTTCGAGTGGTGGCGATAATGGACGTGGTATAACACTAGGATTTTAGACTAGGCTAGACAGGAGTTTAGTTGCGGCTAAACCTAGGTTGGCAGGGCATAGGGAGACTGTTTGATCGATGAGGTTCCGCGGATGGAAATAACAAATTCAGAACAAAATTAAACCGGTGTCAACACAGATAACCTATCCTGTTGATATTTTGACATTTGAGTGTTGTCGGGGACGCGCGAAGAGATCAAATTACAGTCTATAGTTCATTGTCTAGGACCGGGTAGATTGTTTTGCTCTGCCTTGGGTCGGTTTGGATTCAAGTTGCATCTTTAAATTAAATGTAAATTTCGCTGGAGGTCTAATGTGTAGGGTGAGTCAAATATTAATGATTGGGCTCGGTCGAGGACGTGCTGAGGTCAGTGAAGTTCATAGATCGGTATTTACCGAAGTATGCACTTCGCTATGGTGAGGGTTAGATCTCCTAAAGCGCTAATGACAACGTTTCGATAACATCCAGCTCAAATTGCGCAGAGTTGAAGGTTTCAAAACGTTACGGACCTTTTGAGGTAATAACCGCTAGTACCCATTTCGGAAAATCAAATCGCAATTGTGTAAACCGGTCTATTCGGATCGTTATTGCCGTGAACAAATTATATAATTGGAACCACCTGAAGCCGCTGCTAGTCAGCACATGAATTATCATTGAGTACTCACGTCGTAAAACTACGACGGATATCTATACGATATCCCAAACAAATATTATAAATTGTGGTCGACCACTAAAAGAAGTTCCAAGCGCCCATATATACAAAAAAATAAATGGTACCATCACACAAAATACAACAACGATCGATCTGGCGCAATACACCGCTAACTGATGCGAAATACCGGCTTGCGGGCATATATGCTTTCTCTGTCTAACTTGAAACTGTAACTTCCTGAATCAATCTTCCGTTCGACTATTGTACGCCTAACGAACTTCTCAACGAACGAGGAATTCAGACTTATCATTCTTACTTACAATTTTTACAGCTGAATCGGGACATCTCTTTTTGGGGTAGATAGAATGGACGATCATAGCTACTGATAGCGGTGGCTCGACCTTAGCCTTTAATGCCGTTACACAAGATAACTCTACTTTTACGAATTCAAAAAGTTGCCAAGTCATTTAACTTAGATTTACCGTTGACTACAACGGTAAATCTACTCACTAATTTAATTTAAAAACTTTATTGTATTCTGTTTGAACAATGTTGAATAGAGCTGTCTGAATAGATTTTGTTTGGGTTCTGTTAAAATCCGGTAGGGACAAATTTATATCTAATCAATTTACAACATATTTACACACCTTTAAATTATAGAGATCGCTATTCACATTTAAATTATAAAATGCCCTTGACGTATCGTGACGAAGTACTGTGACAAACTGCGTACCTTAATTGTATATCGTATATTGTCTATTTAGAGCTAGCGATACGCCGAAAATTGCTGTAAATGGTTTTAAAAGCATGAAAATCGGAACGATTGATCGTTGGCCATTTGTATCAATTTCACCCGTAGCACGAAAAAATAAAATGAGAAGAGTTATGATTATGACGTCATCTTCTTTGTATGGGATTTTTGTTTGTTCTGAAACTTATCGTGCGTGAATGAACCCTTTCACTCACATTAGTATTTATTATCCATAGGATCTAAAGTTATTTTTTTTATACATTATCGGCACACCAATATAGAAAACAGCACGTTGAGTACAGTTCCATTCATAAGTCTCGTAAAATAATGAAGTTTAAGGGATGTCACACTTTGTAACAATGAAAAATAAATATAAAGTAGTAAATGTGAATATTTTCAAAATGCTATGTCGAGATTAGATATGAAGATAATGTTGAATACCATTGGAGGTATATTTAACAAAAAAAAAATTCAACAACGTCGCATCTGGAGGAGCCCTGGTATTATTTGAAAATGAATTTAATTTAAATTTAAAATAAGTGACTGAAATGTAATTACGGATGTATTTCTTAGGATTGGCTCAGAAAGCCCATTTATTTGATGGTATCAAATAAAAGGACTTTCTGAGCCAATTTTCACACGATAGGTCTCAGGCCAAATTGTTTTATCCCATACAAAAAAAGAGGACGTCATAACTCCTCCGCTTTTTTTTTTCGTGCTTCGGGTAAAATTTATTCATATTGGCCTATTGGGATATTTTGACGAATCCCCGTGAATGTCGGATCCCGTGTGAAAGGGCTCTTATTCTTTTAACAGATATGAACCAGAGAGTAGTGTCGGTAAAACTGTTTGTATTAGCCGGCGATTTTTTATTGCTGGTAAAATATTTTGTAGTAAAAGTTTTTTGAGCGTTCGCGCGTGTTTTTGTCGTCCAGCCGGATCCGCGAGATATCGCCGCAATCCACGCATCACATAGTGTAACGTTGTGCGGAAGTCCTTTTAGAACATTATCGAAACCTTTACAAGAGTCGATGCAATACCAATCACTAACAGCTTTACATATCTTCATCTCCAAATTGTTTTTCATGCAAATGTACGTAGGGAAAAAGTCTTTTAACTCCAAAGATAAATTTGCGAAGAATTCTTCATCAAAATCTGTCGTGTGTTTGTCCCAAGCCTTGAAGATAATATTACCATCCAACATGAAATCCGTGGGCAGAACTTGACATGCTTCTATATTGACGTTGTAGATATTTGAGCAGAACATTGTTCTCAGCAAGGGTGAAACATAAATTACAATATGTTCCAAATACATTAGGAAGATATATTCAATTTGATGAAAGTCTAAGTTGATAACCCCTCTTAGGCTAGTGGAGTATTTATGCGTCGTATCACAATCACGAAAACCATACGTTAGTTTCTGAAAGCAATTACTAACTTTACCATGCATGGATTCATCATCATCATCATCCTTGTCCAAAAACTTCCTGTAATTTTCCGCGACAGTGACTTTCAAATCCTTCACCTTTCCAGTATCTTTCAAAAATAATAAAGGTGTACGTGAATCATCAAAGTCGAAGACCACAAAATGAACGGAAGTAAAGCATTTCTCCCTGAAAAGTTCCTTGCATTTTCCCCAGCTATTAGTATGGAAAGCCTTACTCGGACGTTTAAAAAAGTTGATACCAATGTTATTAAGACTCTCTGGACATATCTCTACGAGATCTGAAAGATATGTTTCCGTGTAGGTAATATCCAGTGACTTCAAATCCTTCATCTGGTTTATGTACTTTTTTATTGTTTCTTTATTGATACCTGGTATTCCGCTTAAGTTGAGATTGTGAATATGTTGTCCTAGGTCTATAAATATGTCTTGATGTAAAGTTTTCACAGTTCCAAGCGTGCTTTGAGAGAGATTAACTTTTCTCATGTGGCATGGTGAAAAAACATTTCTCAAATTACTGCAGCTGTTGTAAGTATTGATCTTCGATTTTGTGTCCATATATTGAATAATTATAATTAATATTTCGGCTGGTAGATCTAACAGATGCATTATAAACTTATACTAAACTTATGTAAATATCTAAAACGTAAAGAAGGAAGTAGTGTTATTGAAATAATTGTAAATATTAGATACCAAAACTTTGCGTGGCGTGCTCTTTACAAATGACAATATAGATATCATTGACAAGAAATGGATAAACTTTTTGATATCCTTGATTTGATTTGGAGTGATCCACAAAGTAAGTAAGTAAATAGAGGGCGGGCTATGTTCAATGACAGAATTAATATACCGACACTCTTTACTCATACGACCGTTTTAGTTTGTATGACGGAGCCAATATTGTTTTGATAGGACAGGTAGGATTATTTTAGTGACAGCGAGCATTGGGGATCAGTATGGATGTAAGTACGGCTGTCGACAAAAATGATAAGATAGTTAGTCTAGTTTACCTTACATTGTTTATAGTTATTTAAGAATGCACGGCACGGTATTTATTGGGATAATGATCATTGTTTAAATAATTTCGATAAACAAAGAATTTATAAGTGTTATTTTATTTACATACTACGAAAGAAATAAACTTGTATTTAAATGAAATTATATGTTAATACACTCAACAACAAATTTCAAATTTTAATATGGCAGCGCTTTGGCAGTTCGGGCGAATATGTCCTTTATTCCCACTAGTTCAATTGAAAAGTTCATTGACTGAACAAGTGGCATTTTTTGTAGGTTTGCACGTTGTACAAAACCAGCAAAAATCGCACTCTTCAAGGCACTCTGTCAGTCATTCTACACGTTCAGCCTATGGGTCAACTATACCTAAAAGACTCAACGCAAGGACGTTTAGGATGTTACTGGCGCTGCCGCGCTACTTTAGTGCATCGGGAACTGTTGATAGATGCTCGGTTTGTAAATGGAATATCAAGCCAGCCTCTTTACTGTGCAGGACGCGTGGCAGTCTTTTGCGCCACTATATACTCAAACACTAGGTAAGTGTTGTGAATGGGTCACTGAGCTGTGCCACAGGCAGGCCTATTTATGTGAAATAGATTGAATGGAGTGTAATATTGTTACTAACAAAATATGAATCCTTTTGTGCCCTGAAATAAACATATTATGATTATTATCAAAAAAATATAATCAAAGTTCAAGTTCAATGTTAAAATTTCTTTATTACTATAGATATTTACATATACTTAGCAATTGCCATTTATTATGGGACCACCGTGGGAGAAAAAGGGCTAAGAGCAAAAATCCCACAGATTGATTTTTAGATCCCTTTTAAAAATTAGTTGAGTTTTACTAATACAAATAATATTATATAATTAATAATTATAATAATATAATAATAATTATTATTATAATTAATAAGCAGGAATAAATAATTACATAAATATCAACGGCAAGTTCTGCGTTGAGTTAGATTTACCCCATAAAGTCTCGTCATTTAAGTAATCTTGAACATTGTCATATCTTAAATATCACACCCAAATTAATCTGGTTCCGACAGAAAACCAGCGCTACAGGTCTTCCTGTAGCATATGCTGAGCCGGAACCGTTTCACCATCGCCGTACACAACTCACCACGATAGAACGTACGCTTTTTTCCTGAATTGTAATATCTTATATGTCTGATCACCCTGAACTACTTAATTGTTGTTTCTATTCTATGTCTACTTGTTATTTTCTGTGTTTTGTTTTGTGTATTATGACGATTGAATAAACGCTTTATCTATCTATCTATCATATATCTTTTTCAAGAAAGTCGCGTTAACATGCTTTTTAAATTGCTCAAATGGCAATTTAAAAATTTCCAGAGGTATCTTGTTGAAGTAGAAAAAAGACTGAACCTTAAAAAAATTGCTAACCTTCGCAAGTCCAAACCGGGGCGCAACTAGTCTATGATTATTTCTTAGGTAATCTATCTATCGTTCAATTTGGAAATGTTGTAATTTTCTTGCGTACATCCATTATATTTTCGAAAATAAATTGACTAGCTACAGTTAGTATGTCAATTATTTAAAAAAAACTCTCTTAAGTCTGTGCATTTTAAATTATAAATTACCCGAATAGCTCTTTTCTGTAAAATAAACATTGTTTGCATATCCGCTTTGTCTTTTTTTTTCCCCACAACAAGGTACCATAGGTCATGACAATAAATAAACTAATAAAGTAACTAAAATACACTAGCCTAGATATAGCCACATCCGTGATTTGTCTGAAGTCCCTAGCAGCGTAAGCCGCAGCACTTAATTTATCCACTTATTTATGTATGTGGGGTTTCGACTGTAATTTGCTATCAATGGTTATTCCAAGAAACTTTACTAATTTTAACGTGTTGCTCTCTAAGACTGAACTGGTCTCAATTTACCTGACATTTGGAACTGAGAATTTGATACACTTGGATATACCAGAGTTTAACAATAAATTATTAACTGAGAACCAATTCAAGGCTAAAGACAATACACCAATAACATCATCAAAATCTTCTTTTATCTTTAAATTTTGAAGACCAGTGAAGTATCAATAGCAAACAACACTATGTCAGTAAATTTCTCCACAATGAAAGGCAGATCGTTTATATATTCCAGGAATAAGAAAGGGCCTAATATGGAACCCTGTGGAACGCCAATTTCAACACCCGATCCATTAGATTTAACGCCGTCGACCTTTAAATTCTATAGCTTAAGTATGATCTTAGTAGATCCAACGCTTTATTTCATCGCAAAAAACTTCGATAGCATCCTGTGCGGCCTCCCATGCAAAATAAATATGAGATATAATAGAAGTACCTTTCCGTCCGTAGTCGATTTACCTTAAGTGGAACCGTTTTGTTTGGCTTGGAGTTGGTGCGGTTGAAGTGTGAGATCATTTGATTGGGTATAATATTTTCAAATATTTTACTTAGTGCTGGAAAAACAGATATTGATCTGAAATTATAAGGATCATCCTTGCCTCCCGACTTGAACACAGGTATCAGTTTACAGTTTACAGAGGTATGAGGTCTGGGTCAGCTCCCTCGTTAACATATTTATTGAATATATAAGCATAGTGTGGGGCTATATCTAGAATTATTGAACCAATGACTTTGACTGATATATCGCACAGGTCTTCAGTATTTTTTGAAGTTAAGTAATCTAAACGTTTTGACAATGCCCTTCGGATATTCTAGATGAAATTTTAAATATACAATACTGACGCTAATGCTGTTTTTTTAACAAAGTATCTGCTTCACTTGGAGATGGAGAGAGAGTTTAGACGCTCTGTTGTGAGAAAAGGCACATTGGTTCAGAATGTTTCGAAAACTCGAGCTACCTCATCGATGGATTCCACAACATTTGAAATTTGTATTTTTCTATTAATGTGTAAAGTTTTTGCAATTCTTCAAACCAACTTGAAAGTTTTGAAATATTTTTTAACATAGTCATGAAATTTCTATCAAAGTTAAAGGTTTTTTATTCATAAAGGTCTTACAAGTGTAATGGTACATAAGAGTCAGTACATTTGATACTTCTTTTTGCGTGACAGAGGGCTAGCCCATCGCCGCGATGTATAGTTACACACATTGAATACAAGTGTCGATTCATTTAACGTTTGGGTTTTTGAGTAGCTCAGGGTAAGGTGGCAAAAACAATGAGCCGAGCGCGTGGTTTGGTTCCAGGAACAGAGGTCAGGTCAGGTTTTTTTTGGCGCATTCCTGCGAAATTTGTAGGGATCAGAGCCGATTTGGCTGCGTGCTGAATACATTATGAATAACTAAATAATGGAAGGTTATTATGGAACGATACGGAGAAAGCTATTATGTTGACTGCAAATATACAATTGCGTTTGTTTCGTACGACGTGGCGAGTTTGACATCACGGGTTTGAATATCATTCTAGTGATCTTTGTCTAAGACGCTAGCGGTCGGGAAGGCTTAATTAATCGCAACAAGCTTTTATGGTCAGCGATCAACAGATTTTGTGTATCGGCAATACGAATGATTTGAGTGATAACCTACGGTTGATCATAGTGTATATGCGTACACAAAGTTTGTAGAACGGCGGATCTGCATGGCATGTTTGGTTGAAATTAGACCCTGTGTAGTTAGAGATAAGAAGCTTTCGCTTGGGCAGCGCGTGTTTCGCAAAGGACGCCATTTTTTTTCAGACATGTGGGGTCTATAAATACGAGCGCGTGGGAAGGAAAAGCATTCAGTCTCAGCGTCAAGCTACTGTGAAAGTCGTCTTTCAGGAATTCTAAACAGTTCGGTCTGCCGTTTTACGCGTCTGAACTGGACGAATTGTGATTGCGAGTTACAGTGGATTTTCGTGAGTGTCTGAAGTGCCGAGATATACCTCGGTTCCTATCTTTTAAATCAACCTACCCTAAATTCCAAAACTATCCTTTGGTCGTTAGATAAGAACTTGTAGGTAATTGATCTGAGTCTGAGTCTGGGCTTGGAGCGACCCTAAATTCCTTTTTCCTTCACCATAGGGTTCCTGGATTGGCTCTTAGGATATTCGCGGGCTAATCCTCTCCTCATTCCTTTCGAGTAGCGAGTTTTGAAATTCCCACACACACAGTCATTAACCACACAAGCACATTCAAATCAAACTCAACCATTTTCGAGTGGTGGCGATAATGGACGTGGTATAACACTAGGATTTTAGACTAGGCTAGACAGGAATTTAGTTGCGGCTAAACCTAGGTTGGCAGGGCATAGGGAGACTGTTTGATCGATGAGGTTCCGCGGATGGAAATAACAAATTCAGAACAAAATTAAACCGGTGTCAACACAGATAACCTATCCTGTTGATATTTTGACATTTGAGTGTTGTCGGGGACGCGCGAAGAGATCAAATTACAGTCTATAGTTCATTGTCTAGGACCGGGTAGATTGTTTTGCTCTGCCTTGGGTCGGTTTGGATTCAAGTTGCATCTTTAAATTAAATGTAAATTTCGCTGGAGGTCTAATGTGTAGGGTGAGTCAAATATTAATGATTGGGCTCGGTCGAGGACGTGCTGAGGTCAGTGAAGTTCATAGATCGGTATTTACCGAAGTATGCACTTCGCTATGGTGAGGGTTAGATCTCCTAAAGCGCTAATGACAACGTTTCGATAACATCCAGCTCAAATTGCGCAGAGTTGAAGGTTTCAAAACGTTACGGACCTTTTGAGGTAATAACCGCTAGTACCCATTTCGGAAAATCAAATCGCAATTGTGTAAACCGGTCTATTCGGATCGTTATTGCCGTGAACAAATTATATAATTGGAACCACCTGAAGCCGCTGCTAGTCAGCACATGAATTATCATTGAGTACTCACGTCGTAAAACTACGACGGATATCTATACGATATCCCAAACAAATATTATAAATTGTGGTCGACCACTAAAAGAAGTTCCAAGCGCCCATATATACAAAAAAATAAATGGTACCATCACACAAAATACAACAACGATCGATCTGGCGCAATACACCGCTAACTGATGCGAAATACCGGCTTGCGGGCATATATGCTTTCTCTGTCTAACTTGAAACTGTAACTTCCTGAATCAATCTTCCGTTCGACTATTGTACGCCTAACGAACTTCTCAACGAACGAGGAATTCAGACTTATCATTCTTACTTACAATTTTTACAGCTGAATCGGGACATCTCTTTTTGGGGTAGATAGAATGGACGATCATAGCTACTGATAGCGGTGGCTCGACCTTAGCCTTTAATGCCGTTACACAAGATAACTCTACTTTTACGAATTCAAAAAGTTGCCAAGTCATTTAACTTAGATTTACCGTTGACTACAACGGTAAATCTACTCACTAATTTAATTTAAAAACTTTATTGTATTCTGTTTGAACAATGTTGAATAGAGCTGTCTGAATAGATTTTGTTTGGGTTCTGTTAAAATCCGGTAGGGACAAATTTATATCTAATCAATTTACAACATATTTACACACCTTTAAATTATAGAGATCGCTATTCACATTTAAATTATAAAATGCCCTTGACGTATCGTGACGAAGTACTGTGACAAACTGCGTACCTTAATTGTATATCGTATATTGTCTATTTAGAGCTAGCGATACGCCGAAAATTGCTGTAAATGGTTTTAAAAGCATGAAAATCGGAACGATTGATCGTTGGCCATTTGTATCAATTTCACCCGTAGCACGAAAAAATAAAATGAGAAGAGTTATGATTATGACGTCATCTTCTTTGTATGGGATTTTTGTTTGTTCTGAAACTTATCGTGCGTGAATGAACCCTTTCACTCACATTAGTATTTATTATCCATAGGATCTAAAGTTATTTTTTTATACATTATCGGCACACCAATATAGAAAACAGCACGTTGAGTACAGTTCCATTCATAAGTCTCGTAAAATAATGAAGTTTAAGGGATGTCACACTTTGTAACAATGAAAAATAAATATAAAGTAGTAAATGTGAATATTTTCAAAATGCTATGTCGAGATTAGATATGAAGATAATGTTGAATACCATTGGAGGTATATTTAACAAAAAAAAAATTCAACAACGTCGCATCTGGAGGAGCCCTGGTATTATTTGAAAATGAATTTAATTTAAATTTAAAATAAGTGACTGAAATGTAATTACGGATGTATTTCTTAGGATTGGCTCAGAAAGCCCATTTATTTGATGGTATCAAATAAAAAGACTTTCTGAGCCAATTTTCACACGATAGGTCTCAGGCCAAATTGTTTTATCCCATACAAAAAAAGAGGACGTCATAACTCCTCCGCTTTTTTTTTTCGTGCTTCGGGTAAAATTTATTCATATTGGCCTATTGGGATATTTTGACGAATCCCCGTGAATGTCGGATCCCGTGTGAAAGGGCTCTTATTCTTTTAACAGATATGAACCAGAGAGTAGTGTCGGTAAAACTGTTTGTATTAGCCGGCGATTTTTTATTGCTGGTAAAATATTTTGTAGTAAAAGTTTTTTGAGCGTTCGCGCGTGTTTTTGTCGTCCAGCCGGATCCGCGAGATATCGCCGCAATCCACGCATTAAGCGATAAGTTCACGAGGAAATCTAAAGTAAAAAGGGTAGTATTCAATCGTACATAAAATGTCCCCCCCATCAATGTTACTTTGCGGATAAGTTTAAAATAAATAAATATGAAATCATTGCAGTTAATAAGCATTATTATTTCTTAAAAAACAAATTATCGATATTAAATTTTACACATCACTATCGATATTTATTGGACAAATTTTTAAGATAAATTGTTGTGAATGCGCTATTATACACGTATTTGTAATATTTCTGGGCCGAAATAATTTGGAATATATCTTCCCCGATACTAATGCATTCAACAAAATTAGTAAAATACAAGAAAATCTAAGAATAACATCAATTAATGGTAGTGGTAGATGTGTGTGTGTGTAGTGACAAAAAACCTGTGGTAATTAGACGAATTAGGTTGAGTTTTTATGATTTACCTAATTCTGTAACCAATAAATAAGACAAACCCTTGAAGAAGGTGACGCAAATGCAAATTTTACGCTACTTCTATTTAAGCAAAGAGTTTTGTTCATCTGAGGAATCCCCACAAAACCAGTCCCCTCTTTGCATACATTTTACTAACCTACTTACTCTGTGCGTCTTTTACACACAATCAAAGAGTATATAATTTACTACGCAAGACACACAATACTCCTTGATTCAGGTTTATTTATTTACAATTTATTTATTTGCGTTTCGTCGAGACTTTCCATTCTAATTGTACTAGATTTATATCAAGATGTACAGCAGTTCAACGTCGATATTTTGTATAATAGCTACAGAATTCTGTGAGCGGTTCTCTTTCTGTGGCCTGAGAAGTAAGTACTTCAAAATTTCCGCCGGTTAAATCTTGTCTACTCACTTTTGCCCAATGCCCTTTTGCACGGCGCTGGGAGCTTGGTCCGAAGCGAAACAACGCCACTGTAAATTGTCTTAAGCCAGCTCCCGGGCTGACCCCTGGATTCTAGGGTCGTCGCTAGTTACATTGGTATAGTAGATGCTAGGATTCCCAGGGTTGCGCTAGCAGCTATCACTACGAGTTATATTCTGATATCTTAATAATGTCTTCCCTTTCAGCAATTCTGTCTCTGTACCTCAGGAATGTGCTTTGTCTCCACGAGAATGCTGCTACAGTGGTATATCACATCTTTATCATGATGTGCTATACAATGCCTCTGGTGGGGGCTATATTAGCAGATAACTTCATTGGAAGATACAAGTATGATATGTGTTTGCAATAGAAAGCTCCCTATAAAACTCGCACGGTATTTGAAGGGTCGATAGAAACTGTAATATGTGAATTTAAAGGTTGATTCTGATTACCGTCCATTGACTTTAATTTGTTCTTGTCTGGCCTACTATACTATTGTCCTACCAGACGTTCGGCTGTTCCGAGGGAAGGAAGACCCCCGATATATTCTGGGCAATCAGTCTGTGGGATTTAGATACATATGTATACGGGTGATAAAAATATAGGTAGTTATCCGTGATTGATGTCACGCAGTCGGAATCACTGTTTTACCTAGCCACATGATTTCAGGGTTATCTTGTACTTCTCCGTGATATATTTTATCGGCACTGTAATGACTTGTTGCGCTGCCATACCACCACTGATGCTTCCTCCTACGTAAGTACTTATTGGTATATCACTTGTGTTGAAAAATTGAAATCAAAGACAAGCCCTTACCTTCAAAGTCAGTCTACACATCGCCACTGCACTGGCACTGGACATTGTTTGTTAGGCAGCCAGCATATCGGTACTTTAAGCTTTAATGGGTGTTTGAAGGCCAGCAGTCAGTAACTATCTCAATTGACTCCTACGAAAAAACCGACAAAACAGCGAGCGGTGGGCAGAATGAGGATAATGACAAATATCGTGGCCTTGCTACGTCTCCTTTCCACGTTATTCTCACACTACTCGAAAGGTGTGTGGCAGACGACGCATGAAAGGGAATAGTGGGGGGGGGCGCGCCATGTTATCGTAATTTATCTCTACTGCACAATTCCGAAAGATTCGCACATGACAGTAACTCATATGATGCGGTCACACTATCCGAGCAGCTGAACTATAGAAACTGACCAACTATATCAGATCGCGCGTCAGCTCGTACTGAGTAATCATCCCATAGAACGCGCACTTCTAGATACACAAGTAGGAATAATAGTAAATCATTTCCACTCCTATTTCAGCACAACTTCAATGATGGGTCTCATTCTGATAGCGACAGGCACTGGTGGTATCAAGCCTTGTGTGGCGGCATTTGGAGGAGACCAGGTCGGGAATGATAACAAGTGATGACAATCTTACCGTTTTTAAACCCATTAAACATTAAAAAAGTGGGGTGTTATGAAGCGTTAGTCTGTCTGTCTGTATGTGTGTGTCCGTCTGTATGTCTGTCCGTGGCACCCTAGTGCTCAAACGGGTGGACGGATTTTAATGCCGTTTTTTCTTATAAGTGTAAGATACACTTCACTGCTATGGTTCTTGGCCATGTTTTTATTAAAATCGTTTTAGTAGTTCGAAAGTTATCAGCTTAAAAATTAAACAAGTGAACCAAATTTTAGACTTAGTCTTAATTTATAAGTATTGTTACGTGCTTTAAGATGTTGGGATAGGCACTTAGTTTAACTTTAGTAGTGTGGTGCGGAATTGTTCTTTTTCTTTATAGGTAGCAAGCACAAAGTGCTCGATAGGAAGGTTTATATTTAGTTTTACAGACATACAATAAGCTCGCGGCACACCACGAGCGGAACGGACCCATTAATAAGTCAGCGCGTTGAGTAAGTTTACCACAGACGGGCTCGGTACGAAATCACTAACATTTTCGAGCAAGAGTGAAAATTGGAGACCGCGGCGGATCCTTTCAAAATGTTATTTAGAAAAACGCCACCCACTTCCTGCCTAGCTTACTAGCTCTAGTCTAGCTTACTAGCTCTAGTCTAGCTTACTAGCTCTAGTCTAGCTTACTAGCTCTAGTCTAGCTTACTAGCTCTAGTCTAGCTTACTAGCTCTAGTCTAGCTTACTAGCTCTAGTCTAGCTTACTAGCTCTAGTCTAGCTTACTAGCTCTAGTCTAGCTTACTAGCTCTAGTCTAGCTTACTAGCTCTAGTCTAGCTTACTAGCTCTAGTCTAGCTTACTAGCTCTAGTCTAGCTTACTAGCTCTAGTCTAGCTTACTAGCTCTAGTCTAGCTTACTAGCTCTAGTCTAGCTTACTAGCTCTAGTCTAGCTTACTAGCTCTAGTCTAGCTTACTAGCTCTAGTCTAGCTTACTAGCTCTAGTCTAGCTTACTAGCTCTAGTCTAGCTTACTAGCTCTAGTCTAGCTTACTAGCTCTAGTCTAGCTTACTAGCTCTAGTCTAGCTTACTAGCTCTAGTCTAGCTTACTAGCTCTAGTCTAGCTTACTAGCTCTAGTCTAGCTTACTAGCTCTAGTCTAGCTTACTAGCTCTAGTCTAGCTTACTAGCTCAAGTCTAGCTTACTAGCTCTAGTCTAGCTTACTAGCTCTAGTCTAGCTTACTAGAGCTAGCCTCCCACTTACCTAGTTGAAATTGGGAGACCTACGTACCTGCGTGTTTTCTTGGAAAACGTTTTCTCGAGTGGAGACTCCGTTCCACCTGGCTATTTCCCTTCCGCAGCAGAAGGCAGGGATGACATGACATCAAACACATACAATAAACATCCAAGACACAGGGGTAAAGAAAAAACAACCCCCAGCCGGGGATCTAACCCGGGACCTCTCGCATGGTAGGCAGAGCCACAACTGCTGCGCCACAGAGGCTGTTTACATCGTTCCCGATATATTTTTAGTAAATGTCTCTTATCCACGAACCCTTCCCTAGTTTCGTCTGCCGGAAGAGAACCATCGCCTCCAGCGGTTCTTTTCGACTTTCTACTGCATGGTGAATCTTGGCGGCTTCATCGGCATGATCGTCACTCCAGCACTCCGGAGGACTGTCATGTGCTTCGGCGATGACACGTGTTATGCTCTGGGCTTTGGGTTTCCTGCCATACTGGTCCTAGCGTCTATTGGTGAGGCGCCACACATTGTAAACTTGTAACTAAATTGTTATAAATGTCTTTTTGAAATCCAAACTGGCAATGAGTGTACTCAAAAGGAGTAAGTAGGTCTTTGCACAGCGGTAAGTCACCACTGTATCGATCGACAACTTTCATTTAACGGGAAATATTAAACTGCACATCAAAATACTGATTTGCACAGCAAATATCAGGGCAAAATGCTGCGGTAGCTTAGGTGTTAGTAACGAGTTCAACATGCAAGAACAACAAAAAATACTTAAAATATAACATCAACATGCAACATCGTTATGAAAAGAAAGTCGTAATAAATAACACTATTTGTTTTTTAGTGATCTTCATGAGTGGCAAGAAGTGGTACAAAATCAAGCAGCCACGTGACAATGTCACGCTGAAGTTTGTGTCCTGTGCCTGGGTAAGCAAGAAACGTTGCACCTGAAGCCTTAGATGTATTTCTGACGTAATTTGAAGCATCAGTCAAATTGAAAAATAAATTATTTTACACGAGCTGTCTCTTCTTGCAATGTTGTTATTGATCAATTTCGAATTTGCATGGCATCGTGATGTGACTATATCAGAAATACATATAATGCTGCTGGACCTACATTTGTTATAAAGGTCGCCGGAATCTCATGACATAAAAAAATTAGATTTTCATAAGGCAATGTCAATTGTCACCTGTCAAATCAAATTACGAGATCTGTCAACCGCTGCTGAGATTTTGTGATATCTTATTGAAGATTTGTTGTTTTTGCGAAAATGACGAAAAAGCCACTTCGATCTCCGAGCGAGAAATATTGTTTTCAATGTGTATCCTAAAATAAGGGAAGAAGAAAGGCGTCAATCAAACTCAACCTTTGATTTTAAAGCGCTTCGTAGAGTTGATCGGTAAGTTGGACTGAGTTGTTTTGATACTTTTAGTTCATTTTATATTTTTCTTAATTACTTGTAGCTTCTTGTAGTTTCCAGTACTACTATACAGCGAATTGTAGGAGAGGGCACATGCAATGATGGTGTATTTTTCACGTCTTGTAAATAGAGGAGAGGGGAGAAGAAGAAAATCAACTTCGACAGTTTCGATTTAGAGTTCATTTAGAATAAAGTAAAAGAACTCGATACACTTCGGAAGGAAATTACAACAGTAATGAAACTGTTACAAATTCTTCGACATGATATTGATTTCAACGGAGGCAGAGAATCTTTGAGGTAAGAAAAATATCAAGTAATGATCCCTCTCACTCTTACCCGTAAGAGGAGGCCTGTACCCTGTAGTGGGACGTATACACTGGTGACGATAATGATGATTATGAATGACTAAGCTATCGTTTGAGTAACATGATAAATGTTATTATTATTTACAGACATACTTAAGGAGATTGGTTTAGAATAGCATATTGCAATTTACTTAGATAAGACTTACATTCACGGTTCATGTTCTGTGAACGAGTGCTGGAAAAGCAAAGATATTGCAGGTCCATCTAACAGTAATTGACTTGGAGTGAGGTGGACCATTGTCAACACTGGTAGAGAGAATGGCTGGTGGAGAGAAAACTACAAGTGAATTGACATTTAATTTTAATTTTCTCACAAATTTGTTCAGAGGAATGGCGAAAATGTTGTGAACATTTAAAGTAAACTGAAAACGATTTCATCAAGCAAGACAGAATAATTGAAATGCTGGCAGAGCGATTTATAATAAATTGTATACGTCATCTGATGAAGAACAAGAAATGCGAGTGGAGTTCTTGGAATCGTTGTCTAGTTCTGAATGAGGTGTTATGTTATTGGTATGATTTAAATGATATATGATAAATTATTACATAAAATTTTATACGATTGATTTATTTTTCATGACATATTTTCCTGTGTTAAGAACCCGATGTCTAAATAAAAATTAAAAAGTATCAAGATTGTTTAATCCAATTTCCTCAGTATTGCACACATCAAATTTTTATTTCCCTAATTGCCATGAGATTCCGCCAGACCGATACCTGACACAGTGCCCTTATTTGATAAGTTTCAACTCAGACCCACAATAAAAGAAGCATTTTCTAAATAAGTATTGACGTTTTTTATTATGGCACTACAGTCTCTTTTTAGTTTGTTTTATAAGCGAATAAGATATTGAGATTTAGGCAAAGAAATTTAACAAAAGTGGTGAATACTTCCCTAGGTAGTTTAAGGTTTAGCATAGGAGACGTCAAGAAATGGGTGAAAATTGATCGATTACTTTCTCAGCATGTTTTATCTGTAATAAGGGTTTTTGCTTCCACGCATGACTCTACATTTTCCCTCAGGCCATAAGAAAAGCCTTTTCATAATTTTCCCTGTAGAGAGGTACGAGTATCTAAGTTGTCTACATTGTATGGTAATCCTATTTACCTTCGGATATCTTGGTTTTTTGGGTTAGACTTAGTTCTGTTTCTGAAAAGATATTTACCGTATAGATAGATGAACGATTCCAAACAGACTCCGTTCGGTGGTGATATTATTAGGCTGCCACTTTTAAGTAATTTTTGTGGTCTCATGTTCGAGGCTATCGGGATATCAGGTTCAAGTAATGGCCGAGGTAAATAGCTAAAACGATGAGCGCGCGCCGAGCCGAATGCTCTTACGCTGGCTCGAGCGCGGACTTCATTCCAAAAACATTAATTACTGAATAACTTTTACGACTCCATAAACATTTGGATGGAGTTGTCAAAGTTATATAGAGAATAATGTTGACTCGCCTTCGAACTGGTGGCACTCTGATGTTTATAGGTTTGTGACGTTGTTTACCTCGACACGGTATATCCAGTACCCTGTATCCGCTAGAGCAGGGGTATCCTATACAATTTTGGGGCTAGTTTTAGTATTTTTGTAACCGTAGCGGGCCAAAATAAATGCCCAATGCCAAAGTAAGCATTAAATAAATACTACATTCAACTTGTGCGCTATTTTGTAAGTAGGTAAATATTGTGTAAACCTATAAACATGTACATGTCATTCATAGTCGACAAATAGATCATCGAATAACTGACAAAGGACATTTTTAAACTATTTGTGCGGTATATAATATTGATGTGTATAAAGTTTTGAACAGGTCGCGGGCCTGTTGATGAAGGACTTATTCGGGCCGCATGGTGGCCCGGGGGCCGTATGTTGGTCGGGCCTCCGCGAGAGGCAATATGCCTGATAACCACCATCCAGTTTGAACGATTACCAGCAGCGATTGAATGCCGCGCGTGCGGCGCATAAAGATCTGGTCAGTCGGTTTCATAGTGGAAGATGCCATGAATAACTTCCTTAATAACCCCTAAAATTTGACGAAGCCGGTTGCTGAAGCTATGCCAAAGCTACATCAATCCAGCTGAGCTATCCAAGCTAAATTAAACTAAAATAACACAAACGCTCAGTCAGTATTGTTGCAAGAAACTGGCCTGGACAGCACCAGCCGAGGCGCAGAAATCAACAACGTTAAATCTGATAGATCGGGTGTAAAAATCGGCGTTCCACAAGATTCCATATTATGTCCTTTCTTATCTCTGCACCCATAACATGCCGTGCCGACCCCGTATGTTGGTTGACCACAGAACACAGAATTAGAATGGCGTTAGAACCGCCTCACACCCACATGCACACACCTTGTCGTAAAAGAATTACATTCGAAACTTCACTCCTAATGGGTGTTTGGGAGTTAGGGCATTTTAATAGAATGTAAGAAATATATAAATAAAGTTTTTTTCAATTTCAATTTAAATTCAATGATTGTACTTGCCTCGCCTTATAAACGACTTAAATGGAAAACCAGTCAATGAAAAAACTACATTACGTCTGTTCAAAACGGTCTATTGTTTCAAACAAATGTTTTAGTTCTGCTATAGATGTTCTGTCTGAGCATTATACAAACCGCCGTGTTAGGTGGTTGATAACTTGACCGGAGGCGGTATTGTGATCTTAATATTAGGTCCTTACATATGTAATTGGCGTTTTGTATGGAGAAATTGAAGTTAAATCAATTTTCAGTACAAACATTTTTGTATTTTTTTTAGGAATGACGAATCCTAATTTTATAAACTTTGTGCGTATGAATGAGACAACATTTAGCTAACAGAAAATTTTATATAATTTTTAAAAAGTGTAAGCTGTAAAAAAATATTACGAATATTATCATGAAAATGGATGACATTTAGGAGGCACTGATTTTGAAGATAACATTTTAGTTATCAAACTGAAAATTAAAAGAAAATTTAATAAGTAGATGTAAAATATTGAAATTAATTTTAAAACAATAAAAAAAACTGTAAATAGCTATTGAATTACTCGAATTATGAACTCCTGAATCTGTAAGAAAAATTCGCCAATTTCATAGGTAAGCACCCAATATTAAACACAGTCGGATTGGCGATATGATTTATTGTTAGGGATGGGAACAGTTTCTCAGTGTAAAACTTCGCCTTACCTTTTTTTATCAGTCGAGAAACACATTATCTTTGAGACAATTCGTGTGTTGTTTTTTTAATATTTTTATTATCATGTATTATATTTAGTACAATTGTTTCAACGTGTATTAAATGTACCTTTATGTAAGGTGACTGATCGATAGAGCGAAATGCATACTGAAAACTTTTGAAGTGATCAGTATAGGTATAAAGGAACCAGTGAGCAGAAAATTAAACTACATGTAGTACTGATTATACCGAAACACTTTGATAGAAAAACTTTTAAAACAACGCGAAAAAAATTTATTTGCCATTGGTATTAATCTAATTGATAGGTATTAATAAAATGCAAGGTTTTCAAAATGGCGGAGATACGGGGTTACAAAGTCTCGTGGTAGGGCACCAGCCTTCAGATACCTATTTCCAGACTTTTTAATAATAAAGTCAGTACCTCTGAAATGCTTTGAGCTGTAGTATGTGTCCACCACACCTTACGTCAATGTAAGTAGAACTATACTGATATAAGAGAAATTATTATTCAGAGACACTGATCATTCAACAACTCTTTTACTATAACAACCCCTGTAACATGGCATCCTTACAAGGATTCTTTACAGCGACTACGTACCTATACTATTTCACCATTATTACATGGCAACCTTGCATACACGTGCCCAAAATAACCTCGGTGGCCTGAATGCAGCCAGAAGAATATGTCCAGGATAGAAGGAAGATCAAACTTATAAAAGACAGAAAACAACTACAGAAGATGCAGATATATCAATAGAGCGAAAAGGTTTGCTGCTGGGCGCCGGGCGTATTTTCAAGCCTTTGATGTGGATTGCAGGGCACTGGGTGTAATTTGAACGGCAGCTGGTAGAACGGAGTTCCAGGACATGCCGACTCCGGAACAAGCTGCCATCCAAGTAGAAGTCCACGCAGCGATGATGTGCGACATGCGTGTCATACTTCAGCATAAATTTTCTACATTCCCACTTTGAGTCCATTCAATTAATTTATTACGTAAATGTTGTCTATATTGTTTTATTGTTGTATGATGTTATGACTAAGTATTGGATGAATTATTTTCATTATATTTCTTATATTTTTTTATAACTTTAATGTCTCATAGATGTGCATTTTCCACCTAATAAGGGCAAACGGCATTACAATTTTGTTCAAAAGCAGAATGAATTTTAGTATAGAGTTCAAATTACATTATCTAGGTCACATAAGTTGGTTACTAAGAGGCAGTTAGGTATGGACAAGCTCGAAGTATCGCATTACATAACGTGAGAATTTGTTTCCGCTAACAAGTAAACGTAATAGGTATATTACTGTGTTTGACGAACATTATAAGATGGTTTAATTTTTAAAAGGGTTAACGATACGACACTATAAGAAGGTATTTTATTAAAAAGGAAAAATTGTAAATATGGATTTAATGAACGTCGAGGTTTTTTTTTATCTGAGTAATGGAATGCAAAATGTAATATATATTGAGAGAAAGAAATACGTAGATAAATGAGTATAATTGATTAAGTATGCATGAAGGATTAATTTTGAATGAGGCGATGAGAGTACTCAGAAAAGTAATTGGTGCATTAGGTGTATAATCAATCAATATTTTATTATTGATTTCCAAAGTATTTTTTTCTTACGCAAAATGGCTAAATGATCACCAAAAGTTGCAGAAAATATCAGGACAAAATACTGCGGCAGCTTAGATGAAGGGTAAATGGGGTGAGCGAAGCGAAGCCCCCTTTATCCTTCGTGTTAGGTTGAACATGTAAGAACAACAAAAAATACTTAAAACAAAACACAATTTGGTGATGATTTACCAATTCTGGCAGTCATTTATTGGTAGAAACTTTTTCGAATTTTTTGGTAATCGTTTAAACACAAGCCACAACAAGGTTAGGCAGTAAAATTGGAAGTAAAATTAACGAAATAAAATTTATATATTAAATATTAAAATTCAGCATTTGACTTCATTGATGACTGGTAGATAAGTGGAAGGTGATGAATGCATGTAAGTACGCGAACTTAGCGTATTGCAGAGAAGCCCATTATAGAACTACATTTAAATTATAAAAGGAAATTAAATTGAAAAGTATGTATGTATGGTATTTCAGGTTTCATTCTATTTCAGCTGGATGTAAAAAATTGTATCCAAAGAGGAATTTGAAGTTATAGAAAGTTGGGGTCTTAGGTTCAGGTTTGATTAATTTATTTTATAATTTTATGAACAACGGAATCACGTGAGTTACTTTAATTCAAAAGTTTGATTCGGAAATTAACTTTCGTGCCAATGCAATGTGCAACAAAGCTTATTTTTCAGAATTATAATCCTAGCAGTATATATCAGACTATAGTCTCACCAACAAATATGGTCACTTCAGTCACTTCATAGAAGTAAGACAACATTTTATAAAGTTTAATAAGTTAAATAGCAAGAACAAAGTAAGAGTATAATATGTTAATATGATTATGTATGACAGATAATAATTGGGCCGAATGGCCGAGTCGGCAGTGACCCTACCTACGAAGCCAAGGGTCCCGGGTTCGAGTCCCGGTGGGGGCAAATATTTGTTTAATGAGAATGGATGCTTGTACCCTAACCATGGTTGTTTATCTATCTAAGTATTATATTTATCTATATAAGTATGTGTATCGTTGTCAAGTACCCAAGATACAGGGAATCCTAGTTTGGGGCTAGATCAATGTGTGTAAATAGTGTTGTTATATATTATTATAATTATGGGAAATGCGTCACTAAAGGAGTATGAGTATATTATGTAACGAATTAGAGGTTAAGGTTACCTACGTGTTCTAAATGACATTAGGGTTGTGAGAACATAGTTTGATATTAAGTGGAATGAAAGGTGATAAATAGAGAGATATAGTATGAGGATTGAGACTTTGAATGATTGAGGATCGGTAAAGTTATTGGATATGTTAATATTTTACTTGCAAGTTAAGTGTTGAGTTTTCTTATTATTTAATACAGAGGGAAGTTGCATTTTTTGATTGGATACAGAAAATATGTTGTGGAGATTCCTGCCCTCTAATTTATATTTCTATTTTCTCTCATATGTAAAATCGTAATGCCTAGTGCCATAAGTAAACATTTAATCCAAGTAGTAAATTTCTTAGTAATTTCACACATAATGTTTTTTAGTATTTGTTGTTATAGCGGCAACAGAAATACATCATCTGTGAAATTTTCAACTGTCTTACTATCACGGTTCATGAGATACAGCCTGATGACAGACAGACAGACGGACGGACAGCAGTGCCTTAGTAATAGGGTCCCGTTTGACATCCTTCGGGTACGGAACCCTAATAAAGAGCTCTCTGGTGTAATGAGTTTCACGCTCTCCTCGCATCTCCTGTGCGAGATGCAAGTTCGATTCCTGACCATGTACCAATGAGATAATTAATTTATCTTAAGTACCGTAAATTATACGGACGTGATCGAAACCTTCATTACTCATAGCTGCGGCGATGGGCTAGTCCCCTGTCTCGCAAAATGGAGTATTGAACTGGCTCAAAGTGGGCACAATTGTGCCTCTGCCACCCCGTATAGGAAAAGGCGTGACGCTATGTTATGTTATGCCTTAAAACAATAGCGACTCTAGCTTATTACCTATATAGGTGCTCGAGAATTTATGACCTGATATACCAATAATATGGGTGACCATGCCCATGTATATATGTAGATAAAGGGTGTACAAATACAGCCCATGTTTGTACGTATATAAAGGTGTAGAAATACAGCCCATGTCATTGTCCTCGCCCATGGTGTGAACTACCGTGTCCTCAGTGGAAGGCGTATCATTATTGTAGTGAGGAGCAGATGACTCCTTGGCGTAGTATGGCATTAGCATAGTTTCATTAGTTTGACAGGATTAGGATAAAAGAGAAAGGACACCAAGATTGGGGAGTTTTGACTAACAAACGGATTGAGCATCCGAATGTTATGATAAGTCTCACTTCCCAGAGTTCATTGTGTCAGTAATCAGAGTGGTTAACTGAGAGCTACTTACTGAGCTCGTTATGGGTTAAAAATATAAAGTTTAAAATGTTTAGGTAAACTCAGTAAGCTTTAGGAAAATTTACCGATACGCCGATAGAACGATATGCCACTAGAATTTCACATTTTACAATTGTTATTTAATATTTTTTTAAAGACACTTATGGCCGATTCCACAAATTCCCTATCTTTTAGGGGACACTATTTCTTTCAGGGGCCACCTAGAGGCTTGTTTCGATTTGCCCTAAGTGTAAGGGTCACCTAGGCTCCTTGAGGACCCTCTAAATATAAGAGTCCGGCCACCGAAACAATCCCTAGACAGCTAATAAAAAGATAACTGTTGGTGAAATCGGGCATTAAACATATTAATTTACGTGACGTAATCTAGGTACCAACTAAAATGAAAAGGTATTATTTATCGGCTGGTATTTAATCGCACATCAAAAATACTGATTTGCGCAGCAAAAAGGGATCAGCAAAATCATTTTTTGTTTTAAATATTTTTTGAGTACTTAAGTTAATGTTTTAAGGTAATGCGAAAAAAATGGTTTTTTTTTTCGAATCCATTTACTCCACCATGAAGTCATCAACAGATTTAATTTTTGGGTTAACGTTTATTGAGTATTTGATTTTGACAAATTATGACATTAAAATTTCGAACGCCGACGCCCGCCTGCATGTCGCCCCTAGTTTGTGTTGAAGTTGTGCAGAGCAATGATCAATGCCACAATGCCGGTCAAACATGCGGTTCCTGAACACATAAAAGAGAGCTTATGATATGTGTGTAGATAAACTAGTGTATGTAACTGTACATAATTACGCATTAAAACTCTCGAGTGATATTCTCGCCTTCAGCTCGTTTCATAAACCCACTCTTGAGTATGAATGCCCTCCATTATGTAGTAATCACATAAACTACTATTACTAAATATTTTATGTAAATATCTACAGTTATCAATATTTTATGACTTAGACCATGAGGAAGTGCGAAGTGGTGCCAGGGTAGGTGGGAGGGGCTTAGCTTAGATCATTTAGCTGCGCATCGGCATAGGTACCCAAATAACGATGCTTCGCACATGTTAGTTAGCTCACATAATTTAGTTATTATAGTTTGCAGTCTGCACGCAAGTATGAAAAACTGCGTCAGCTATGCGAGCTAAGCTAAATTAATTAACTTAGCTTTCGGTCTGCAACCCGCTGAAAACATGACTTGTCTGTCCAGAACGCAATGTGGAAGCATCTCCGGCACGACCCGTCGAAAGGTCCGGCGCGCGAGCATTGGCTTGACAACTCGGTGGAGGAATACGGCGCGAAGCTTGTCTCTGACATGAAGGTCGTCTGCTCGATCCTTTACCTGTACCTGCCGGTGCCGATCTTCTGGTCGCTGTTCGATCAGCAGGTTAGCTGGACTGCCAATTACGCACTTAGCGCATACCTGAAGTATGTCCTTGCAGAGGCTTAGAGTGAAATGTCACCTCTTACGCGCTGCTCCACTATATATCACAGGAAGTCAAGAAGAGTAGGTTCCTGCTAGAAACTTGACATTTTTGGCATTCCGATAAAAAGAGATAATTTAGGCAACGAGAGGAGGGATCACAGTGACAAGCTAGCGGCATTAAGCACAAGTGTAAATAGTTACCGATCGTAAATTCGCTCGCCCCCTCCGTCCAGGGCTCCCGCTGGACGTTCCAAGCATCCCGTCTACGCAGCGAGGTCTTCGGTGTGACCCTTATGCCTGACCAGTTACAAGTCATGAACCCTGCCCTGGTCCTGCTGATGATACCAGTATGTCCCGGGGGTGTGTGGCCGATCATGCCTGATCTGCCACCGCTGCAGAAGATGTTTGTGGGTGGGATGCTGGCTGCACTCTCGTTTGTTGCTGCTGGGATACTGCAGATTGGGATTGAGGTAAGTGTCAAGAACTAAAGCAAATCAATGAATCAGCCCACATTCACCCACTGTTGGGTATAGGCCTCTTCTTTACCATGTCTTCTACTCCCGTCCTGAGCCTCCCGCATCGACTGTCTGTCGGCTATGGCATCGATGTCTTCGATTGATGATGGCTAAAGCAAAACTGTCTAAACTAAACCGTTTTTCCCAGTTTCGAGTGCCAAGATGTAAGAGCCGATAAAACAGTGTATTTCTCTCCGAATCATTAAAATTAAGAGCATTATTTCAATCCTAGATTTAACACATTCAGCTTCTACGTACCTAGTCAAGGATGTGTTTTAGGCCTAAGATATTTTTTATTTTACGTAACGAACCCTAAATAAACTGATCTTCGTCCATATAAAACGCCAGATTCTTAAGTAAAACTCTGATGAGCCCTCTCAAAATCTTGCCCGCAAAATTCCCTCACAGCGCTCCACCCTCCAACTGCCCACCCACGAGCACACTGGGCTGGTCTTCCTCAACACCCTGCCGTGCCCCGTCGAGATCGCAGTCCAGGGCGAGGGGATAGCCCCCGTTGAGCAGTATGGCACAGCACTAATGGCCCCGCTCCCCCATAAAACCCTGGTGCTAGTCGCGAAATGCCCGCAGAATTGCGTGGGTAGAGTCATGACAAGATACGAGGTTCGCCATGAGTTAAGGACTGTGGCTGGGATGGTGAGTCACCCACCTGACTTTCCCCGATTTTATATAACTTCGGCGATCGGACTTTTTTTCAAAATGGTGTGGATGGTAGGGTTTGTGTGATTATTGGCGAGTGGCTAGTTTTGAAATTGCATGGCTGGTCCATAGACACATAATGAATATATGTATACCTGGTAAAGGATGCACCCATAATAGCTAGCCAGAATTGCAAACACACTCAATGTAACCCTAAAGTTTTGATTCCAGTTTATGCCAGTGGTCATAGGTCAGAACTCTGATGATAATATCACATTATACTTTATGGATCCCAATGGATTTACTAAGTCTTTGACCGGAAACCCTAAACTGAAGTGAGTGAACATATATAATTTCTTAGAATCACATTCATTGCTTCTGCCGGTATACAATGGAGGTATGTTTTCCGGGAGTTCACGGGACCCAGTTGATTGGTGTACTATTGAGCAGTGAGATACTTAGGATGATGATGATAATAAGGTTGACATTGCATTTGGAAAAGTTCTTATAATGTATAAAGTTCTTATATTGTATTTCAGAGTTGTCTACCTTGGTGATAGCGGGCCAAATAAAAATGTATCAGTTACGGTAGAGACAGATAAACGACTGAGTGACATTTACTATGTGTCGGATTCTCCCATTGACCACATTGGCGAGTCAGCTTACATGTGTCTACAGCCTGGAAAGTAAGTAAAGTTATTAAGTAAGCACTATATGGACTCACACTATCTGGACGTCGGTGTCGACGTCATACGAACGTTGACGATGAAGTCAGACGTCAAGTAAAGCGTAAAATAGAAGACCAAAGTCTAAATAGCCATGATGAATTATTTCCAACACTCCTCTCGTCTTCTCCCATATGGGATGGCAGAAGCAGATTTGACTCACGGTTAGCCAGTAATATACACTCAATTTTATATCATATTTTTTCAATTCTACTCGTCAACCCGAATGATGCAAGTTACTGAGATTAATCCACCCAGATTTTCCTGGCACGTCGATAGCGCCGACGAGCTCTTCTCCGGCTTCGGTGCCGGCACCCTGCGCGCCGGCGGCGTCTACGTGCTGTGCGTACGCGCACGCCGGGCCCGCCTCGACGCAGCTGTCCTGCACGCGCCGAACCCGCCTAACGAGTTGCACCTATACTGGATAGTGCCCCAGTACCTGCTGGTGTCAGTGGCGGAGATCATGTTTGCTGTGTCGGGCCTGGAGTTCTCTTTCACTCAGGTAATTCATCCTAGGTCGTCTATCGCACTCTTTCTTAATTGTATTTTCTCAGTGAAAGTATCTTAATCTTGTTGGGGAAAAATATCCCTTTGTGTGCGAGTCCAACTCGCACTTGATCGGATCTTTATTACCCTCGCCGAGTTCCAGACATTGTATCATCATCATAATATCATGTTATCTCAGCTGTCATCGACCCAACGCGGGGTATAGGCGCGGGGTATCTTCTCCACAGCGCCAACCCGCACGGTCCTCTGCCATCCGCATCCAGCGACATCCCGTCGACTTGATGATATTGACCGACCATCGGGCATGTGGTCTGCCAATATCGTGTACATACATAAAGATAATGATGTTCATCGTCACCAGGCCCCGAAGACTATGAAGACCATCACGATCGCTGCGTGGTACGTGTCAGTCGCGTTCGGGAATCTAATCGTCATCCTCGTGGCACAGACCAAGATCTTCGAATCTAGGGTTAATATTTTGAATAGGTCTTAACACAGGTATTAGGCATATGTCAAATGATACTTCCCATGATTTTGAAATAATTACCGCTTATCGTGTATGGAGTTTTCAACATCAAGCATATGTGGCATACCATAAGATATGGCATGATGTGATGGCATACCATAATGAGTCGCCAAGTTCGGTGTATCGGGTCTTAAGTCAACAAAAGTATTGGTTTCAAATTGGTGGAAACGTATGCTCTCGCCGTTAACAATCCTTCTTGGGGGACCGTTGTTCACGTCTGCAGGAAATACTTGGACCCCATCACTCACCAGCCCACTACCGGACAGAGCAATTGAGAATCCACTCGCCCTAGATAATACTACACGTTGGTGGTACGACGCATTGACACATGTCCAAGCTCGAGCTGCACTACAACTCGCTGCGGCCCTGCCACGCGCCGCCCGCTCACCACAAGACTGAGCTTACTCCCGGACGGATGCTCAATTGCTCAGTCCGGTGTTCGGGTGGTGGGTGCTGGGTTCCAAATGTTTCCTGAAGACGTGCAAAACGGTCCCCTAAGAAGGATTGTTATAATAATACCTTGGACACTATTTGCACACATTGATCTAGCCCCAAACCAGGATTCCCTGTATCTTGGGTACTAGACAACGATACTCATACTGATATAGATAAATATTATACTTAGATAGATAAACAACCATGACTAGGGTCAAACATCCGTTCTCATCAAACAAATATTTGCCCCCACCGAGACTCGAACCCAGGACCCTTGGCTTCGTAGGCAGGGTCATTCGGGTCGTATCGTATCGGAGGGCGCAAACGTTTCTACCATTCACCTAACAGTGAAGAAATACCTTCTTTGCCTTTAGAAAGGGCAAAGAAGTTTTTAAAGTGTTTAATTCTTACTTAAGTAGAATACCACAATACAATATCCAATATTGGTAATAATTGGTACCAACTTGACTAAGGTTTACTAAAGGGCACGAAGTGAAGAAGTTTTTAAAGAGATATTAAATTCTTACTAAAGTTGTAACCATAATCCGTGAGACAAACTTGACAAATAATTGATATATAAAGGGTTACCCGGGCTAGACGAAATTAAATAGTAATGTGGCCGATATCGATAATCGGTATCGACTCGATTATTAGGATCGAACACACTAATTAAAGTTTATATTCATAAACTTTAATTAGTGTGTTAGTTTAATTTTATTAAAATATGTTGGAAAGCGATAAAAAGCATGTAGGTATCTTATCAAGTAATACATATTCAGAATGATAATCTGATATTTCATCATCATGATCGCCATCACCATCAGACACGTTTGAAACACGTCGATCGGATACTGAACTGAACTAATATTTTTAATTTGAGGCCAAATATGTAAATAAAGAAACGTCTCTATCAAAATGACATTCCAGTTGTCGAAAACTTTTTTTTTCATTGTTATATTTCAGAAACACGGCAAACACAAGAGTGTGATCATCACACAAATGTGTACCATGTGCGGGGTTCGAACCCGCCTACGGAGCCATCATTATCATTATTGGCGTAATATACTTTCCGTGAAAAAATATCTAGCTGATGGTTAAAACCGAATAAAAATCTGTTGCGTGGTTTAGGAGTAAACAGATATACAGACAGACAGACGCGGAGATCGACTTTGTTTTGTTAGTGATAATGAAAGTATGTATTGTTAGGTTCTTAATAATAAAGATATTTATTTATTTTATACTGTGTAAGGATATGGATTTAATACTATTTAAGGATAACGATAAATAAAACAACAATTTTATTCCATATCAGATGTACTATCATCAGATTCAGAGTCTGTTACATTTATTATAGATTGTTCCACCACATCATCAATCTCGATCACCTACGAGTTGGCACATTTTGTCCTCCACTTTTATTGCGTGACTCCACTTTTGTGGTGTCACATTTTGTATTTCCTCATGAAGTAGGGATTTTGTCAATTGTCAATTGTAAGACGGGCTGGTTTCCGCAACTCGACGACGAAAGCGCCTATTTTGCGTGTGGGTGGGAATGCGAATCATTCGAGCCAACCCAACTCCTCCAGGAACGCCAGTAGGCCCTTTACGTTACCGACTATCCCTGGAAGGTCCCTCGATTGACCGAGGTGTTTAGCCCTGTAGTCCGCTACTCCTGTGCACTCCATGAGGACGTGAGCAGCCGTTTCTTCTGCCTCCAAGCAGGCTCTGCAAAGGGGGCTGTCGGTAACACCTAGGACATATAGATGTTTGTTAAAGAAACCATGGCCAGTAAGTGCTGCAGTTACCAGTCGCATGCGCGGCCTGCTAAGTCGAAGCAAGGTCTTAGCCAGCCTAGCGCTAGGGGACGGCAAGGCCAGCTTAGCCTGCCTGCACTCCTTATGGTTTGTCCAAAGAGTGGCATGATCATTCCTGGTCGACTCTCTCAGAAATGAGCGTACCATCTTGAAGGGAAGAGGGATGATAGGTTCGGGACCATACGCTGTCAAGCTAGATCCTTTACGCGCCAGCTCATCCGCTGCATCGTTACCTCTTGATCCGCTGTGTCCTTTTATCCATTGAAGGATTACGCGGTTGTGTTGACATACCTCCATTAGTCGTTTGTGACACTCGTAGATTAGCCCTGAGTTAATAGTGTTGCTATTTAGGGCTTGTAGGACGGCCATGCTATCCGAGAGGATTCGAATGGAGGAATCTCTTACCTTTCTCGATGCTATGGCATTAGCGGCCGAGATGATGCCCATGCATTCAGCTTGAAAGACAGTATTATGGGCACCCAGTGGAATGGCCATCTTGATGTTTAGGTCCTCCGAGAAGGTGCCTGAACCAGTGCCTGCTTCAGTTTTTGAACCATCGGTAAAAATTCTGAGCTCTTTAACGTCGAGCCCCTCAACCCGATGGTCTTCATGTAACTGTATGTTGTATTTTTTGTCAAAAACAAATTGTTTAGGGATTCTGTCACTGCAAGCCATAGAGATGGGAAATTTTTTGTAAACTTCCCCTAGGATGGCGGTGTGTGAGGTCCTGTTTTTCCTCCAAAGTCCTAAGGTGTTGAGTCTCACCGCAGATGACGCGGCCTCCTGCTTAATATATAGCTGGAGTGGCGGAAGACACAGCATGGCCTCCATTGCTGCTGTTGGAGTAGTTCTCATACTACCTGTGATAGCCATGCAGGCCAGCCTTTGGAAGCTTTGGAGTTTGCTTACCATTGTGGTTAGTTTGGTCCTGGTCCACCACACCACAGCTCCGTAGCAGACAAGAGGACGGATCACCGTTACGTACAGCCAAAGAATGATGTTGGGAGAAAGTCCCCACTTTTTCCCCACCATTCTCCGACACTGCCAGAAAGCAATACTCGCCTTCTTTAGTTTGTTGTCGATGTGGCTACTCCAGTTGAGCTTGCTGTCCAAGGTTATGCCCAGGTACTTCACCTCAGTTGCTAGCTGGAGTTCCGTTCCAAAGAGCTTAGGTAGGGATAGGGAATTTATTTATGAAGTAGGGATTTTATTTCTGCCAATTTGAAGGTTTTGTTATTCCTTCCGACAACCCCCTTTACCTGTGCCCAGATCAGTTCTATGGGGTGCAATTCACAAATTCACAGTGATGGGCGGGGGGGGGGGCAGTCGGAGGATGGTGACACCATGTCCAGCAGCCAACTTGCCTACCACTTGCTTTTGATACAAGTGCTTTTGTCTATTTACAATTTCCAGCAATTGAGCTCTGACCATTGTCGGTTCATATGTTATATATGTTTCTGCAGTAATATGTACTAACTAATTTGATTTTGATAAAGTTGCATCTCATAAATATCTTTCATCTATGTATTTATTTGTTTCCTTTCCTAATCATTATCTTATCATAAGTTAGCGTCACGCCTTTTCCTGATGAGTGAGTACTGATGAGCCCATATTTAGGCAATACTCAATTCCTTAATTTCATGTTTTTTAAATACAATCCGATTCTTTCGATATTTGCCAAATCGATTCAAACCCCACGATTAAATCGGGGATCGATTCAAAGGGATAAACATCTATTTCGATCGATAAGAGCGGGCATCCTTACATCCTTAACCGAATGACAGCCATGTGACAGCATCCTAAGAACAATAATAGAGACCGCGCTACCACTCATGTCCTGCGACGGAAAATGCAACTAAACACGCTTATCTCACTGGCGTCCGCGAAAATGGTGTCCGCGTGTTTTTTTTGGCTCAGGCAGATTCGTTTTGCATAACATGAAATGTGGTTTTCCTTTACATAAAATGAATGTTACATCTATTACCTGCCTACGAAGCCAAGGGTCCCGGGTTCGAGTCCCGATGGGGGCAAATATTTGTTTGATGAGAAGGGATGTTTGTACCCTAGTCATGGTTGTTTATCTATCTAAGTATAATATTTATCTATATAAGTATGTGTATCGTTGTCTAGTACCCAAGATACAGGGAATCCTAGTTTGGGGCTAGATCAATGTGTGTAAATAGTGTCCAAGGTATTATTATTATTATTATTTACAAATCTGTCTGACTGAGTATGTTTAGTTGTTTCAGAAGTTTTGAAACAGAGATGAAAAAAATTATAGCTATTTTTTTCTCATTAATAGTAACCATCGATCTAGCATACATTTTCTCTAATGGTAACCTTTGTTTACATATTTGGCCTCAAATTAAAAATCCTAGTATAAGTGATGTAATTGTAACATTTGCTTTTCTGTTTTTAGTACGTACTTGCCGTTGCCCGCGGCTTGACCCGCGTGGAGTTGTGTAGAAATAGCTAAGTTATGACTTACAGAATGTAACGTGTAATGTAATGTGAATACAGAAGTTTCTTCTTCTTTAACTTTTAATTTCTTGTTTGTACCCTCACCCTTGTTGCGGCCTTGATACGGCCAGGTTGTAAATACTACCCCTCCCCTTTTTCTCTCCATTGGGAAATTTCGAAAATTACACTGTCAATGACTTTTCGAAGAAAGAAAGAAACCAGAAACGACGTCCTACCTATGTGCCACATCTTTTTGGATCAAGTAGTTTTTGAGTTTCGTACAAACTTTAAGACCCCAGTTCTCCCCATCAGGGGTTGAATTTCGCCAAATACCTCCTTAATGATACCCGACTCTACCTAAGGAAAACCTGTGTTGTGACTCTGGGTCCGCCGGTTGAGGCTGTGTGTCAGTCAGTCAAACAGCATTTTATTAAATATATTAGACGTCTTTATCGCAAAAATCCTTGTGAGGTTTTGCAATGGAAATTGGGGGTGCTAACTTTATGGACAGGAACGGAAATCTCAAAACCATTTCGAGACATATATTTTATGTACAGTTTCTATTTATCAGATTAATAAATAAGTATATATATATTAAGATATTTTAATAAAACACAATGATATTTCATTCCCATTCACATTCGGATGTAACTGCTGAGTCTCCGCGTCTCCTAGGTGAGGGCTGAACACCAGTGCTGCTCTTAACGAGCAATAAACACTGAGCTTTGACCTTTTCGCGTCAATGCAGCGCGCCTACATACCGACCTATATTCTTCTTTTTGTTTTAGTAATAATCTTATGAGTTTTTTTTTTATAACTTTGCTTTCATTTAAGTTATTTTATAGTTGCACCTCCGTATCACTTTTAATTTGTATGTGTGCTGCTTTGATGCAATAAACGTTTATCTATCTATCTATCTATCTATCTATTAATTTGACCTATCTATGACGTCATCATAAGAAAGGAAAAATGCCATTACCTGCCTAACCTACAAAAAAAAAGAATGTGAAAGGTCAATCAAATCCCTGTAAAGTCTGTGTGTGTCGCACTATACTCCAAATAACAGGTTCGCGACAGTTTGAATGGCAATCGGGGAAGACATGGTACAAGTCGGATTACCCGTCCACTTCATTAGCATCCCAATAATACATCCCACTGTGATTTTTTAAGACGATAGAGAAGCCCCAACTTACTTAAATCATAATAATTAACCATGTCTTCCTAATTGCTTCCCCAACCTGTCGCGAACTATAAGCATCGTGCAGCTGTCAAACATAAGATGTGTTTCGTTAACCTGAGCCCGCTACGAACGCCATCTATTGAAAAAGGCTGAACTTACCTTACTAAATAATTGCTGCTCTGTCCTCAGGCGACGGAGTTCTTTGTATACGCAGCAGTGCTAGCAGCTGCGATGCTGGTGTTCCTCCACATGGCGCGAGGGTTCGTCTCCCGCGGCCTGGAGTGGGACGCCTCGTCCAATGAAAGCGAGCCGTTGCTTACACTGAACCACCATCGGTCCAAGGTCTGATCATCTTCATCAACATCATTGTCAGTATCTAAGTGAGTGAACCTCTCACGTACTATTGGCAAACCTACGCCCGACTAGTACAAAGCGATCAACTAGGCCCTGTGCAATCTGCGTTCGCCATGCCTTGTCACATAGTCATCTGGCAGGTGGTCTGCCGACTGAATATGGCGTCGTCCTGACCCTCGCCACCAGCTTCTTAGAAATATATCGTAAAATTAATAGGATAACCGAAACCACCGAAACTTTCCTTTCTCCAGGTGATATCAGTGCACTCCCTATCTAAGACGGGTACCCGGACTACCCGGTTACCCGGAGGAACAATGAGCAGCGCCGCTTCTTACCTGGGCTCCATCGAGCGTCCCCGGCCCGGCTGGCCTAAGGGCGCTAATGTACACCTGGCCACGCCCAACTCGAGCGAATTCAGGGCTATTACGCTTGCTAAGGACTAATAAATCAAGGGTCAGATCAGAGACCCTGGGCCTACTGGCCTGAGTGCGCTCATGTACACCTTGTCACGCTCAACTCGAGCAAATTTACGGCTACTACGCTTGCTAAGGACTAATAAATCAAGGGTTCAGATCAGAGACCCCGGCCCTACTGGCCTGACCGCGCTCATGAACACCTTGCCAGGCCCAACTCGAGCGAATTCAGGGCTACAACGCTTGCTAAGGACTAATAAATCCAGGGTACAGAGACCCCCGCCCCTGAGCGCGCTCATGTACAACTCTCCACGCCCAACTCGAGCGAATTCAGGGCCTTGGCCCTACCGGCCTGAGCGCGCTCATGTACAGTACACCTCGCCACGCCCAACTCGAAAGAAATCAGGGCCCGTAGACAAGATTCAATTCGATAATAACACTCACGAGACTTTTCATTTCGGAATGTCAAATTTCATACATACCTTTTATTTGTGTTGCGCGCGAGAGATATTAATTAGCGAATTGCATCTTGTCTACGGCCCCAGGCCTCAGGGCTACTAAGCTTGCTAACCACTAGCTCGTCCAACGTCCTTCGAAAGGCGCAAAACCCGTGTTCAAAACCAGGGTTTTAGAGGTTTTTACAGTAGGTTTGGCTACCATTTGTATGTAAGGGCATAAAGTTGTGTTCTGTACAGGTCCAAGGTACGGTAAGCAGGAAGTCATTTACGAATTGTAGGTATGTATTTGTAGTAGGTACCTACCACATTAAGTATTTGTGACATAAGTATGTGATTGATTACAATGGAAAATACACGTTTTTAAGTATGACAACATACTTATTTACTATTTATGGATTTACTTACGACAATTTGGTACGCTCTTCGATATTAAAAATAATTTATTACATAATGGTATTTATGAATAGGTCAGAAGATAGCAGTTGAGGTTTTTTATAAGTGAAATATGTAGTTTTAGTAAAATTTGCCTGTATTTTTTAAACAACTATACTAATAAACCCGTGTTAAATCGATCACAATGTATCTCGTATTTTAAAGTCCAGAAACGGCAAGATATTTTAGAAATACATCTAATGTTTATCAAATATTTACATTTAAGTTACTGAACCCTAATTAACAAAGCCAAAAGTTGCAGGCGAGAATTACGTACGTACCTACATATTATAACTTTGTATCAATAGTATTGATAGTCGTCGGCAGGTGGCCGCCCGTCTGCTTGTTTTTGGCGAATCAGAGGCGGCAGGTGGCTGCGTGTGCGCAGGTGGCCAACCTCCTCCGATATCGATATACGGGATGTTGTTACATCGGACGACTCTCTAATTTTTAAAAGGATCCCGTCCTACTTTGTAGCAGCCATAAGTACCGGTTTCTTTAATTTAATAATAAGTAGTTTCTCGGCTAGAATACGGTAATTGTTTTGTCATAGAATTCTAGAGCTTGGCTTCCATAATTAGATTTTAGAAAGCATATGCCGTTAAAAATTCTCGAATACTATCTAAGCCCCGAATGATAAAAGGCGAACCGGTTTCTTACTTTTCGTTATTGTAATAAATCTTAGTGTGAATCTATCAGTTAAATCTGCATCTATTTCAGCGAGAATCCTGTTTATCGGTAGATAATTGACAAACGCTAGAATGGGACAATTTTGTATACAATGCTGTAGATTTGATAGATATGCACGCGCTGTTTATATCTGTTTTCGTCAATCTCCTTTCATTCATCCTTTCAACGTGTTAGAACCATCTGAACTTACTTTACTTAATTGGGAATCACTCTGTACATGTGAGAGCGAGCCTGATATAAGGCACGAGATCAGCAGATGTGCGCCTGCTCATCATGCCGGTCGAGTATTGTTTTGTTGTCCTATTCGTGTTGTGTATGTAATCTGTTACTGGACGGTTGTATTTCTGAGATTTCTGGCTAGGATGCGCACCCAAACTCTAAGTTTGATGGACGCTTTTGCTCGGTTCATGCTGTCACTGTCTTTTGCTCGGGAAATGACAGTTGGCTTAATTTGAAAGTTGTCTTTGCATACATGATAATCACATCAATGCGATTCGATCTCAGTGTGTTATAGCTGCCTGTAGGGAGGCTTCGCACAGGGGTGTTTCAGGAAAACTGGCCGTTTTGAATTATAATTTTTAAAGCAAAAAACTGAATTCTCGAATTTAATGCGCAACCCCCTGACGTCCGCCAATTGAAATTCTCATATAAAATCCCCATTCTCAATGATTTCCAATTTTCCAGCTGTACCTTTGCGTTTTAAACATTTTCTTCTTAGTAAAAACCTTCCCAAGACTTCAACAAATAGTTTAAAAATAGTTCATCCAAATTGGTCCAGTCGTTTGCGAGATTCGCGCTTACCAAAATATTTAAATAGATTTCCGATATCTGTCAAATTGACACAGTCTTTTCGAGTGTATAGATAAATTTTCCGAAATAATATTTTTCCTGTATTTTTTTTCCATTTGTGTTTTTTCATAGTACATAGTATAATTTTCTACACGCTTTAATTTCCACAGTTTCTTTTTACCAGACAAATATTTTTCTATGCATTTATTTTCTCAGGCGTGACGTGTGTGGATGTAAGCATAAAGTGTATGAGTAAATAAACATTGGAAAATTATTATATCTGTAAAACAAATGTTTTACAGATATAATAATTTTCCAATGTTTGTTTATACACAAATGTGTATGAAATATTCGGATTGAGAAAATAAAAATAACTGTCTGGCAAAAAAAAATAACTGTAGAAATTAAAAAGTGAACAAAATTATACTAATAGTAAAAAAAATCCTGGGAAAAAACACGATTGGATAAAAAATACAAGGGAAATATTATTTCAGAAAATGTATCTATCTATACATTCAATGTAAACCACCAAATGACTACACAGGGAAATTGATTTTGATTTTGATTTTATAATTAACCTTCTAACATAGCTATAGGCATCCTGCACAGGGCTGGGTTAAAATCTGTTTATTTTCAAACATTCATATTTTCGTTTGTACTATTTCCATACTCGCCAGGTGAGTCAGGGTATCCGGGTACCTACCGAGAACATGATTTAACTGAACTCGAAAGCTAGGAACATATGGCTTCAGAAAAAGTCTACGATGATAGGTGATACATCAGTAGGTACTTTAACTATGTGTTCATTTAATCCATCTTTATTCCTCCGATCATAAATCGACTACAGCGTCTTCGACATAAGGTATATTTTCTTTAGTCACAAAAACAGGTAGATAGTTGTATCTTTTTTTTTTCAACCAAGGTTTGCGTTGCAGCTGCCACTAATAATAACACAGATTATTGGTTTCGATGGGGACCAGACTGCGTAAATAATTGCATCTTCTCGGACCTTCTTGCATAGGTTATAAAGGCTGGAATAGTATGTCTGAGGTTTCGACTGTAAATTGTCCAAGGAGCACGCGTCTGATAAACACCTTTTGGAAATTAGAGTTTTAAAATATTTTTTGTTAATCACAAAAAAGGCAAGGTCCGGTGAAAGGTGGTAAATCAGTAGATTGGATGGGGCCGAAAGCTTTGTCGATAACTGACCCCATAAGTTCTCAAATGAATTAACAAATAATTGTCTATGCTCAAATCCTCTCTTGATTTACTTAAGCAAGATATTCTGTTAAAACACATACCAACACCAACAAACAACAATTTGCTGAAACACCTCTGCCAACAGACTAATTGATTGTCACAATAGTATTGTACCTACGTTCGTCTTTTCGTAATAATATAATAGTTGTTTGTTCAGGGTCTGTTTTCATTTGTGTTTCAGCTTTTACATTAAATGCACACTTAGTCTCTTATTGGAATCGTTTGCCTTCAATTTGCTTATTAATAAGTACATAATTGTATGAGTTAGTTAATTTGTTTCGCGATCTCGTCAGGTTACCCATTATGGTGATTGTATAGTGCTCGCTTTCTTTGGTCTTAGGGGCTATTGTATGTCGTATTGTTCGGTGTCGTCCTATACGAGCCCAAAAGCAGAATACTTCGTCTAGTCGACATTGAGCGACAAGATTTTTCGAACCCCAATATTTTGTAGGCTGGGTTATAATATATATATGATATATACATAACATGTTATATCACAGTATCCCTCTTTATTGTACTTTATTTTAATGATGTCCTGTCTTTTGGAACTTCTTCAATCCTTGTCCATGAAAATAGTTCATCTAGATTCTAGATCCTAAACGATGCAAAAAAGGTCCTGAGTTAAAGTCAAAAACTGGACGTAAATAAGGATTTGTGTTCAATATTTTAATTTAAATTAAAACCTGTTATCAGTTTCGCTGACCGGTGGGTGGTATAATATAAAGAGACACTACTAAGTGATAGAAGAAATGTTTTGCGTGCGTGGTTATTGTTTTTTATATTTAATTATTTTAGAAGTTATATTAAGAGTAGAGTTGTAGAGACTGTATCGGATCTTTACAGTACTGTATAATTCATACTAAGGCCCGGGGATGCACAACCGATAATAGGCTGGCACCCCGACAGCGGAATTTAAAATTGGTTTGAGTCAGCTACCTACCTGATCTTTTTTGTCGCTTAGTACATTCAAGAATAATAAACATTTTATTTAACTGTTCTACCTTTTTGAATAGCTAGAAAACTAGATGTATTTTTAGTATTGTTTGCAAAAACAGTTATTAGTTTTTTTGATGTCACTGCTATAAAGTAAAACCATTAAGAAGACACGTGATATTTTATATTCCTCATAAGCCTGTATTACGTGATTTTTGTATTTAGTGGTTGGTCTTTTGTCGTTTTTGAATATAAAATTTTCTCTATTTTTACCCAAAACCAGCTAAAAACACTGGATTGAATTATCTAGAAAAGGAGAATTAGTACAAAATATGTGTAAAAGTATATTTTTTCTTCAAAAATCTTAAGGTCAATAACTCGAAAATGATATTTTTTACGGGAAAAGTTTTCAAACAATTTCGGTTGATGGTTTTTAGGAGCGATAACTCGATTTAAGTAGGTCACATATCTGGAAAAACACGGATTTGGGAGTTTTCATGGATTTATCTTTTTGTGTTCTTAAACTTTATATAGACTTATTCATTCTTCTTCTTGTCAGGTCATATGTTCTGTCACACAATAAAAACTTTTGAATTTGGAACGCTGGCCACAAAAAAGTTTATTGAATTCGAATTTCGAATTTTTCATGAAAATAAAATTGTGTACTTTTTAAAATTTTCCTCATTTTTAAATATGGAGTGGACACTTAAAGAAGACCGTGTCGCAGTTATTGCGTTGCATCGTTGCGGTCACGCGTCAATTCAGATTTTCGACTTACTGAAAAATTTGAATATAACCAAAAGATTCGTTTATCGTATCATAAAACGATACAATGAAGACTCTAGTGTAGATGACAGGTCAAGAAGTGGTCGCCCTCGCTCCGTTAGGAATCCAGCAGTGATAAAAGCTGTGAAGGCGCGAATTCAAAGAAATCCCATACGTAAGCAGAAACTGTTGGCCCTTCAGATGGGGTTAAGCAGGACCACGGTGAAAAGGGTGTTAAATGAAGACTTAGGGCTTAGGGCATATCGAAAAAAAACAGGACATCGTTTGGACGCTCGTTTAATGGACCTGAGACTGAAGAGATGCCGCGCTTTGTTGAAGCGGTACGCGGGAAAAAAGCATCGGGAAATTCTTTTTTCGGATGAAAAAATTTTCACCGTGGAAGAGAGCTACAACAAACAAAATGATAAGGTGTACGCACACAGCAGTGAAGAAGCGAGCAACCGTATTCCGCGTGTCCAACGAGGTCATTTTCCATCCTCGCTCATGGTTTGGTTGGGAGTCTCTTATTGGGGCTTAACTGAGGTACATTTTTGTGAGAAAGGCGTAAAAACGAATGCAGTTCTGTATCAAAATACAGTCCTCAAGAACCTTGTGGAACCTGTTTCTCATACCATGATTAATAACAGGCACTAGGTATTCCAACAAGATTCTGCGCCAGCTCATAGAGCAAAAAGCACACAAGACTGGCTGGCGGCGCGTGAAATCGACTTCATCCGGCACGAAGACTGGCCCTCCTCCAGTCCAGATTTGAGTCCGTTAGATTACAAGATATGGCAACACTTGGAGGAAAAGGCCTGCTCAAAGCCTCATCCTGATTTGGAGTCACTCAAGGCATCCTTGATTAAGGCAGCCGCCGATATTGACATGGACCTCGTTCGTGCTGCGATAGACGACTGGCCGCGCAGAATAAAGGCCTGTATACAAAATCGCGGGGGTCATTTTGAATAAACTTTATTACCATAAGAATCTATGTTTTATTAAGTTCATTTTGCTATATAAATGTTAACATAAATAATAAACATGTCTAAATTATTTCATATTGCACATGTGACAGAACTTATGACCTGACTATGTATATTCTATATGTGTCTCACTGATGGAGTCTTCCCTAAGTCCCCCAAGTGAACAATGATGCTCCCTAGAGACAAGGCCGATGACAGAGACCACGTCCATAACTACAGGCTCAACTCAATCCTTCCCTCAATATCGAAATGACTAGAACGAGTTATAAACTCTCGATTAAAAATATACCTTGAAACAAACGAACTTCTGTCTAAATGTGTATTTGGCTTTCGAAGTGCCATCTCCATTAGTTACGCTATGCATGAGCTTACTTACTATTTGGTTAAGAATCTTGATGCTCGGGTTTTAGGCATTTTTCTTGACCTTGCCTTAGCATTTGACACGGTCTCTGTCCTCGTCCTCCTGAAAAAGCTGGACCGACTTGGCACACGAGGAGTGCAATCTAGCTGTTTGAGGAATATATCACTTCTCGTACTCAATATGTGAAATTTGGGGGTCAGTGTAGCGGTGACTTAAAAATTACTTTCGGTGTTCCACAAGGCAGCATATCGGGCCCTAAAATTTTCTTGATTTATATCAATACAAATACAAATACAAATATTTATTTAACAAATTATGTTAAATTTTATAAATAGTTTCTTGCAGACTCCAAACTAGGTATAACCTGTTTCGTGGAGTCCTGGCCAATTTGAAGTTTACAAATTAGAGTTAGTTGCTAACCGTGAGCTGATTTATTATGTTTTGGTTATTATAGATAGACAAAAGAGAAAACAATCCTATTATTCCACTTTTAACTAATCTTAATATAAAGGTAAAAGTAAAAAAAACAAAATGAGACTATTTTATTATATTGGGGTAGATACATATGGATAGTAGAACTTCAGGTTTTTCATAGCCTAGTGTCTATAGCTATTTTGTTAATTAGGCTTGGCTTCGAGGATGCTGGTGTTTTTGATGTCGGTATTCTTAGATACAACGTTATAGATGAAAAGAAAGCGAAGGAGCTAAAACGCTTCGCAAATGCAGTGCGGACAATAGGTGTTGGCACCCTATACACTCTCCAGGCTAGTAATAAGCTGTACTCTTTAGAATTTATAGTTATTCTGTGTTTATGTAGCGCTACTCTCAAGATAAAGAGTTGACAGACGGTCAGAACTTGGCACTCCCAAAGTATTTTTGTAGTGGGATAGAGAAACGGTTTTTCATCATCACCATAAGAATGGAACGTTTGACGTATAAGTTGATCAAGGCAGTTTTTGATGCGCTGCCCCAAGTGGTAATGCAGTAGAGCAGGAGGGACTGATATAGGGCAGGGGTCGGCAGACTTTCAAGTCAGATGAGCCAAATATCAAAAAAAAAAATATCTCCCAACTTTTAGGGAGCCGCAACTCCAAGTTTCTTTGCCGAGTGGTGAAAGACGATAAATAAAACAAGATAAAACTAAAATATGTATTCTATTTTCATATTGAAGAAGTCTTAAAAAGGCGGCAGCGCGAAATCTACCGAACAGACCCGAACCCAGGTAGGTCTGTACTTCCACCGACCGACGACAACGCGTTGGTTAGTGCAACCGCGTAAGTTGAATTAATGAAGATGAGTCATTGTGAATTATTTATTAGTTTATTACTGAGCGTTTGGTTTTATTAGGCATTTATTTGTGCCGTGGCACAGCGGTGAGTTATTCACAGAGCCATGAAACCCTATGAAAAGAGCCGCATACGGCTCGCGAGCCGCGGTCTGCCGACCCCTGGTCTAGGGAGATATAAACAGCTTTTAGAACCGCATTTTCGCCCCCCTGTCGTATTAAAATGGGTATGAGCCTTCTGACACGACTTGCCATGATGTTGATATGAGGTCGAAACGTAAGTTTTTCATTGAGTGTGAGACCTAGATATTTTGATATATAAGTTTTGGCAATCTCGGGTCAGTCGCATGCACCATTTCTTTGTTGGCAGGTGTGAATTCTTAGGTCTCTTAAGTTAGTAGGTGGCTAAGACGCCCCAGTCTTAGAATGCATACGAATTTCATCATTTCCACATTGAGTGTCAAAAGGTTGTCATCAAGTCATCCTCCAACCGATGATATACTCAAAATGTTAGACTCAGCCCGAGCTTTCATTTGGTCTTATGAATCCTGGCTTATCACCAAGGCCGTATCGTTGGCATAGCAGAACACCTTTACATCGTTATACCTGTATATTTTCTACTAGAGGTCATTAAATGTAAAAGATGAAGAGGATACTGCCATGGAGCACACAAAAATTTATAGACTTGTGGGAACGTACTTTATGTCCTATTTTGAAACATTGGGATCTAGCTTCTGAACCAGTCTAGAGCCGTGCCATAAATACCAAGTATTTTTAGTTTTGCGAGAAGTATCTGCGGAGAAACTGTGTTTAATGCTTTTTCTAGATCCAGGAAAACGCCTACACATGCTATGCTTTTATCTAGCTCTTTGATAACAACTTTAAGTAGTGCCGTGCCACCGTCCTCCGTGGATCTATCCTGGCGGAAGCCAAATTGACCTTTTGCAAGAAGCCGGCGGGACTCCAAGTACCTAACAAGAAGTACACTCACAATTTTCTCCAGGATTTTTTGAGAGAGTGGTTAGCTGAGATATTGTTATGTATTGGGACCACAGTGGCTCTTTTCCAGCATTGAAGGAAGTGGCCCATAGTCTGACTGAGATTAAATAAATGCGTCAGCGGCATAAGCAATGAATTTGCAATTAACTTTTGTAGCTTGTTTTGATGCCGTCAGACCCCTGCGCACCGTCGTATGCAAGGGTTTTTATTATTTTGTTAACTTCATTTATGTCCGTGGGCAGTGGAAATAATAAGTTACTGGGCCTGGTGGTGGTTTTGACTTTATTTGTCAAGTTAAGCTGTTTGGATTTGAGTTTGCCTTGGTTTTGTTAGCTAAGTTTTGTCCTAAGCTGGTAAAATATTTGTTACATATTAATCTCTGTTTTTATTTAAGTTGCATATTTTTTTACAGCTTGCCACATTTTAGGGCTCTATCTCTCTCTATACTTTCAGATAATATTGAATTATTATGTTGGCAAGAGCCAACATCTAAAGAGACTTAAGAAAGTCTCTTTAGAAGATCATTACAATAATTGTTGTACATATTGTGAGACATTTGTGGAATGATATTTTGCGGATCTTTACGGGCACTTAAATGTAGCATATCCTTCTGTTTAATGCAGCGGTTGAGACCCGGTGTGATCCAGGGCTTTATTATATACTTACTTCGACTGATGGTTACCGCTGTGGAATCGGCTCCCATCACATATGTCAGGGTGTGAATAATTGAGCACTTGACGAGGTATCATCACAACTTAACAAATTCTCCCAGTCCAGTTTACTTGGTTCGTATTTTTTTCTTTTTAATTCAAGTTTAAATTCTCCTATTGTAATGCTGTAATTCAAGATATGCAGACAATCGTCGAAGCGTCTAGTTTTATGCCCACGAATATATGATCTTAACAAGAAAGCCCTTTGGTTGCCAATGAATTATTTGATCTAAATCATGATAAAGGCAAAGTAATTAATTACATATGCTGATGATACTGTCCTTTTATTCTCAGCAACAACTGGGGAGGAGACATATGAGGTTGCTCAGCAAGGCTTCAATAAAGCCACCCAATGTCTTCAAAACAAAATACTTACTTTACACATAAGACTAAATACGTTGCTTTCTGAATCAGAAAGAGTACCTGTGGTTTGATATATGCCCCCTAACTGCTCTGATCCAAACAGTGGAACAACAGACAGCGTAAGGATAACTTGGAAAGGATACTTCCTTCGCCCAAAAATTATTTTGTCTCCTTGGCCCTTGCATATATAATAGAATCAATAAGTTTGCTGATATATATCCCCTCACCACGACATGACTTAAAAATCACTCTTTTGAAAACTTAACAAATACTGAATTATGATAAGGCCAAGAACCTACTAAAGATTGACATCTAATAAATTATCGGTACATTCTGGGCAAATAATGTTAAATTACCTTGTATACATTGTATTTATTAATTCTACTTATACTTAACAAAGTATCGTTGTTAGTTTTATCCCACTCACCCTCACCCACACTCTCTCACTGAAACTCATACTACATAAAGAGAGGGCCCCTTCACAATTTTCTCTATTTAATTTAAGACTTATTTATTGTTTTTGTAGATTAATCTAAATGTTTGCTTCAGTTCCTGCCATGTACTGTGTAATTGTTGTTAGCAATAAATTATTTTAAGGGAAGAGCACTGAAGCTTGAAATACAGGTTTTCATCTAGCTCAGGCTTAGATGTTCCAGTTATTTAGATGTCACATTTTAGCTAAGCATCTAAAAGCTTCCGAACTTTTCTGATTTTATGGCATAAAATAAACGATTATTAATATAAAAATAACTCAAATCAAAAAGTATTGAAAATGTCGTGTTATTTATTTTTATTTCACACAATGGTACATTTAACGCTTATTATCATTGCTTTGAAAATTATATCTTGAAGGCTCGCCTCCATTCTGCTCATACATTGGTTTTGGGTTTGCTTTATTGCTAGTAATTTTTCCTTCCAGACATTATTCGACTAAAAACTTAGCACGAGGCAAGGACAAAGATATTTAGACTGTTTTTTTTGCATGCAGTACGGCCGTGCGCACGTTAAGATAGCAATAGCGTGCAAGTGATTGCAATTACCATACGCCATTTTAGATTCTTTACTCTAATTGAGCGAGCCGATGAGTTAGGCTCCCTTATGCCGTACACACTAGAACCACGTTACTTATCTGACCGATTTGAGTTAGAGCTGGGGTTTCGTTCCCGGGTTCCCGGGAATGGAAATTCCCGGTAAATACGCCATTCCGGGAACCGGGAAGAATTTTGCGAATTCCCGGGATTGCCGGGATCTTTTACATGTGATATAAATGCTCTGGAATACTCATAAATCTGCGTTAAAATTAACGGTGAGAATCATGGATAAAGTTTTGCCGGAATTCGGTATTTACTTTGAAAGGGACATAGTTGTCGTGACAAGCGATGGCCCAAAATGTAATAAAAAAGTTCTCGTAATATACAACACCATAAGTGAACTTTTCATGTACATTTCGGAATGCTCGTACTCACATCTGCAACTACGAAATAGTTTAGTTTGTAGTGAATGCGGGCGAATTTTAGTTCCAAACAAACCAAATTTACGTAAGCTATCAAAGGTTATAAATGAATATTATTTATTCGCACAACAAAAATGCTAATTTGCAAAGCAAAAAACGTCCAACAAAAACACTTTAGAAAAATGACAAATGGAAAAATTAAATTTCATTATACAGTATATTTAAAAATGAATGATTTTATTCTAACCCCGAAATAGGTAAATAATCACAATAACGCGGGTAGATTGACACGTGCCACGAATGCAAAAAAGATCACTCTATATTTATAAGCAGTAGCAAAAGCAAAAAAAATACTGTCTCCTTCATACTCATAAGTTTGACCGCGCGCGAGAGAGACAGACAGACTATCCTTGATGCACATGCATGCAACGTCACGCACGCCGCGCGCTTATTCACAGGCAACTCACAAGCGCAACGTGTAAATGTGCTGAACGTGCCGGCTTTAGTTAACATGTAAATGGGTCTGGTTAACAAGCGATTAAGAGCGGCATCTTATTTAAGAAGCAGTCAGTGAATACGCCCGTACAGTGAAATGTACAGGCAAAAATATAGATGCAAAGAAGTGGCTATTTTCAGGGAACACAAATCAATAGCATGTTTTAAGAAGATCGGTAGGCCCCGCGTCACAAGTGGGGAAGAGAACAGGGTTCTGAAGAAAATAATAAAGAAAAACCGTCGTGCCCGAGCCGGAAATTCGACTCATTTGATTTTAAATTACTGTTTTTTTATGTTTAATTATTTCAGAAGTTATGTTATAGTTATAATTAATTTCAGTAATATTTATAACACTTCTTACCCCATAGACGAACTATTCTGCAATTTAGGCTAGCATTTTCATGTATACTTAATTGCACACGGATAAATAAACACGTAACATTAAAGGAAACTTGAAAAAAGGCTAGCCTTATCTCTAAAAAGAGATTTCTTTCACAAAAACTAGGCATGACATGACTTTTTTCACAGGGAGCAACCACTTCATTCTATTGGACCTTGAGTCCTATGGACATATTGTGCGACCAAAATAATTTTTCACTTAAGACCATGAAATCCCGTTATTGCTGTAGTGCCATTGGCCAGTACCATCAATGGAACTAGTGACACACTTGTGTATCGCTAGTTACATTGATGGTACTAGAGACACATGTCGTTTTTTGTACCATTATCCGATAATATGAATGGTACTAGTGACACACTGTCCCGCCGTGGAACAACAAAGCGATCAAGAAGTTCCACAGGTAAAATAAATCTACCCGTGCTCTCTCGTCATCCCTTGAACTTTCCATAAAGTACCAGGGCAACACACTGTTGCAGGAGATTTATTCTTAATATTCAAAAGAGGTCACGTTAGCACAGACTGCGCATCAATGACAGCCACAATAACATTTCTTGGCTTTGGCAGAGACACAACTTCACATAGATAATATAACAGATTTTTTTTGACAGGTATCACTAATTTTGACAAGTGTCAATATTTTTAACATGTGTCACTATTTTTGACAGCTAACTTAACAGAAAATTGTCATGGCGTGGCAGAGGCATAAAAAGCACAGCCGGCATTTACAATAACATGTCACATAAAAGCGTAATATTAAAAACTTAACACCCGTCGAAATCGTCACACCTGTAAAAATCATGACACCTGCCTAAACCATGACACCTGTCAAAAACCATGTCACCTGTCAAAACCATGACACCTTCAAAATCATGACAGGTTTTGTCAAAATCATGACACCTGTAAAAATCATGACACCTTCAAAATCATGACACCTGTCAAAATCATGACACCTGTAAAAATCATGACACCTGTCAAAATCATGACACCTCTAAAAATGATGACACCTGTCCAAACTGTTTATGTGAAGTTATGCCTCTGCCACCCCATCTGGGAAAATGCTTGATGTCAAACCTTGTTGAACATTTTTATATATGGTACTACAGTAATAAGGTGAGCTTTGGTTTTTTAATGTATCAGTAGTAACAATTTCACTTGTTTAGCAAGCAAACCCGGACATTTTAATAAGTGTAGGTTCTAGCGAAACACAATCGGTGTGTCACTAGTTCCATTGATGGTACTGTCCAATAGTAGGACAGCAATAAAGGGCATACAGTTGGTTCCATGGCGGCGGAGCTGGACATCTTCCTCGTAGCCGCCTTTTCAGCTCGTCCCACATATGTTTAATAAAGGGCATACAGTTCCATGGCGGCGGAGCTGGACATCTTCCTCGTAGCCGCCTTTTCAGCTCGTCCCACATATGTTTAATCGAATTCAAGTCAGGGCTGATGGCTGACTACTGTGCATTCAAGGCCACCGCTCATGATTCGCGAAGCGACATGATAGGTACCTTTAAGCAACAACTTTGCACCATGTGTATACATGCGCTTGCAACATCTGCCGCGCATTCCTTTTACTATGGCAATCTGCCGCTTATAAACAGAGCACAGGAGTAGTAGTGGTAGTAGTACCACGACAATACAACCGCAAGTCTGTCGCGCTGCTTAGTGTGAAAGCGATGTAAATCGAATACTACTCGAGCCTACGCCGAATTCAGAACAGTAGTAATAATGAATATTTGGTTCCTGGGCCCAGGTAGGTACTTACAACGATTATAAAACGAATGTTTTTTGCAGCGACATTTGGCTCGCCACAGCTTGGTTGGATTCATGTTAATGTTTCCATCTGAACTGCTGTTACGATGACATATTGTCGTTATTTTTTTATTGCTGATTGCTGCTATAAAGTATTGTTTCAAAAGTGCTTCCTACAGTTTTTTGGCACCTTCTGAAGTGGAATAACTGTCATCAGTAAATTCAGTAGTGAGTGATGTACTCTCCTGGGACTCTATTCCGGTAGACAATGGACAGTTCAGTGACAATGACGCGAGGACGATGGTCTACTTTAGGTAGGTATCCATTATCTGACTTTTTTAATCCGTTTCTCTTTCAGAGTAATGAATTTATATAATTAGCAATGGTAACAAATGCATTGTTTACCCCGAAATATTTTGAATATTTACCATATTGAGTGACCCCATGTAGTTTCACAGAACCGTATTGATTGCTATAGGTAAATTTCTGTCCGAATTAGTATTCGGAGGTTAGGTTTGTTAGGTCACACCTTTATAATACAACCTGCAGCTGAAGCGAAGGGAAGCGGAGCGAAGCGACCCAAAGCAGTTTAGTATAAAATAGGGTGTAAAGTTTTGTGAAAAATTTGATAATTTGGGATGAACATCTATTTTTTGATGTAACATTTTACTCAATTTTGTAAATAGTTAAACATAAAACATTAATTCGCCTTTTTACGACAATTAATGATAGAAATTAAATTACCTTAATTTCTTCCATTTATTAACCATAACCAAAACCATTTACATACAGGCACAGACATTGCTTCTGGCCCCACACTAGGATACCGTGTCGTGGCAACCAAAAACAGCGACGTCACACACATATAAACATCCAAGAACTGGGGTTTTTCTTTTTTCTTTATCACAGCCGGGACCTCTCACACGGTAGGCAGAGCCACAATCGCTGCGCCACAGAGGAAATTGTCAAAAGGTTCACCGTTGTCGTTGCGTAACTGTCACTGAGCTGTATATGTCTACCGGAATAGGCCCCCTGTTTTATATGCTGCAACAGGGTTTGATACCATATCAGTGATATTTAGTAGACTACAATGAAAGTTTAAGTAATAAGAAATCAGGACCTTTCATTGCGTATCTTGGTTTACATAATCTAAGTTTCCACGATGCTATGATTTATTCGCGCATTTCATTACTTGTGTACAACATGTAGGTACATACACATGCCCAGAAGTGCTAGTTCATAATGCAAACCGCATTACGCATTACTAATTAAAAAAAACTATGTTTTTACGAAATACCATTCACTCAGTGCAGCATCTAGACAAGAATTTGCAAGGAGTGAAACATGACAATTCCACGAACAAGTATAAACACGTATAATCTGAGAAAGCTGCTAAGCTCTGATTAAAAAGCTCAATACAAAGGAGGAAAAAGCTTCTGAAATGAAAAGTGCAGTACAATGCGGCTCAGTCATTGTTGAGGCTGAGCTTTTTCGTCCTACTGCGTGTTATGGAAAGATATAGGGTTTTTTTAGGACACAATACGGGTATTATAATCATGTCGCCTCAGCAGTAGATGCGCCCTTATTACTCAAGTTGCAGTTATCTTATCACTCGCTACGACGACGACGACGCGACGCTAAGGAACGTATGCGATTTGGCGTTGCCCGAGCAGAGTCATGTCATCAATTTCGTTTGCAATTGTCCAATCGCATACACTTACTCAGTGTGTTAAGTGATATGTTAGCGGACGCAACTTGTCTAGGGGGTATGTTATTTAATTGAATGAGCTGTGAATAGGATAGGGCGATATGAAACGACATTATATATAATACTAGCTGATGCCCGCAACTTCATCTGTGTGCTCCTAGGAATTATCATTACCCGAGATAACGTTACCCTCCTTCTGGTGCAGTCGGATAAAAATTATACTATATGTTAATCTAGCTCATAAACTACCTCTGTGCTAAATTTCATTCAAATAGGTTCAAATTCAGCCGTTTTAGCGTGATTGAGGCCCAAACACACAAACATCCAAACATACAAACATCCTAACATCGCTACTTTCACATTTATAATATTAGTTAGATAAAATGATTACGTACATACTAACAAACAAACAGCGTACACTTCACAGCCATTAGTAGACCTTTGAATCAGACAAACATTTGTAGACTGTAAAAGCTGATACATATACAGGAAGAGCGTGGGTTCTACTCAGCAGGACGGTGGTGTGACTGTCCTGCTATCCAGCAGGACAGTCACACCACCGTCCTGCTTCATTCCATTTGTTTCTTCCAGCAGGCCTCGGAGGACCCACACAGTTTCTATACTCACGACCCCACAACATAACACCGCAACTTACGAGCACGGGTTTAGACTCCGGGCCATTCCGTTGTGGAATGCACTCCCCTGCACCATCAGGGATAGTCCTACTCTCAATATCTTTAAAAGTCGTGTGAAGAAGCACTTTCTATCTCTTTAGAAATATAGGTAGTATTTATGTATTTATAATTTATATATGTACTATCGAACCATTTGAATCATGACCCACCATAAGCTTTTTTGCTAAACCCCTTAAATGCAAGTAGGTCGAAATTCGCTTGAAGTTTTATTGCCTTGGTAACGAACTTGTTATCATTTGATTAGACACTGACAGATAGATAGATCTTACAAGTTTGAAAGTTTCAAACGAATTATCAGGCAAAAGGGTCATGATTCAGTTGGTTCGATTGTACATATATTTAATATTTATTTATATTTAGGATGTATATTTTATGCATATAGTTCATTGAGTTGTAATTTAAGGTATGTTGTACACATAGGTCTACCCGTGCTCTGTGATTAACCTATCTCATCCTGACATGGTTTGCTGGAAGATATCTCTTGTTAGAGATAAGCTCGCCTTTGTACACTATTTTAATGTATATCTTGTCAATATAATTATTTGTGTGCAATAAAGAAATTATGAAAATTATGAAATAACAAAAATAACCCTGCATATTCATACAGGGTTATTTTTGGACCCCTAGCCAATTTTTTTCACGTTATAATTTTGCAGGAGTACAATCAATTAATGAAATAATTACAGTTACAATAATTAAATTTCGCGCCTACTTGTCCTGAAATTATGCTCACTTACTCGTTTGTTCAGCGCGCGCACCACCAATTATTCTCGGTCACTCGCGGCTCGCGGCGCGGCGGCGGCGCGGCGGCGGCGCGGCGGCGGCGCTTTAAGTGCAAAGATCCAGAAGGATAACAAAGAGGCGTAAAATGCGGATTTAAAAAAGGTTTTTACTTTATTTTTACAATTTTTTTTTAAATTTCATCCCACAAATCATATTACTTTTGGCTAGGGGTCCAACAATATCCCTGTCCATAGGTAAGTAAGTAATGCAACATGTGAATTAAGCAAATATACATCATTCTATTCTATTCTATTCTAGGGGCGCAGTACTACATCGAAATTAGTTAAGGATATCTGCGGTGGTGAATTAGCCCCCTGTCAGGCAAATTGGAGTATTATATAAAAAGCTGGTCATGGGCGTAACTGTGCCTCTGTCAGCCCGTATGGGAAAAGTCGTGTCGCTTTGCATGTGTGGGTCTTACCACAAAAAACAAACTCCCGTTCAATAATTTTTTAAAGACAAAAATGTATAGGATTTGACGGTTGTTTTGAGGTTAAACTACGTGGAACATTTTTTGTAGTAGCACCGTGTTAGTTTGATTAGTTTAGTCAAATCATGAAATTTACCTCACGAGATTGTTAACTGTCGATAAATGGTAATGTGTACCGTACTGCTTTTATAATGTATTAATTTTCGTTAGTTTATAATCAAGTTGGTGGTTGAATCTTAATAGTTGAGTCAAAATAGACATTTAAGTTTGCAAAAATCGCATAGAGCTGAAAATTGGTGGAGGTCTCAAGTACACCATTATATAAGAAATATCAAAAGTCCCCATCGAGCATCGATCCGGCTTGTGCAAAAAAATTGCACAAGGTCAAATGTCGAAAATATCACTTTTTCACATTTTTCTCATAAATGGTAGGTATTATCGCTAAAATAGGTCAGACAAAAGTTGTAGATCATGCAATTATCTACAAAAATTGTTTCAATACTTTTTTCCCTACGAATCACGATTCCAGAGATATAGCGATGACAAAGATTGAAGAAGTCATAATTTGCACACATTTCCGCACTACCTATGAGGTAGTGTACGAGGCGCATTAAAAGGAAATACAATTTTAATTAACACCTGCAGGTAAATGGGGATCTCATCAGTGCTTGCAAAGTGATGTTTTAAATACACTTTCCATCGGAGAAAATTACGTAAAGATAACACTGAAACAAAAAGATGAAAACGGTCTAACAGAAAGCGACCAGAGAGGGAAACATGTCCTTTCGAACAAAACTAGCGAGGCACCAGTGACATCAATAAAGACCATATTTCATCTTTTCCTAGTTATGAGAGCCACTATACGCGGGAGAAGAGCCGCAAGAGGTACCTCGGACCAGAATTAAATGTAGCATTAATGTATACACATTATAAAGAAAATCTTATCTTATCTGTCATCTCACAGAGGAAGGAAAAGACCAGAAGCAGTACGCCAAAGAATGGCTTTATAGAGAAACTTTTAACACCAAGTTTAACCTTTCATTTAAACTGCCCGGTATCGATACTTGCGATGACTGTGATAAATCCAACCGACTGATCAAAGAGGAAACCAATTTAGAAAAAAAGATGGAGATTACGAAAGAGAGGGATGACCATTTGCAAAAGGCAAATATACGGTATAATTTGAAAGCAAAGGACAAAAGTACCTCCTATGCCGTTAAATGAAGAAGAGTCCTTTTTTTGGCTCTACAGAAATGGTTGCCAACGCCAAGCCTCAGTACTAACACTCAGTATTCCTATATAGACCTGTAAAACTAATTAATAAATATTTTTATGTGTTATTTGACAGAACTACAGAACAAATCTGTGCATAGAATGAATATTCATTTATTTAATATAACATGTCATCACAGCGATGCTATTTTATATTTCGACATGAATAATTTTATTCATAACTTTACTCTGACACGGGATACATTGTACCTGTCTAATAAATATAGAAAATTAGTAGCTACATTGTTAGCTTATAATATATGCGACGCAGCTATAGTTGGTTTAACTAAGTTCAACTTGACATCAGCTTATTTTAAGAGTAATATGACATGCACACCTATTGGGAATTCACCTGTTAATTATACTTTGCATGCAACATTGGAATCTGTTCCAAGTAATTTAAATTAGTTCATAAGATAATAGAGGAAATCTCTAGTATACAAGAGCCACTAAATATGTCAAAATGTAAGCCCCAGTTAAATATTGCCCATCAAAACATTGTACCTGGCAAAGAACTTGTATTAGAATTATTTCTAAAAAATTCTGACATTGATATTATTTGTGTTACTGAACACTGGTTGAAGGAAAATATGATGTCTTTTAACATAAATAATTACAAAATTGTCAGTTGTTACAATAGAAAGACTGCTGACAGAGGTGGTTCTTTAATCTTAGTGAAAAATAATATTAAGGTGAAACAACGGAAAGATATTCTTGCACTTACTGTTGAAAGACAAATAGAGGTATCCTGTGTTGAGTTAGATAGCCATATTATTGTTTGTGTCTACAGGCCACCGAGGGATGAAAAAGGCCATGGCAATTTCGAAATATTTGAGAAAATTATGGAGGAAGCCCTCATTAAACTTTGTAATAACAGAAAAAAGTTAATTATTTGTGGCGATCTTAATGTAGATCTGCTTGTAGATACAACACTGAAGCGACGATTAATAACTCTGTTCAAATCATTTAATTTATGTCATGTATTTCTAGAGCCGACTAGAATTACACTTACCAGCCAAACTTGCTTAGATAACGTTTTTTGTGACTGTGCATTCACAAGTAAAAGTGTAATTAACTGCTTACCCTTCGATCACAGTGGTCAAACAGTTTCATTCCCAATTACTATTAAGGATAAGACTGGTCCATCATTTTATAGGCCTATTACATCCCATAGACTAGAGACATATACGAAAAACTTAGATATAAATTTGCCAGTACCGGATTTTAATGAACAGAACCCAAACAAAATCTACTCAGACTTCTTCAACATTATTCAGACAGAATTCAATAAAGTTTTCAAATTAAAGAAAGTCAGTGACTACAACGGTAAATCTAAATTTAATGACTGGGCAACGTTTGGAATTCGTAAAAGTAGAGTTATCTTGTATGACCTTTATGATCAAAAAACCTATAACTTTGATCGAAAATTTCATGACTATGTTAAAAAATATTCCAAAACTTTCAAGTTGGTTTGTAGAACTGCAAAAACTTTACACATTAATAGAAAAATTCAAAATTCAAATAATAGAATGAAAACAGTTTGGCAAATAATAAACCGCGAAACTGGCAAAGTTATACCAAGGGACAGTGATTTCTGCCTAAAGATAGGTGATGATGTTGTTAAATCCAACGCTGATGTTGCTCGAGCTTTTGAAACATTCTTCACCAATATACCCGTACTCACAACGGACCGTCTAAATTCATCACCATTTGAAGCAGAGACTTTATTAAAAAATAACACTAGCGTCAGTAATGTATATTTAAAATTTCATCATGTATATCCCCAGGACATTGTCAAAACGTTTAAATTACTTAACTTAAAAAATACGGAAGACCTGTGGGGTATATCAGTCAAAGTCATTGGTTCAGTAATTCTAGTTATAGCCCCACACTTAGCTTATATATTCAATAAATGTGTTGACGATAGGGCTTTTCCAGACCTCATGAAACACAGTAAACTTATACCGCTGTTCAAATCGGGAGATAAGGGCGATCCTTCAAATTTCAGACCAATATCTGTTCTTCCAACACTAAGTAAAATATTTGAAAAGATTATACTCAATCAAATGCTCTCACACTTCAACCGTACAAAACAACTCCACGCTAAACAATATGGTTTCACTAGGGGTAAATCGACTACGGATGCAGGTATTACCCTTGTATCTCATATTTATTCTGCATGGGAGGCCGCACAGGATGCTATCGGAGTTTTTTGCGACCTGTCGAAGGCGTTTGATTGTGTTGATCATAATACGCTATTAATTAAATTAAATCATTACGGAGTTAGAAATAAAGCGTTGGATCTACTAAGATCATACCTAAGCAATAGAATTCAAAAGGCAGAAGTTAACGGCGTAGAATCTGATGGATCGGGTGTTAAAATTGGCGTTCCACAAGGTTCCATATTAGACCCTTTCTTATTCCTGGTATATATTAATGATCTGCCTTTCATGGTGGAGAAATTAACTGACATAGTGTTGTTTGCTGATGATACTTCAATGGTCTTCAAAATTGAAAGACAAAAAGGAGATTTTGATGATGTTAATGGTGTATTGTCTTTAACCTTGAAATGGTTCACAATTAATAATTTATTGTTAAACGCTGGTAAAACCAAGTGTATCAAATTCTCACTTCCAAATGTCAGGCAAGTTGAGACCAGTTTGGTGTTAGACAACAGCACGTTAGAATTGGTAAATGATACGAAGTTTCTTGGAATAACCATTGATAGCAAATTGCAGTGGGGACCCCACATAGATAAATTGGCTGGTAAATTAAGTTCTGCGGCTTACGCTGTTAGGAACATCAGACTAAGCACGGATGTGGCTACATCTAGGCTAGTATATTTTAGTTACTTTCATAGTGTGACGTCCTATGGTATCTTGTTGTGGGGGAAAGCAGCGGATATTCAAACTATTTTTATTTTACAGAAAAGAGCTATTCGAGCAATTTATAATTTAAAACGAACAGACTCCTTAAGAGAGCTTTTTAAAGAAATTGACATACTAACAGTAGCTAGTCAATTTATTTTCGAAAATATAATGTATGTACGCAAGAACCTTACAACATTTTCCAAACTTAGCGACAGCTGTAATGTTAACCTAAGAAATAATCACAGACTATGTGCGCCCCGTTTTAGACTCGCGAAGGTTAGCAATTCTTTCAAGGGTCAGTGCATGAAGGTTAGAAATTGCCATTTGAGCAATTTAAAAAGCATGTTAAAGCGACTTTGTCGAAAAAGGGATATTACAATGTTCAAGATTACTTAAATGACAGGACTGTATGGGGTTAATCTGGCTCAACACAGACCTTGCTGTTAATAATTTTGTAATTATTTATTCCTGCTTATTAATCATAACAATTAAATTTTTCATATTTGTATTAGTTAAGCACAACCTATTTTTAAAAGAGATCTAAAAATAAATCTGTGGGAGTTTCTACGCCCTTCTTCTCCCACAGTGGTCCAATGTAGAGAAGAGGCAAAAATGACGTTTGCTAAGTATATGTAAATATCTACAGTAATAAAGTACTTTGACTATTGACTATTGACTATGAGATATTAATTTTAAAATAAAACCTGCACCGCATTAATAATTTCAGAACCAAAGGGTCGTATCTTACACACAGTTTAGTCATATGTTCAATATACAAGATTTTTTCAAATTTTATATCGAGGTGAGTCCTAGATATTTAATATGTTTTAGAGATATTTAATCTGATGTAGACATACGCAAGCCAAAAATTATGTCAAATCCAATTTTCCCCGAACCATAGAGTCTGTTGTTACCATACATAAAGGGATAATTTTAAAGTGTTATTTAATTTTTTTGGACCCTAAGGTCCGATGTTAACATCAGCCTATTTTTTGAATTATCTATCCGATTTTTTTTTTTTGATAAAAGGTCTCATTTCAACATCATCCTCTAGTGTTTGTATAAACTGTACAGCCATAAGGTCTTTTATTGACATGAGCTATTAACTTACTATATGCAGCCGAAAAATGGGGCTGATATCCATACACAAAGAAACAAAATCTGATTTTATCGCCAATAAAGCAGAGTTATTGATATCAAATTAAGCGCTTTTGTATTGTAATTAACCAACCACACTAAAATTGTATTTGGACTCCAAAAGAAGCATCTCTGGTTAGCTTTATAGTGAGATAAAAGTTTATTTTACCTCTCCTGAAAAGTTGTAAAAATGGACACAGGCTCTAATGGCTCTGATGTCGAAAACCTTCGTCTGACCTATTTTAGCGATAATACCTACCATTTATAAGAAAAATGCGAAAAAGTGTTTTTTTTTATTATTTTTTTTATTTTTTTTTTATTTTTTATTCTTTGGGCACCATTTACACACATTGATCTAGCCCCAAACTAGGATTCCCTGTATCTTGGGTACTAGACAACAATACACATACTTATATAGATAAATATTATATTATCTATACGAGATAGATAAACAACCATGATTAGGGTACAAACATCCGTTCTCATCAAACAAATATTTGCCCCCACCGGGACTCGAACCCGGGACCCTTGGTTTCGTAGGCAGCGTCACTGCCGACTCGACCATTCGGGTCGTCGACATTTGACCTTGTGCAATTTTTTTTTGCACAAGCCGGATCGATGGGGACTTTTGATATATCTTATATAATAATTCTTGAGACCACCAATTTTCAGCACTATGCGAATTTTTGCAAACTTAGTTTTTTTTGTCTATTTTGACTGGACCACTTGGAGTTAGTCGTCATCTCGCACCAAAGAAACTCGCACCGAGCTGTGCTTGTTGACCCTGACCCTGTTAGATTAAACATATTTTTGTTGTCTTCAACTCGCACCCACATACAAAGTACAGTCAGTTGAAATGGAATTAAATCGAAATATTATAATGGTGTATTCTACCGATCTCTTCATTAACTTATAGCACTTTCTCTTTCGCTCCATTCCAACGTACGATAGTGTAAATGGAAACAAAAGACCCCTCCATCATACAAAGACTTCATACAAATTCAAATTCATAGGTTTTTTCCCAAATAGGCAAATCTTGGTAAAATGTGGAAGTTTTTTTGTCTTATTTATGTATTTTGGGGATAAGTTCACTGTCTAGAATTTTATTTATTAGAATGTATTAAACCACTCCTGGTATGCGATCTTTTTTTGGTATTTATTTTTCTTCATTATAACTTTGAAAACATTGTGAAATTGAGACTAGAATTTATTAAAGTTTCTGGTCGGTCTTGGAGCATTGGTAATAAAATTAGGCAATTTTTTGGTAATTTATCGTTGAAACTTAAAAAAAACGTTTGTTTTACATTTGTTTATCGTTTAGTCTAACATAAAAATAAATTCTACATGTGGGTTTGTAACAAATTACTTTAATATAGTTTTATGTATAGTAAAACTACATCTTTTGTCAATGATATCTTAATGAGTTTAAAAGGGCATGCAACTTTTCTGGCATACTAATAAACGTCAAAAAATCTTGATTACCGCCGCCAAACGGGTGTCGATTGATTGTGTGTGTTTTATTTTGAAATTTTAAAAGGTGACTGCAAATGGTGACAAAACAACTTTTTTGCAAGTTGAATTGGGATTTCTCGCAAAGGATATCGTTTTGGAAATTCATAATGACACTCACGTTTTCAATAATTTACTCTATCGAATGAATACTAGTTTCATCTTCCTCATCAGATATCAAGATTTTTTAAATAACGGTATGCTAGTCTCCAACCAAAAATATTAAAACCCTTTTGATCTTTATACATTTCCGAAAATTGGTGAGAGATAACAACTTTATAATTTTGTCAGGAGATCAGGCACAGTCAGTTCCATCTTCCTCACGAAATGAAACTGGTTTTGAAATAGTGACATCTCAGGGAGAAAGCCTATACTTCTTCGCGCTGGCCATAAATACAAAGCACAAAAAATATATCTTCATTTCTTTGGGTCCACTTACTTGGATGATAGCAATCACAGTACCACATCCTCGCATGTCAATAGCCCCATCCAGAGCCTCCCATTAGTCTCTGACATACACACAATTAAAATACAAGAACGCGAAGCATAAGTTATCCAAATTTCTAGACACTAACAAGGGTCCTGGACCAGATGACATGGTTCCTGTGTTTGGCGTTGCGTTATGAGGAGAGAACACAGTGCAAAGCGACACTAATTACTGCACGCAATAACTGTATCATGCGAGAGGATATGCACAAATGTAAGCCTGATTTTGCTTCAAATGAATTGAATGTAGAATTCAACAAGTGAACAAGAGGCAGAAGTGAAATCTGATTGTACTGTCCCTGTACCAACATTGTTCTGAAACATTGTATCAAGACTCAACGATAAAGGAAGCTCCCTCATTAAAAAATTACCCAAATTCGGAAATATTAAGAACAAGTTGTTTAGAAAGAGGAATAAGTCTGTTTTAAATCAATAATACAAGAAGAGCATTATTCTCAGACTTTATATTAGAAAGGGTACGACATAAAAAAAATACAAGAAACTATCGATATCGATGAACATATTTAGTTTCTTAAGTTTGTTATGACGAACCAGATAAATATACGTAATTACTTTTGCATGGGTGCTCAGTGTCATAATTATAGAATATAAGTATTGATGTATGTATCGAACGTTTTGTATTGTGATTTTCATATAGTTTTTTAAGTAAAGTTCACGTATTTTTTTGATGATTGTAGTTTATAAGATGAAAATAATTAATTACTACTTCTTATCGGTGATTTTTGAAGTTTATAAGATGATCATTAATTACAACTACTGATCCGTGATTTTTGTAGTCTATGAGATGACAAGTTTCATAACAATTTATTAATCTCTTTATCTACACACGTATCATAAACCCTCTTTACTGCGTCCAAAAACCGCATGTTACGATCAGCATAATGTTAAACTACATTGTAAAAACTCTTTTCTTATCTAAATATTGAACATTATGACCATATTGTGTAAATTTTCTACATATTATGACATTCAAATTTCGAACGCCGACGGCCGCCTGCGTGCCGCCCCTACTTTGTCTGTGAAGTTGGTACTACAGAAGAAGCTTAAAAACTCAATGCCACAATGCCGGTCAAACATGCGGTTCCTGAACACATTAAAGAGAGCTTATGATATGTGTGTAGATAAACTAGTGTATGTAACTGTACATAATTAGGCATTAAAACTCCCGAGACTCTCGAGTTTTCATATGTATCAGTCACATAAACTACTATAATAAATTATCTGTGATTTCTGTAGTTCATAAGATGACAATCATTCCTAATATAACCAATCCTTAACTGTGATGATTATTGTAGTTTAGAGGACGATAATAATTCATAACAAGTAAAGAACTGTAATTTTTGTAGTCTGTACGATGATGATCATTCATAAATAACAAATCCTGAGTTGGGATTTGTCAGCTCTCAAAAAGATTATATCGATATTTACCATTTAGAATATATAATCCAGATGCGTGAAACATTGTGATATTGTTGATTGCTTTTAGGTACTTATAATGTATATAACACATACAAATTGCCTTCCATTTAGAGCCATTTACATGAAATGAAATAAATATAAAACCAATAGAGTTTTTATATTAACTGTACATAAGTACCTCAAATTGTCACTGCACGAGCTGACGACAATATAAATAGGTATTATCGAACAGGGTCAAGTCGCACACACCGCGGTGCGAGTTTCTCTCTCTTGGTGAGAGATGACTAACTCGAATCTTGAATTGCCAGCGAAATACCAGGGCGAAGTGGTTGGCTGGGTGGGCTGGCTTTATCCTTCGGGTTAGGTTGACGAGTAAGAACAAAAGAAAGATACATTTTAAACCCTTTCGGTTTCGTTTACAATGTATCGATGTTTAAGATCTCACGAAATTGAGTCTGCGAACGGTGCGCTGCGGCAGGAAGGAACCTACACAGTTATACATATATATACAAGATGACATTTAATTAGCTGACCATATTTTGGGGATTGATAGCACCGATCATTATGAACAACTTTCCCAAAGAAACATATGGTCGCAAATGGAGAATAATTTTCGTCCCTCAGTACATTGACCCGATCAGCTGATTACAAGTTACTATGGGAGACCCAAAAATTTATTTCGTTTACGACCATATGTCTCTTGGGGAAACTTGTTCGTAAAAATGGGTACTATCATTCCCCAAAATATGATCAGCTAATATGTCACCTTGCACTACCCGTCGGAAATATCTGTGGACCTGTTCAAATGACGTCACCCAAATAGTTTCCATCCACGCGCATTCCATATAGGTCCACAGATACATATCTTAATGTCAGTCAGTGTGTAATACGACCTCGTCGGTAACGGGCTTCAAATGCCTTAATCCTGGCGACCGGAGCGGGGCGGGGCGGCGGCGGCGGGCTGGCGGTGTGAGACGTCATGTCTGAGGTACTGGTTCCCTATTCCACTAAACGTATTGCAACATAGTAGTATGCTGATTGGCAGGCGGCGGCGGCGGGCTGGCGGTGTGAGACGTCATGTCTGAGGTACTGGTTCCCTATTCCACTAAACGTATTGCAACATAGTAGTATGCGTATATATGACAATTAGCGAAATGCTAAATCATTGTAAGGGCCACTCGGCATTATAATATGATGTTATTATATTATGTATTGTTAAATTTCATATTATGAAAAGAGCTAAGTGAAAAGCAAAACTCTCGGAATCTGAATTTCCACTAGTATATTTCTGGACTATTAATCCTACTTCTGTGGTAAGGCCCACTTTAACTATAAAGTGATAGTACATTTCCCACGAGTTCACAAACGCTTATATTTACGAACCGAGAAGCTTACGGCACGAGCCGAAGTCGAGGGTACGACCCTTGACTTTCGTAAAAAGCCTTTTCGGACGAGTTAGGAATAGAATACTTCCGCCTGAGAACCCAAAATCAAGCGGCGAAGGTGCTATTTTTAGGTCAGAAGTCGGAAATAGTGCATGAGTGCCGTAGCGCAGGGCCGGAGAGTTGGCAACTCCAGGACGATTATTGAGCTTGTTGATTCGATAACACCAGTCAGGCCATTGACATTCCCGCCGAGGCTTGGAAATAAATGAAAATTCTATAAAAACCTTTTTCAATTCTCCAGGACATGAAGTTCTCGTAAGCCTTTGTACCGTTATAGCTTTCCTTGGATTCCCCCCCCCCATCCAATAATTCCGCAATGAAATAAGTTAGGTTTTCTGAATTACAGGAAAAAATAAAACAATTTCAATCTTTTCGCAAATAAATTATATCGTAAAAATTTCACCCAATCGCGTTTTCCTTCAGTGAGAATCTTAATCAAATACTCAATAAACGTTAACCCAAAAATAAAATCTGTAGATGACTTTATTGTTGAGTAAATGGATTCTAAAAAACCCCTATATTTTTTTCGTATCACCTTAACTACGACGAGTTTATTTTAAACATAAAAAAGATATATATGCACACACATTGCTTATGGGCCCCACACTAGGTATCCCTGTATCATGGGAACCAAAAACAGTGACTTCACAGTTTCACACACATATAAACCATAACTTGGAGATTTTTCCCAAGTTCTATGGATAAAATAGGTACAGAATTATGTATTACCTGCGGCTGACTTATTCCAGACGAGACAAATTCACAACTAAACTAACTGTGAAGTAATGAAATACAATCGGTCAAGCGCGGGTCCCACTCGCACATGGAGGGTTCCGTACCATCATACAAGAAAATTTAAGGAGAAAACAAAACAAAAACTAAAAATGTACGTACTGTACGCGTTGCTTTCATAATACCATCAGGCTCTTATATGGAGCCCCGCTTTTTTATAAAATCTCGTGCAGTAGTTTCTTGCTTCTTCAGTAGCAACAGAAATACCTACATATTCTGTGAGAATATCAACTATCCACCTATTACGGTTCATGAGATACAGCCCTATGACGGACAGACGGACGGGCGGATAGACGGACTGACAGACAGTGGAGGCTTAGTTATAGGGTTAAAAGTAGAACCTATAGCAACCCGTACGGGAGCTGTTGGATTTCAGCTTGTCAGCTTAGTTCTCTAGTTAGTATTAGAGACCTACTAAGTTATCTGTAAAATCCCAGAATTCACAACATTTCAAATGATTAATCCCCTAATTTCAATAGCTAATTCGAAAGTTGGTAGAGAGCTTAAGGGATTTTCATTTTACCATTTTTCAAAAGTTTGATTATTCATATTTAAATAAATTTTTAAATCTCGAGTTTTTGGAAAAAGTTGATGTAGGCATAATTTACCATGTTACCTTTGCCAGAACATAAAAAATGTCATCGTCAAGGCTTTGTCTTTTCCTGTCCCAGAAAGTAAAAAAAAACAAAGTCTGCGTTCGGTTTGAACGTCTCAGTTGAAGCCCGCCATGTAGTTGCTAAGTATGAAATATTTTATACTTGTTTGTCGATTCAGGAAGGTATCGGATTGTCTCACCGTGTAACTGGAGGCATAGTACCTTACATGCTCTTTTGCAGTGCTATTCTTCTGTTAGTTTTATGCTGATGTTTCTTTCTAAAAACAAAAACAAACCGAACCGAATCGAGTGTCAGCTAGTATTTTTTTAATGCTAGGCTAAAGGTATTTGTGGTTCTACTGCCACATCCTCAATATCTGAATTATTTTCAAAGTATCTTTAAAACGAATGAATGGAAAAATATATTTAAATGTGTTTCGTTTTAAGCATTCAAATATATATCAATAGACATTAAATCTTTTTACCAAAACAAAAATGAAATGTTGTCAATTCAGAACTATGGCTTCGACTGTCAATTATGAGCGAGCTCGAGCATTCCGTGATATTTGTTGAAATATTGGAGGTTTTAAAGCGTATACCAAGACCAAGGCAACATCTATAAAAACAGATGCCGGGAATATCATTCTTAAGGTGAAATCATGTTTAAGAGGAAGCACGGCTACAGGCCAAGTCCAATCAAGTGTATAAACGAGTATCTGCTGCCACAAGTTAGTGTTGCTTTAGAATAGGCTATATGGGTGTGCCAAATTTGAGTATTTCTCGGATTACCCGATTGGGCAGTGCCTCTTTGCGTAGATCTGTCAAACTATTGATTGACCTATCGCTACTTTTAGGTTTATACGACAGCACCGAAGCCAACCAATCAACACTTTGAAAGACCTCCACACACACTTGCCTGATCTGGGATAAATGGCTTACATACTTACCTTTCTGAATTGAGAATTTCACTAATCAAATACTCAAGTCTCATTCTGTCTCTGCAGAGGATACAAAAAAGAACGAGACAGAACGATACTTAAGTATTAACTTAGTGAATTTCTCAATTCAGAAACCGGTGCATAAGCCCCATTTGGTCGCAATTCCCAAATATGGTAGTAGTAGAATGCCATATACACCTTTCAGAAGAATAATGCGAATAGTCTTCAGGAGTTCGGGCTGGAAATGGCGTGACTTGATTTGATTGTATACAATGTTTTTACTTATTCTCTACAATGATTTTGACGCCCCGAATGGCCGAGTCGGCAGTGACCCTGCCTACGAAGCCAAGGGTCCCGGGTTCGGTCCCGGTGGGGGCAAATATTTGTTTGATGAGAACGGATGTTTGTACCCTAGTCATGGTTGTTTATCTATCTTAGTATAATATTTATCAATATAAGTGTGTGTATCGTTGTCTAGTATCCAAGATACAGGTAATCCTAGTTTGGGGCTAGATCAATGTGTGTAAACAGTGTTCAAGGTATTATTATTATTATTTCTTAGTTTTTTTTCACTCCTCTTCTAGGAGGTTACAGTTTGTCCTGAGCACGGGCCGAAGCCAAGAGCTAAGGATCTATGAGTTTCCTAAAAAAATTCGATCTTTTATTTAGGATAATACACGTATTAAGAATCACGTCTTTTTGCAGAAGAATGAAGGCGGATGGTTTCATATCTTTTTTTTCATATCTATCTAGCAACTGAAGGCTATTATTGAGAGTCTTCGGTATGATTCCAGTTGTTGATATTATGATTATTATTATTACTCTTATCTATAAAATTTATCTGTTGAATACAAACAGTCCACTGTTGTTCCACTGCCCGCATTATTGTTTCATTATTTGCCGTACCAGTAGTGGTAGTCGAGACCATCTAAATATGAAAGTCGGCAAACCCGTCAGTTGACAGATAACTTAGTTGGTCTGTATTTAGATGTGTCTACTTCATCATTCCACGGAGTCGCTTAAAAGTCACCCTACTTCGGCAACGTTGGAGCATATACAAATACTAATTTGTAATTGCTCATTGGGACGCAAAATTAAGGAACGTTTCACATCAGACATTACGCACCATGTGTCGTTCAGCTAAAGAGATATTTAGTTACATAGCCCCATGATGGTAGGGCTTCATATTGAAATTCCAGATGCCTTTGCATATTATGATGGCGAACTTTTACCTACGCTTCGATGAAGGCTGGCTTCAATATCAGACACGGAAAGTTAGTTCAAAACAGTGCAAATAGTGCACGGTGAACTCACTTTTGTTTGTCGCTGTGAACCTCTATATGAAGAACGCAAACAACACTTATAATTCACCAAATTAAATACATTAAAAAAACCAAGCCTTAGTTTAGCCAATTTTTTCTCCCCGCTCGGGATGCGAAGGTCGTCAAAATACGCGAAAACAAGGCTACGATATCTGTCTGTCTGACAGCCAAGTCCAAACATATTAACGATATTCGGATCTTATAGACAGAATTCATCTGATGGCAATGACCTTAAACACCACTGATAAGTCACAGTAAAGCAATAATACGCAATTTCGTTTATTTGGATGATATCACAATATCAGTATTTTTGCTTTAGAAATGAAACTTCTAGACATTTTTCTAATTAAAAAAAGGGGATCAAACTCGAAGGAACCCTTTCAAATAATAATTGGATTTTTGAAATCGGTTTATAAATAGTTTCAGTTTTGAGGTAACAAATATATATACGTTTCGGCCAACTCAATACATCCGATTTGTATAAATAATTACAGGTAAATATTCATTCTAACCTCTGATTTTGGTGAATGTAATAAATATACAAAATCAGTCCGATTAACTACTTTAATACTGACCAAGAAGGTTTTGTGAAAATAATAAGACACCCTTATTTTCTTAATCAAATATGGTTTATTAGTTTTATTACATATAAAATGAAAACAAATAGTTAACTTCTTCTTAACATTCAGTATTGCACAGGTGTTTATTGTTGGTGTAAAATATTTTATGTCTACTTACTTATAAGTTTATGTTTTAAGTATTTTTGCTATTCTTACATGTTCAATCTAACACGAAAGATAAAGGTGGCTTCGCTTCGCTTACCCCCTTTACCCGTCACCTAAGCTACCGCAGTGTATTGCTCTGATATTAGCTGTGCAAATCAGTGATAATCAAATTCACCACAGACGTGTGGTGATTACATATAGTAACGGGTTAATGTGATAATAAATCCTGCTGTATTAATTATTTTAACCACCGATATTGGTAAGTATGAATAATAGCCAGTTAGTATGCTTCTATATGCTTTATAGTTAGTATGTAGTATATTACCTTGACCGTAGCATATACACCGAATGAGAACCCAATCCTTTTTTGAAGTCGGTCAATAAAAAAAAAATCTGCATTTTCTGTCAATACCACAGACGAACTCATAAATGCACCTGCTTCTGTACACGGAATATGAAAGTAGCCGCACCACAAACCCGAGGAAACTAGACTTCGCTTTTGCCTCAGTGCTTACTGAAATATCTGTAAAATAAAAAATAACGGTTATCAGACGAAATAATTGTTTTAAGAATTAGGAAACTTTTTGTTTTAGCCACTCGCTTCCGTTGCCGCATTCGTCCAGCGTGGACCAGCCTCACAACACAGTGTGCTCAATAAGTAAAAACCGGTCAAGTGCGAGTCTAAATCGCGCACGAAGGGTTCCGTACCACCGTTCAATGGAAGCGATGGTGTGGAGTGAATAGTTTGGATTTTACACAGCAAAATATTGTTTACAAAGTTATTGGTGCGGTTACTTTCACACTCCATGTACGTAACCAGGTGCATCCATAAGTTTGTATGTGGTATTGAAAGAATTGTTGTATGGGAGCCCCCTTAAATATTTATTTTATCCTGTTTTTTCAGTGACAGACGGACGGACGGACAGCGGAGTCTTAGTAATAGGGTCCCGTTTGGAACCCTTCGGGTACGGAACCCTAAAAACCAATTGATACCATTTAAGTTTCGGGAAAAAATTATGTAGTATGTATGAGGGCGCATAGAGCCAAAGAATAAGTATATAAGTATATAATAACATATATATAACGGTGTATAATTTACTAATAGAGCTTCCAGAATCGAGAACCATCTACGTTAGCAAAGAGTTTCCTCCATGTCATGTTTTCGCCATTTCTTTGTGAGGTAGTCGATGTTGGTAGTTACCAAAAAGGTACACGGCAAAATTAGGTTTTTAATCAAACTAATATTTTATTTATTCTAACTAATATATAATATACTAATAAATAAATATATTATTTACGAACCACGAATTAATAAATATATATATATATATATATTTATTAATTCGCGGCGAGAGGTATACCTCTCGCCACGAATTAAGAGCGCTGAGCGACGTTGGCGGGAACTACTGCGCATATGTACAGGTATTGAAAAGTGGTTTCTGCGCATTTAAGGCCACCGCTCAGAACATGTGGCGCGACGTATACAACGTTGTGCCACGTTGTACCCCAAGGGCTTGTCAGAACTTCGAACCACTTGAAAAGCCGGAGCGTTACAGCGCGACGCTTTCAGCGCTCATATTGACAATTCACCGTCTGATTAGCCCGTGGAGTACATTATCTGCGGCGTTGTGTCCTTGGCCTTTCGTGAATTAGCCGTGATGTCCTCATTCCTCTCTGCAACCACTCATACCGACCCGAGAAGGACCCGGGGGTTATTTATTATTTACATAATTCAAGTAAGTGCTGCCGTTTCTAGAACTGAGAAATTTCCAAAAAAGTAAACTGATAAAGGCTTTTATTAGTTCACTGGCAACAACATGGAGATCTTGAAATTGTCGTTTGACCAATTTAAAAAGCATGTTAAAGCGACTTTGTCGAAAAAGGGATATTACAATTTTCAAGATTACTTAAATAACCGGACTGTATACTTAATCTGGCTCAACGGCTCAACACAGACCTTGCTGTTAATAATTTTATAATTATTTATTCCTGCTTATTAATTATGATAATGATATATATATATATTTTGAATTAGTTAAGCACAAGCAATTTTTAAAATAGATCTAAAAATCGCCCTTCTTCTCCCACTGTGGTCCAATGTAGAGAAGTGGCAAAAAATGAAGATTGCTAAGTATATGTAAATATCTACAGTAATAAAGACATTTGGAATTTTGGAATTTTGGAACATGTTTTATCTACTACGATAAAACTGTGGTGATGAGAACGTACGGCAACACATTTTTGTCATATTGGCAGAAAGGGTCTAGGGGTCGTGAATAAGAAAGTTTGTATGAAGTTTCGACTGGCTTGGGATTTGAGTGATTTTGCTAATGATGGATCAACGATATCAAGTTTTATGTACATTTTTTGCGCTGACTCACAGGTACCTGGCTTGGATCCAGCGGATCTGATTGGTTGTAAAATAAACAGATCCGCCCCGATTTAAGTATGTGGTAGGTAAAGACTGAGTGGTAAACTTGCTGTATTGTGGATAATCCGAGGAAGAACGAACAAATCTTTTTCACAGGCAATATACCTACTAAAGTTAAACGTTATGTCAAATAACGTCGGCGACTTCGATGGCCCGCATTTGTTCCCGCTGGAGTAGTTGGAGGCAAAGATTTCATTCATCTGAGCTTGGGTTCAAAAATACGTTACGTGATCTTTCACTCTGACGACCTCTGCGGCGCTGCGGTGGTGGCTCGGCCTACCATGCGAGAGGTCCCGGGCTCTATCCCCGGCCGGGTTAAAGAAAAAAAACCCAGGTCTTGGATGATTATATGCGTGTGACGTCGCTGTTTCTGGTTCCCACGACAGATGGTATCCTAGTGTGGGGCCAGAAGCAATATAAATGTTTATGTTTATGTTCAAATACACTTGACCCTGGCAAAATTAATCTCAAATGAGGTAGCACGCCTGAGAGAGCGTGACGTCTATTCAGGAAGTAAACAGAATTTGACAACTTTGACAGATATGCAGCCTTAAACTGCACCCGCGCCATCTGCAATGAGCTTTTGAGATGCAATTATGGTTATTTCATAAAACATCACCAAATCGAACGGTGATGGAAAACATCGTGAGGAAACCTTTATTACTCCATAGCTGCGGCGATGGGCTAGCCCCCTGTCACGCAAAATTGAGCATTGAATAACTGGCTCAAAGTGGGCACAATTGTGCCTCTTCCACCCCATATGGGAAAAGGCGTGACGCTATGTTATGTTATGTTATGTTATCACCAAAACGAATACTATTTTACAATCATAGTGATTATTTTATGAATATGAACATGATGACTCGAAATCAGTATTGTTACGCTTTATAATTGGGGATAGTTTTCGTCGGAGTGAAGAATATTTTTTATTTATTTGCTTAGCGCCACCATAAAGGTAAAAAATACTTCGTAGCGCTTTTAAACTAGGGTTTATATTTACCTTGCCGGGCTTCATTTAATATCATACCCAGGAAGTAGACAGACTCTTTGAAAATGCTGAAATTGTTAGGATTCAACCCAATTCCAGTAGATAGACTAAGCGGCTTAGTGGAATAGAAACCATTATATTTACTCGTTGGATCGCTTCACTACAGGAAACAAACATCGTAGAATAATACCGAGGTGAGTATTATTCGTGCAGTTCCAAAGTTCTGAGATTCAATGTATATGCCACCGTAAGATAGTCAAAACCGTTAGTTGATACACTAAAGCGCTAGTTGATCAACTATCGACAGATAGTAAACCAGACCGACAGGGTATAGAATTTAAGTTTCTTTTGTTCTTACATGTCAACCTAACAGGAAGACTATTCGGGGGCTTCGCTGCGCCTGCCCCCTCTAGTCTTCACCTAAGCTGCCGCAGTGTTTGCCCTGGTATTTCGTCTGCAATTCAAGTTTAAACCAGTTTACTATTTAACGGTTTTAACCGTTAGTTGATCAACTACCGCGTCATATAGTATGCAGTACGATATAGTTTACTATCTGTCGATAGTTGACCAACTTACGGGAAAATAACCTTTATTTGATCAACTGACGGTTTTAACAATCTTACGGTGACGTATACATTTAAGGAAGTCCGCGGATATTGGAGTTTAAAAAAATACTCGACTATATCGAACGAGAATAAGAAAGAAATGAGACAAAATATTCATGTTGATAGCTTACTTTTACTTTTTTTTCTAGTTAGATTTGTAGTAGCATATAGTTCTGTACCTATCGGGCCTATAGTTTACTTGGTTTCGCCCAGCCTCGGTTTAGTCAAAATAAGAAAATTCACATATTATCCTCACACCTTTGACCTAGAAGCGGGTTTGACTACCTCAACTAAGGAAAGCCTTTCGCTATCCTACCACAACCCTTTCCCTTTCCTACCCTAAGGACCTACACCACATTTGAACTTATAATTCAATTGCTGAAGACGCCCTGAAAACTTAAATTTAAATTGAGCCGCATCAACAGCCTGAAACCCTCTCGGCTCAAGGCAGGACTAACTACATCCAAGATATAATTAATACCAGTCCACCGCATTTATATGCATTTGAGGCAACTGTTGCACGCCGCATCTGCCCTCCAACCCCACCGCGGAGGCGGCATCGGCACAGCGGTTTATATAAGCGCCGCAGAAGGGCCCGCGCGCCCAAACGTGCGACAGCCGTCAAGCCGGAGGGACGTTCCCGCGCGAACTAATAGTAGAGCCCGCTCGATCGCAAAGATGTGGGTGCTGTGTATATTGACTTTCTTGTCCGTGGGGTTGCACGCGGCGGAGATAAAGTTGAACGAGCAGATGCAGGAGTTGGCTGCGCAAATTGAGATGCTGAAGACCACGCACTTGACTGACCTGACGGCGCTGAAGCGGGACATCGAGGATCTCAAGTAAGTTTCTGTAATGTATCTAGTTTCATGAAAACAAATGATGAGATATCCAGCTGGTAAATATCGTACTGCTGTATTTCAGTACTTGTTGCTATACTGTGTCTTTATTTAGACTAGGCAATAAATAGGACTAGGGATTGCAGCAATTAATCGGTTCTTTTGTAACCATAAGTAAAAACCATCAATGATAAAATTACCTTTATAATAAATACTACATCACCCAATCGCGCGCATAACTGAAACTTTTTTATTTTGCCGGAAATTTCATCTTGATTTGCAGTGCGTTAACTTTTCAAAATTAAAGGCTTTATTGTTTTCTTTCTTTGAACTTAAATGGCCCTTGCAGATAAATGGTTACGTTTTCTAATGGAGATGGTAGGAAAATTTGTTTTTCGATTTCATAATGAAGCTATAAATTTGAAGCATATTTCCCTTAAGATGTAATTTCTACTTTCCATTTGTCTTTTACACACATTTTATTTTTTTGGAAAGACTGACTGTTTACTGCTACCTAATTAAAATTATGGTGAGGAAATGTAATTACCACTTCGCTATTGTTTTCGCAGTAAATTACTGTAATTTATTGGTCGATGCTGAAGTTCTCTCGCTGCAGAGTAGCTGAAAGCGGAACAGGTTTTCAGGAAAATTAATCCATTTCTCGAACATGTTTTCGGTTACTGTTGTTATTCCTGTCTTCTTGATGCTTAAATAAGTTTCGGGTGACAGATATTTAGGTGGTTGTGGTAAATCTGTCAATTTAGACAAACAGTAATAACAGTAGATAATCTGACAAAGTGTGGGCATCAGTCTGAGTAAAAACGTTAATTGTACAATGTTTAGAAAATTAACGTATAACAATGTTAAACCTTTCTCAAACCCGGTCAATAGGACAACATAGTTGCGATAGTTGGCTCGGTAATGCGGAACCCGACTCCTTGCCTTTAACCCAACAAAGCAGATGTTATTTACGCCAGGGCCAGATCTATACTTATAGCTACTAAATTGTTTATAATTTGTATTTTACAAAGTTTCCTTGTCACTGGCATGTAGCCTTCATTTCATTATTTCATTGGGTGTAATTTGCGTCGCCGTGCGCCGACTATAAAATGTTTTGCTTAAGAGTTTACTCGAACTTTCTCATCTCAACATTCTGCCCTAAGGGAGAATTCGTCAGCAGCGTCTTTGGACTAAAGATTTTCACTAGTACTTATATACGTCACCGTAAGATTGTCAAAACCGTTAGTTTATAATATAACGTTTTTTCTCTCGTTAGTTTAGAAACTATCGATAATACTGTACTGCTTACGATATGTCGCGTTAGTTTAAAATAAAAACGTTGAATTGAGAACTGGTTGAAACTTGAATTACAAAAGAAATACCAGGTCTAACTCTGCGGCAGCTTAGGTGAAGACTATAGGGGGCGAGCGCAGCGGAGCCCCCGAATAGTCTTAGGTAAATTCTAAACCCTGTCGGTCTGGTTTACAATTTGTCGATAGTTTACAAACTAACGAGTTAGTTTATAAACTAACGGTTTTGACAATCTTACGGTTATATATATATATATATATATATATGTAGATATTTCGTTTTAGAACCAGATACCTGTTATTGTTTTCAGTTTTTCATATTAAAAATAGCGTCTGTTGGAAATTTGTTTGAACTTAATCGTGTCCGTCCGTCGCAAATTACAAATTGATGTTGACGTTGATACACATTTTTATAATCGTTGTATGTATATATAGTCGCTAGAGTCTGTCAACTAAAAGCTTACGCGTGATTTGCAGCAGACTGTACCATTTTGGAGTATATTAATATTTTAGTGTCACTCTATCAAAACTTTAGGTAGGTACCTAGGTGTTCTATCTAAGTGATCTAAGTAGTGGTACTAGTGATGTATGTGTGTTGCGAATTGTTATTTAGGGCCTGTTTCAATAAGTCCTAAGACAAGCACAGCACGGATAAGTCATAATGTTTCTATGTAAAATGATGACGTAAGCATTTGTCGCATCACAAAGAGGTTATCGGGACTTCTTTAAACAGGCTATTTAGTATTTTTATTTTTTAAATGTACTTATGTGCTGTGGCGTTTTTCTTGTGCATTTTGCTTTGCAATCATTTCATTACATTTTTATTCATGTGTGTTATCTTTAACCTAAGCTAGCGAAAAGTCTTTTTGTGCATTCTTCCAATAGGTAGGTAACTGGCTTCGGCGACAAAAATATTCTAGTAGCAATGTTAATTTTTATATGGTTCGTTGAGGTGCAAGGTACCTCCGGGGTAGGCATTGTTGATATTGGAATTAAAAAATAAGAACAACCCACTTGATACAAAATAAAATAACAAGGACGAGTAACTACCTATCTAATTAAAGATCTTAACAAAAGCTGTCACAAAGGTTTCTCGAATTTAAAAACTTTAGGAAACCGAAATTTTTAGACCTCTATTGGAAGGGCTCAGTGTGCTTCTCAGAGAATGGCAAATATGCCTCAAGCCATGAAGGAACATAATCTTGAAAAAGATAGCGGAACTGATAGCTCCCAGGATGATACTGGGAACTAGAAGGACGGCAAGAATTCAGCGAACTGCTACTCTCCAAATCCCACATCCTCCCCATTCCACGTATCCTTTATTGGCTTTATTTAGACTGGAGATTCCGTCGATTTAAATCACACCCCTGTCCTTCCTGAAGAGCAGGTCACACCCCCTCCTTTCAAAACATGTGCCCTCTGGTATGTCCGCTGAATGACCGGAACAGGTTTAAAACCCAGGCTGGGGAGGCACCATTCATTCATACATTCATTTAAATTATAATAATGTCCCACGCAGATCGAAAGAAGTCGAATAGTTGCTCCTTATCTGTGTATTTTACAGACCCGATATAAATATTGTGATACTTTGTGTCGAGGGGGAGGTCTAACAACCGAATTTAGCTGCCTGAATTACACCGACTTGTGTAATAACCAGTAATTTACAACTGGATCCCAGACAGAAAACCGTACTGGAGAGATAAGAGATAATAAATAAGAGATCCGAGGAATTTGGATATTTTTTTCATTGGTTATGCTTGTCAAAGAAATCGCCCTTGGTTTCTGATCTACACATTTAGTTTAAAAGCAAAGTAACATTTAAGTAACATTACTCTGGTTTTACGTTTCTGAACCAGCTCGAGATGATTATGAACGGCAATAAATTTATCACTCACTACCTCAAATGCGATTCAAAAGTATTCTCTGAATAACAGTGACCATTCCAGTCCATATAAAATGTTGACGCATTTTTGTATGGAGACTGGCAAAACTAACTGTCAAAATCGTGATTTCTGCGGCCAGATACGAAATGGGTGGCAATTGATTATTACAAACAAATGTGTATTTGTCACCGTAAGATTGTCAAAACCGTTAGTTGATAAACTAACGTTTTTTTTCTCGTTAGTTGGTCAACTATTGACAGATAGTAGACTGTAGCGTACTGCGTACTATATGACGTGGCAGTTGATCAAGTAAAACCGTAAAATTACTGGTGGCTGTTTTAAAAGTGATTGACTCTGAAGAAGACAGCTTTAACGATGAGAGTTGCACGGCTGACAAATGTCATTATCAATTTTGATCGCTCGCTCACAGGCTAACACTCAGAAGCATGGGCGGTTGTAGCACAATATGGCGGCGATAAGGATGTTATGTGTGTTGTCATGTCAAACATTTAGAGCTATCATTATTGCGCTTACAGTGAATGGGATTTTCAATTTTCATAAGCGATGCAATCGAATATGTTCCGGCTAGGACTGCGCTGTGAGTTGTGGCGAACGCGCGGTAACTGAAATATAACGTAGGTAGTGTAGAGTGCTCACGGGACTGAACCACTATACCTGTATTACTTCTTTCATGGTTGCAAACAAACAATAATGCATAATCCAAATAAACCGCCACGCAAAGAGTATTTTTAGTGTGACTTTTGTCGGTGAAAGTAATTTAAGTTGCCTTCTATAATGTTCAATTAACATCAGGTTTATCTAAATATCACGCAGAAAAAATGATTTTTCACGGTTAATATGCCAAAAATTACAATTTTGAGAGAATAGTGTTGTTTCACATTTCCATCCATGTCAATGCAGATGAAAAGTGCATATTCAAACAAAAACTAAACCTTTAGAATAAACCGAATCTGTGATAATACATTCTAAATAAGTTAAAGAGTTCCCTTTATTTCTCTCTCTCCTGGCAGATGGGTCACCATCACTTTTATTTCCCTATTATGCATTATGACGAGCATATATTACTGACCAACCATAATAAACTATCATATTCCAATCTGTAGGATACCTAGTATGGAGCAGTTTCGATGGCCATCTGTGGCCTTCATGATCAGCTTCACTTCACAAAATTATGCTTCCCGAGAGTAAATGTACGACTTATAAGAAAATCACAACAATCACTTGAGGCCTGCCTGTAATTTTTAATAGTTCTCACGATTTCTCCAGGATCCCGTCAGACCCTGACCTGATGTCATTAGGACCAATCGGAAACAAAAAAAAACAATTTTCTAAATCGCTCCATCTGTCTTGGCGAAATCGATTGACATACATAGTAAAAAACCATAGATCCCGAACGAATTGTAAACCTCCTCCTTTTGTGAATTCGGTTAATAATATTTAATCAGCGAGTCGGACTTGCCTAAGAATGGTTCCGAACTAGTTTAGAAAAAGTACCAAAAAAAAGATTACGATGGAATTGTTTGTTTTGTTTGATGACATTTTGATATTTTTCAAACGCGTTGACGTTGGATAGATTATTTTAACGCCACCACAATCGTATACGAGTTTGCCTCGACTAGCCGTAGTAACTCGTTTAGCTCTCTCGCCGTTCATTAAGGCGTCCTCTTCATTATGCCATCCCAGTATTCAGTGCTCATGAAATCTTCAGCATCGCGCCAGGGTCGGACCTTCTTTCACGACGGACTCAAAGGCGCTCCCGGATCCGGACAAGGGAAATTATGCCAGTATGAAGGACGTGAACTGTTTACCTCTACTGTCATGCCGCATTATACACGGTTAGATTTTTGTTTTTTCCTTTGAGGCTTGAACTAGGAGTTAGGTGGGACTGGTTCGTCATGGCGTAGTGTTTTTGCGTTATGTTGTGTAAATTGTGTTTCAACTTTACCTGCTTAGCTTGCTTTGCCTGGTTTTGACAACCTCTCGCAAGCTCAAACTTGGAAACGGAGGGTTTGTGTTGGCGTTTGTGAGTTTGTTCTGCCTCTCTCCTTACAACGGGCGTTTGTCGGGTTTTGTGGCTTGTGGGAGTTCGGAAAGCCTTGGCAAGCATGTAAATCAAACATTCAGGTTTTAGCCAGTGACGGATCCATAAAATTAACTGGCCCGGTGGCGTAAGCTAGTCCCATTCGTATGCTATCGACGCTAGTGACGCTGTCACCGGGTCAGATACGTTTGTGGATCTATAGTAATTACCTACGAGTTTGTGTGATTTTATGCTCTTTCTCAACTTGATCTGGAAGCAATATAAAATCAAGTTAAAGCTATTCTTTACTTCCTATCTCGGAAAAATAGGGGGTTAAAATGAAAGAGGGCGATACAATTGGGGTCACAAAATTTTATATTTACTGTATACTTTATTGCATAAAAACAGAAGATGATGAGATGAGAAGATGATTTACATCAAAATGGAAACTTCGTGTACCTGTTCTGTAATGTATCCTGTATTTAACGTTGTGCACATAATAAACTTCCTACCAATATGTATATGTCACCGGAAGATAGTCAAAATCGTCAGTTGATCTAACTAACGTGGCAGTTGATCAACTATCGACAGATAGTAAACCAGACCGACAGGGTTTAGAATTTACCTTTCTTTTGCTCTTACATGTCAACCTAACACGAAGACTATTCGGGGGCTTCGCTGCGCCTGCCCCCTCTAGTCTTCACCTAAGCTGCCGCAGTGTTTGCCCTGGTATTTCGTTTGCAATTCAAGTTTAAACCAGTTTACTATTTAACGGTTTTAACCGTTAGTTGATCAACTACCGCGTCATATAGTATGCAGTACGATATAGTTTACTATCTGTCGATAGTTGACCAACTTACGGGAAAATAACCTTTAGTTGATCAACTGACGGTTTTGACTATCTTACGGTGACATATGTAAATACATATGAACATTACAAATAGATTGAATTATATTACAAAATACATATGACTACAATATACTTACATAAGTCTATATAATTCTCTGAAATATTTACTCCACTATCCTGAAAATTTTCCTAAGGAGAGAAAGATTACGTTCTTATAAGCGACGTTTAAAAATATTGAGTGACGGGCTGTCTCCGACGGGCGGGCGCTAGGAAGTTCGTGCCAGAGCCTGATAGCTCGAGACTGAACACATGTGTATATGCGGCTGTGTTGTGTAGCGGAGTTATAAGCAGTAACGGAGCGTCAGATCTCCGTGGCCTATCCGAAGACAACATTCAAAACTATCCCGCAAGCAGGGTAGCGACATGCTTTTAGAGAGTCGACCGACACATGGCAAATAATATTGTTGTCAGCAAAACATAATGTGATTTTAGAAGCCTTAGATTATACCTATGCGTGATGCTATACTCTTTTAAGTACTTACTTACTTAATATCCTTAGGTACTTACGCAGGTTCAGTCCCTAGGTCAGGGTACAAGATATCTAGGTTTAAGTACTTAGGTGCCTATAAGAACGTAACGACTCTTCCGAGGTCGCTAAAACATCATACTGCAAAGTACAGAAGACATTCAGATTTGCTGCACAAAATACTTGTACCAGTATTTTGTGCAGCAAATCGAATCAAAGTTCGTCGCAAAGTCCCTTGGGGCCCTTACTTCCCCGACCCACTCATGCCTTGTAGAACAAGTAATTCGGATCCTGAAATAAACTCAATTTCGCTGATTTCCACGGGGCGAGCGGGGCGAGCGGCGAGCGGCGCGACCCGAAAATAAAGACGTGACAAAGATCCTGATGGTGATGATGCCGGTTTACTATTATTCTATGTTTGTACCAGTAAAAATAAACGATGTAATAGACTGGCAAAAGTAAACTTTACAAGTTTTTTTATTTTTTTATTTTATTGCAGAACATAACAGTAAAAACACATTGCATGTCTTAGAATAATAGTTTTACATATTAAACTAGTGATTCAACCTTAAGATGTCCTGACAGCATGCTTAATTAAATGCTATCTGCTATATTACTTACTTAATTTTTTGACTTAAGTAGAAAGTTAAATCTAGTATTATTTACTCGTAATTCATGGTACTTAGTTCGTGTCCACATCACATTGTTACAGTTATTGCCTTCGATCATATTTTACATCTTGTCTATACATACTTTAATTTTAGTGCAAGTCGGTAACTGCAGTGCAGAATACCACAAAGCTAAATCCATAGTGAGCTAGTGACTCCTAAACAATTATTTTCAGATTTGCAACTTGGTAAAGAAATTTAGATTTAAAAATAGTTTTCGGCTTCGATCTGACCTATCGTTCGTTTTGCTGGTGCTGGTGATGCAAATAAATAACAAAAGATTTGAAATTTAGAAACCCAAAAAAAAGTCACAATGATTAAATATCGTTTGCCCAATTGAATTAAGAACTAACAATATGTGTGTGATGACGCTGTTTCTGGTTCCCGCGACACAGGGTATCCTAGTGTGGGGCCAGAAGCAATGCATGTGCCTGTATATTTTTTTTTACTCCAAACACAAAATGAAACGTCTAGTCTTTATGTTTGGTGCATTTGTTTCTCTGTGAAGTTAATTAGTAAATTTATTAATTTAAAATAATACCCTGTCAACTGCGAGTGCCTACTCCGATGTCCTTCCTAATCGGGCCCGCACACGAAGGGCTCCATGCCATTGTACACAGAAAAACGTAAAACAACAGCATCTTGCACTAGGAAACCTTTTTAATTCTTAATAACCAAATATTAAATACTAGGTAGGACTACATTCAAGGCCGTACATCGAAACATTAAAAAAGAGTTTTGTTTAAGTACCTAGTATGTAAGTGTTGAACTATGTACTCGTTAACTCTTTGCTCATTGAAACCGGAAGTGGATAAAAATTGCGTAACTTATTAACAGAAATAAAATCAAATATGAATTTATATTTATAATATTACAATATAATATAATTATAATATTAAGTTTTATTAACTTAATATTGTTTATTATAATTCTAATGAGCAATTATTAATCTTATAAGTATTCAAGTATTCAAGTATTCAAGTATTTATTGCAATAAATTACATGTCATAGTGGTGTTACAATAAAAACTAAAAAATGTATCAATATAATTTTACCCTCTTGGGTGTAGCAAGATTGCAGTTGCGTTCAGTCACAAAGCATTACATAGATAGGACAACAGATAATGATTCCCGCTAAGGATCTAACTTAGACATTAACTACTTATATAAAACATTTACACCAATCTTAGCATAAAATAAATTGTCAATTATCACACAAAACATCATTAATAAATTAATTTTATAAGTCCATAGAGAAAAAATAACAATTCTAAATCCTATTAAATGTCATACGATTACCTTAAACAACTAGCTCTCATAAGAGTAATATTCAGACATCAATTTCAATTAGGTACAATTTTAGTTTATTTAAGAACATAGAGCCTGTCAACATTTTTATATCATTTGGGAGCTTATTATACACCCCAATTGCAGTTAATTTAGTAGAGCGAGTGTATGTCACTGTCCTGCTGAACGGAACCTGTAAGTCAAACCCACGTCTTTCATTAATCCTACTACTTGGGCCTAGAGCTCTCGGTGGAAATTTTTCTGGATATCTTTGTACCAATTCACAAAGCTCGATTATGTAGAGAGCCGTGACGGTGTGAATTTTCAACTCCTTAAACGACGACCTACAGGATTCCATGGTCGAATTTATTCCATTTACGACGCGCACTGCTCTCTTCTGAAGGACGAAGATCTTATTAATATCAGTGCTATTTCCCCATACTGACAATCCATATAGCATCCTGGATGAAAAAATGCAAAGTATGCCTGCAAAGCGGCTTCCTTTGATGAAATTTGGACCAAGGATCGCAAGGCATAACAAAAACTACTTAAATTTCCTGCAATTACTTCCACGTGTTTCTTCCAGTTTAGATTGCAATCTGTGTAGATGCCCATGCCCATAATGACAAATAACTAAGGACAAAACTCAATTGTTACAGCGGCAATAGAAATACAACCTCTGTGAAAATTTCATATTCCTACCTATTTCGGTTGATCCGGTAGAGCCCTGTGACATACGGACGGACGGACGGACGGACAGACGGACCGCGGAGGCTTAGTAATAGGGTCCCTTTTGGCACACTTGGGTACGGATAGGGTTACCATATCTCAGCCTTTGGCCTGAGATCTCAGGCTTTGCAAGCTCATTTCAGGCTATCAGGCTTTGGACCGAGATGTCACGCTTTTCAGGCTCATCTCAAGATTCCGGCCAGATTTAGGAAATTTCAGGATTTTAAGAATTTTCAATAAAACATGGATAGCATTTTTTAGATCTAGTTTATGACAATAACAAATAATAGGAAGATTATTATTTGTTATTTTAATAAACAAGATGAGGTAGTTTTTAGGACCCTCCAAATGATGCACCAGAGGTAAAATTCCATCCAGCTGTTTGAGCTCTAGGCACATACAAATACATATAGACAAACACACAGCCAGACATACTCACAGAAAGACATACGCTAGACACCCACCGTTTTTAGTCGTTAAAAATAAACATAACAGAGGGTGTCGTTTTTTATTTAAAGATGAAAATACTTAATAACGAAACTCTAGACTAAATATTTCATTTCGTCATCTGCTTTCGCCCTAATAAGCACGGCGGCACTCGAATCCGCAGAGCACTTGTAAAAATATCTTTTATGTTTTGGCACGCCCGCCTTCTTCAAGACTGCTGATATCGTAGACCCCTGCCTGTACTATCGATGACGTACCGTCTTCGCGACGTTTCAGGGGCTATCAAAGGCCACCTTGTACTGGTCTCAGTTTCTATAGCCTTTCGAATTTGACTTTGCGTTCGGAAATTATTACGTTTAGAGAGTATCTTTCGCGAATGTAGATTTTGCCGCTCCCGCTCTCGGCCTCTAGGCCAGCTGAGGGGCCCTCGTAATGGAACTGTTTCTTTGACGAAGACGTACGCTTTTTCGTGAAAATAATTAAGTGTTTTTTGAGTTTATAATTTGCCCATTAACAAATAACGCAAATTCTTTGGAGACTTAATAATGTAGATTTAGGAAAATTTGTTTAGTCAGGATAGTGGGGTATATATTTCAGAGAAATAAATTTCACGATAGCATATTATTTTAGTTTATCAAATTCTTAGAATTAACTTTTATTTGCAATTGTACAATCAAATAAATATAAAGAGAAGTAGATTTGTGATATTAGATAGTTGAATAACGCCGAAGACAATTCCCAGTAAATTGTAATATTAAACCCTGAGCTTTACTTCCAAGTTTACTTCACACTGACGCCGCCATGCTATCACAGGATTCTTATGAAAAGTACAAAATCTGCAAAATTTATTATTGAACGATTTTGTAGGTAAATGCAAATTTGGAATCGGATTACTCAAATAACCTTGACTACGGGCGGTAAACTACATATATTATGTACCTAACCAACTGCCATTTGATACCCGAGCGTATCCATATCACGTCCTCACAATTACGCTCGCACCAAAGACACTCCCCGTGCCCATCAGGTGTGTGGGTCTGCCTGCAACATCTGGCGGTGTGCTCGTGTTTATTTTATTCTCCCGCCATCATTTGCGCGCGCGCCGGAACTCGCGACTCCGAGCCCACATCCGGTCGGCGCCACCTGGAGGACGTTTAGAAAAAAGGTTTTCGATCGAGGTCGTCATCTGTGATGTTAAACTAAATGATTGATATACGCTACGAGTAACACATAATTATGTATGTTTAATTCGATATATTATATCGTTCCACCTTTTCGCAAATGAGGTGGCAGAGGTCAGATATATGGCCTCGTTTGGACAGTAATTCAGTCTTTTGCGTGCAAGTTGTCATTTGGTTCGTTAGATAGTTTTAAAGCCAGAATTCCGAGAATTGCGCATAGTTTGTTGACATTTTTAATATTCTCACGAACTTGGTTTTACTTTTAACAAACCCCATCTTGTAGAGCACGGCTTCCCAACCAAGGGGGCGCGGAGTGATCCAAAGGCGGGCGCAACGAACGGTTCCAGAACTGGATGTATTCAAATTAAAAGACGACCTCTGTGGCACTGCGGTTGTAGCTCTGCCGACCATGCGAGAGTTCCCGGGTTCGACCCCCGGCTGGTCGGCGAAACCCCCAGGTCTTGGATGTTTATATGTGTGTGATCCCCACACACGGTATCCTATTCTAAGGTCAGAAGCAATGCAATTGCCTGTATATAAATTTTTATGTTTAAATAATAATTTCACGTCGACGAAATGGAAATTTTTGTGGTGGCTCGCGCCGCTACTCACTAAAGGTCTTATTGGTTATCAGTTACTCAACTTTTCAATCATGTGAAATTTGAGGGCCGGCTGGCGCAGCCTTTGATTACAGTAGCTGGATTCTGTATCTCTTGAGATATCCCGATTACTTTCAAATTCAGATTAAAATCACCTTAGATGACAGCTCGTGTGAAATAATCGCGCTCTGGTCAACGTCAAAATAATGTTAATTGTTAATGGCGAACAGCTTTCAAAGTATAAATTTGAAAGCTATTGAGATTGATTTCACAGTAACAGCAAAGAGCTACTGAACTTGTTGGTTAATGTCACTTGATTTAATAGCCATGTAAAATGGCTTTGCTCTGCCCTCTGCTCAAATTGCTAGCCTAGCCTTTCCTCTCTCTCTTATAATATAACTAACCATTTCGTCCCTTCTTACTCAAAAAAATATAATAGTTTTTAAAAGCAAGGGGGGCGCGGTATTTAAACAGGGCGCTTAGAGTGAAAATGGTTGATTATCTATGTTGTAGAAGCAGAGACGAGTTAAATATAGTTTCAAATGACTGTTGAAACTACAAAGTAAATAATTGTAATAACGTAATGGGGGTTTACTAGTTATATGGGCAAGCTCTGATACTCGTATTAGTTATTTTGTGATTATTAGTTCAATACGCAATCAAACCTCAAACTGAACGACTATTTTGTATTGTAACAACAAACATTCTAAATTTCTAACACAACAGTCGCTCCTAATTGAGCAGGTGTTATTCACTACATGCAAGCTATAAGCACAGCTGTCACCGTACAAAAACCTAAAACCAGCCCTGCAACAATTGAAACTAAGCCCAACTTACAACGGAGATTTCGTTTTATAGTATTTTTTGGGTATTTAGTTTTAGAACGCGTGCAAAGGCTGTATGAAACAGCCGTAAGATTCAATTTGGTACGAGGTTTTCTAATGCCCAAAACAGGATCCTGCAGGGTTTTGCATCTGCCGCGTCATAAAAAAGGTTTTGTTTAGCCCATTGAGCGCCTGCTCCCAGCGGCAACGTTCAGTGGATTGGGATTGACAAAAAAAGAGCCTTCGTAACAGTGAAATTATATTTTCCTAACTTCTTTTCGTAGGGATTGCTTTTTTATAGGTATAATATAACGAATGGAACGTGTTCCAATTCAATTATTTCATCCCGAAGAGAGACGGTATCTGCTAAAGACTCTTTAGAACATTCAGCACAATGTGAAATTCCACAGGTAAAGGTACCTTATGGTATAGTCACTAACGAAATTTCCCGGAAATTCTATTTTACTATGTGGCACGCGGAGCTTTGCATAATAATTACAAGAACATTACTAAAGCGCCGCGTGTGGCATCAGCAATGTTGTCCAATATCGGAGTACTGTCGAGATCAGATCGAGTATTGGTAGTGATGCTCCTTATGGCGCAGGAAATAAGCACTGCAAAGTTCAGGTGAGGTAGTTCAGGTGGGGAGACGGTAGAAGAGATACGGTGCAATATTGGTTTGTGCCAAAACGTTTAATTGAGAACCCAAGCTCCGAAAATAATTTCACATTTCAGATTATGAAAGCAGTTCTAAAGAACATTGTGGTATAAGGGCCGCTAATTGCCAATAGGCGTGGCAGTTTCGTAAAAATTTTGTTTTTAGGGTTCCCTTCCCGAGGGGTGCCAAACGGAACCCTATTACTAAGCCTCCGCATTCCGTCTGTCTGTCCTCCCGTCCGTCCGTCACCGGGCTCTATCGGATTAACCGAAATAGCTGAAATTTTCAAAGAGGGTATATTTATATTGCCGCTATTACAACAAATAATGAAACATACAAGTTTTTAATAATTAAAAGAAGTTCCTATACATGAAATTATTGGCATGGCCATTTTATGTGTTTATCGGTGAAAATTTGACTTTTCCGATCTTATCGGAAATTGGTATTGAGTTTTGTGCTTAGTTTTTTGTCATTATACGATTAATAATTGCTCATTCGAATTATAATCTATATTATTTACTTTTTATCATATTTGATTTTATTTCTGTAAATAAGTTACTCAATTTCTATCCACTTCCGGTTTCAATGAGCAAAGAGTTTCGTTAACCTGACTACATACATAGTTCAATGCATACATACTACATACACAAAACTATTTTTCAATATTGTAGGTACAGCCTTGAATGTAGTCGTACCTAGCATTTAATATTTTATTTATGAAAATTAAATAGCTATACTGTTACAGAAGTCTGTCCGTGCGTAAAATGTTATGGAACCCTTCATGTGCGGGTCCGAAGTCCTACTCGCACTTGACCGGTTTTATTTTGATATAACATGGCTCTTATTTCTGAAAACATACATAATGCTCATGACAGGTCACACGCCATGATGTTATACCTATTAGCATGCCCCTGGGTGCCTAGCGGGGCATCCAGGGACGCCATTTTACCGTTGAAAGTTTTGAAGTTCAAAATAGCAATGCCTCAAAACCGTGTCCAGGTATTGAACGGTTAACTAAGTAGACTCCTGCGCAAGTGGTGGAGCTGCGAGGGAGGGGTGACAGCTTTGGGTGACATTATAGATAGGTACAGATGGATTTTTTAATTATTTTCCTTGGTTTTAGTCACTGAAATTAGGTTTAATGTAGACAAACTCCTAGACTAGACATAACGCACAACACATGAACGAGACAGATTTAAACTATAATTGACCGAGCGAGCGAAGGGCTTCATTTCGACAAGATAGGAGGCCGATTTTGCTTTCGTCTGTCTCTATACGTGTCTGTCAGTTCCGGTCTAGGGGCCACAGTTTTCAAGCGATCCTCACAAAACTTGGCACACGTACCTATTCCTTGGTTATTATTTTTTTGTCGAGAGCTTTTCTCGATTTTCCCCTTGGGGAGGGGGGGGGGGGGGGGGAGTAATGACGTCATTAATTTTTTGTATGTTTTCTTTTTCTTTTTCTGAAACCTATCGTGTGGGGTATCAAATTAAAGGGCTTCTTGAGCCGGTTCTAAAAATATACTACACTATTGGCTTTGGGCCGCCTGTTTCCTAATAATCCTAGAAATATTTTTAAAACATACCTACCAAGTTTGGACCAAGTTTGAAATAGGAGACGGATTAGTAAAGAGAATCTATACAGACCATGAGAGTAAGTGAAATAGACCATAACTATTTCCGTGAAAAGTCAATAGATTATATTTTAAATCGCAAAATGTAGTTTACAAAGTTATTGGTACTTTACTACTTGATTTTGATTGAAACTAAAATACGTACCTATATAAATTGGTTCACAGTCCCTCCTGCTAGCGAGGTCTACTGCCCTCAGGGCCACTAGTAGTAGAAGAAAGTACTTTTATGTAGTATTGTGATGAATATGAAGCAATGTATATTTTCTTCCAATCTGTACCGATAAAAGCCGAGAAGTGTTGAGCGGTAATAGTATATTACTGCCGTGGCGGGGAAAGTCGGCAATTGCAGGAGGAGTATGGCGAGGACTTCAATAATACGAGGCTTGTTTGGTGCTTTTCTCAAAAAATGCAAGAAAGAAAATAAATGAAAAAATCTATGAAAAACCCTTTTTTATTTCTCCAGGACATGAAATTGTCGTAAGCGTTTATATACAATTCCCGGGACTTCTTGGTAACAAATTTTCCATGGCGAATTTGGCTTCCGCCCTTAAATTAGGAGAAGTACAGTCAGTCAATCTCCATATTTCACTCTCATGAGAACTCATTATAACTTATTCAATAAAATATGTAGTTGGTCCCCCCGCTTTCTTTTTATGTTGTTTTCCCGCTAATGGTAGGTATTTTTTTTGTATTCTTTTTTTAGGTTAAGGTAACTTGATGATAGTGCCTTGTGATGGTGTACACAGACATATATTAGATACTAGCTGCCCCGTGGCCCGGCTTCGCAACGCGTCTTTTGTATTCTCATAGTACCCCGTCATAAAACTATTCGTTTATCAATTAAGAGGCACCTTCAAATGTTATTTCATTTCATATGATCGGCCCGTTGTAGAGCATAATACGCATCAGACCTCAGATTAACGAAACTCTTTGCTTACAAACGTTATGCATCGCACTGTCAAATATAAGCTAACAAGAAGGTTGAATTAAGGCTAGAATGAAGATGGCTATCAACGTTATCTAGCGAAAGTGGCTGAACTTTCCATACAAATTAGAGATTTAGTAAGTCTATTTTAAGGTTCCGTACCAGAAGGGTGCCAAACGGGACCCTATTACTAACCCTCGGCTGTCCGTCCGTCCGTCCGTCTGTCACCAGGTTTTTATATGAACCGTGATAGTAGACATTAAAATTTTCACAGATGATGTATTTCTGTTGCCGCTAAAACAACAAATACTAAAAAGCAGAATAAAATAAATATTTAAGGTGGCTCCCATACAACAATTATTTCAATACCACATACAAACTTATGAGTGTACCTGGTGATGTACATGGAGTGTGAAAGAAGCCGCACCAATAACTTTGTAAACTACATTTTGCTATGTAAAATCCAAACTATTCACTCCACACCATCCCTACCATTGTAAGGAGGTAAGGAACCCTTCGTGCGCGAGTTCGACTCGCACTTGACGGGTTTTTATAAGTATACAGAAAGATAGAATAGAATGGTGTATGATTCCCGATTTTTGATGACTGTACATATTTAATTCATGTTCGACATTTAAATAAAACTACACTTTCATACTTACATTTCCGGCGCGCTCTAATTTCGATTTTTAAATAGTTCTCCATTTTCATCGAGTCATTGGCTGTAAATTTGATATTTTGCGTATTGTATTTCCGAATGTAATATGAACATGTCATGAGAAAATAAATATGAATCGTATTGTAGATACTATGCTGACCCTACACCTGAAGTCGAGCGCAATACAACCGTCACGAAAACACAACCTTCCAGCAACGCTCCAACTCTGCAGGGAACTACACGCGCTATCCCTGAACATCTCTGGGTACCAGAGGATATGTCAGCAAATCATGCATTTTAATTACTCGGCAACTCTGCAGTGAGTTCAATGACAGGTGCAGGATAATTGAATGTCTATCCAGGTAGATAGATTTTTATGAAGTTTTATTGTGGTCTTAGTGGCCTATCCCACTTTAACAATTCTACAATCAATAAATTTTTTAAATATCCACAAATTCCGTGTTGACTGCTAGTCAAAATATATACTTTTTAAGAACGGTAATTTTGTTCACGAGTTCTAAGAAATACTGACGTCATAGTCGAATGCTGTCTTTTTAACACAAAATTGTGTTTATAAAATACAACTGCTGGGAATATGCAATTCTGACATTGTCAAACTTTTTTGTAGAAATAATAATAATATTAATACCTTGGACACTATTTACACACATTGATCTAGCCCCAAACTAGGATTTCCTGTATCTTGGGTACTAGACAACGATACACATACTTATATAGAAAAATATTATAGGTTAAATAGGTTCAGCTTAAGACATGTTTCTAGATTTATTGGACTACCTTGTCCAATCCTTACTATTTTGTGGGATACGCCATTGGTAACGTTTTCAAACATTTGCGACTTGATTGAGCGTGTGTCTGGCTGGGCTGTAAGCCACGTGTGGCGCGGCACGTGTCACGAAGACGTGCGCCGTCTCAATAGTCGCTTCTTTCCATGACATTTTAACGGGGTTCAAAGGCATCAATTCGCCTTTATATTTCTCAGTAAGGATTCTGTTTGTTACCCTACCACAAAATGTACAATTTGGTATCTGTGAGTTCGCACTTCGTCACGAAAAAAACTTTTTTTTGAATATTTACGCCCGCATGACGTACAGCGTGGCGTGACGATAAGTGTGTATCCACATAGATAACCGAGAAAACTTTAAAAGAGGCCGCTCTTTGGACACAGTGACCGATATCGCCGATAAAGATAACTTGAAGCATTGCATTGGATTTGTATACGTAATGTTATCGGACAAGAGCCACAGTTAGGCAGGAGTCATGTCATATAGCGCATCATCTGAAGTAAGTTCCTGCGGTATCTAGTGAAGCTGAGGCGTGGCGTATGTACTATGCCGACTGCCGAAAATAATACTACTTTCAGAGTCTATGTTATTGTGTTAAAAAAAAACTGTAGGCGGTACGACGTCGACACTACCCTTCCCGCACCGCTCCCTGCCGCAGGAAACTATACTCTAGCATTTTATGCTAAAACAAACAAAAAACAAAATGTATTGAAGCTTTTATAGTTGTAAAATAGAACTAATGAATAGGGAACCACATAATGTAAGATTAACCTAGAACCAGAGTACTTGAAGAGAGTACAGAGTACAAGAAAAATCCGATGAGCCCAAGCTCGATGGGTTTGTGTGGTTTTCCGGCTCCATCACCAGATCAGCCGCATGTTATAAATTTATTGCCATGTCATCCGATTTACACATATGTACTTGAGAAATTTCAGCTCAATCGGAAATTTGGGAAGAGGGCCCAATTTAACTTGCAAGATTTAATTGGAGACGAACAGAGCCCGGTATTGGTGAAACTAAATAAAATCCAATCGTCAAAATTAACCAACAAACTCTCTTTTGCCTTAACTCTTTGGCTATAGAACAACAGCCAAACACAATAACTGTGCACCTCGCCGAAATGATTCAGCATAGAGCGCCGTAATGACGTCATCAGGTGCACAGATGCGTGACCATGTTCAAAGAGCCAGGTGGCGGGACCCCGGCATGACATATGCTCCTGCTACTGTTACAAATTGTCTAGGTCTCCGCTTTTATCAATGCCGAATACAAGTCACGATATTGATACGAGGCCCGGAGATCCCTTGTCATGCCCGTGAAGTGACCGATGACAAGCCATTCGTGTTGGTCCTCACAAATTGGGCGCGTCAGGAATCCTATAAAATATTTGGTTACACAGACGAAGAAGAAATGATAATGAATTTATCTGATAAGAGTTCAGGCAAAAAAGGTATAGCTCTGTCGTGATATCTAGAACTAACAGAGGAGAACAAACGACTGCGGATGGCCTGTGATATGGCAAATACATAATTAAAAAGGTAAAATTCTGCAAACCCTAGCTCCAATGGTCATACAACTTCATCTCAAAAGTTCTACTCGTATACACCACGATATTACCGCAACTTCAGACCGAAGATGATGCGCATCGGCTATCCGTGCACTTCACCAAGACAGCGCGCACTGGGCGTAATACAAAGGGACCGTCTACAAATTACCACACGGCTCCTGACAGCACCGCCGGAGGGCGCTACGATCGCCTACTCGATTATCCGCCGAGCACTGAGATCGCGCCTACCGGAACTTCAACATCAAACTGAGTACCACAGCCCTATACTTGGAAGCCACGGAGATACATATATAGCTGTCCATCATCTGAGCATGGATACCTTCACATTCGAGAACACATCTGATAGCCAAGGCGAGACAAGCAGCTTCCAAGAACAGACAGCATCAATCACCCAACCTGCATTGATGATGAAGGTATCAGAATATAATTCGCAACGTTTGATACCAGATATTCCTACACTCGCGAGGCAAGGAGACCCCAGGACATCGGCAGTTACAAACTGTATCGTTGAGAGTACTTAGACTACTGAGCGTGAAAGTGAAGTTCCTACCCCACGGAGGGCCTTAGTATTGTCTGGTGAAAGTGGTCAAATTCTGCGTAGTCTACTAGGAAGTGGCTACGATGTAGAGTCTGTTATTAAACCTGTACCCTCTCTAGATCATGTCCTTGAATCCAGTCATCGGCTCTGTAATGAGTTTACATGTAATGATATTGTAATAATAGTAGCGGATTGCAATGATAAAGACCCCCTTAAACTACAATAAATTTTGTACGCAAACCTCAGCCAAATGGTCAATAACAATGTACTATTGAACAAGTTCGGTGCTACCAAGTACTTAAATGACAGTAAGGTGAGCAGTACATTCAAATTTGTATGCTCCCGGTTTCCAGATGCCGCGTACATTTGCAAATTCGCAAAGCACTCTAGACTATATGCAGGTAGAACAATAATAAGGGAAATTATTAGAGTAGAATGCAAACAAAAGTATTTGCAACATGTAAAAAACCTAGAGCCATCCCATGCGATAGACAAAAGCACTAAATCAGCAAATCTTGCAAAAAAGTACTGGTCATAAAATCATGGTTGGCGTTCCTCAGGGTTCTAAACTGAGTCCAATGTTATTCTTATTACATGCATCTATCCTCCCTCAGAAAAAATAAGGTTATTTTATTTGCAGACGGTGCATCTATTCTTTAAATTTAATAGAACTTATTGTGCAAAGATACTATTCCTTAGATAGATTTCCCCTACTGTCTATAAAAACAGTATATGTCTCTATAAAAAATAAACTACCATTCAACACTTGTTTAAAAACAAAAGTGTAAGGGATTTGACGTTAGTTTTGAGGTTAAAAAAGCTGTTTAATATTTTTTGTGGTTACACGGTTTGTTTACATAATCGGCGATGCGTTAGGATTCATGTCGGTACCTATTCTCTGTCTCATTAACATATTTGTAGTTTGTAGCAATATAATTTGCCAGTAGCAGCCAGTCCGATTCCGTTGATTTTGTGTTTCATTCCGATTCCGTTGATTTTCTCCCCGACCGCGCCAGAACGCCGTATTTTATTCAAATTAAATTACGTTCTGTGTAATGAAAGGCAAATATAGGTACGAGTTTTTATGTGGAACGCCACATCCTTAGCGATAAGTTAAGTAACAGAGCACGGATACTACGATTGTAAGAACAGTAAATAAAGATTATGTTATTAAGTAAATATCTGATTATTTATCGGACGCTGAACAAGACTTTTTATTGACCAAATGGCAAAGTTGCAACCTGCCTGTAAAATATACATTTGTACTAACTAGATACCTTGTTACTACAAACTTACGTTCAGTTGAATGAATTTGATTTGGAGATGAGAGAAACTGTTAAAAACACCTTGGTTTAGGGGGCGGTCTGATAAGTTGGAACCACTCTTAGATGATAAGATAATATTCTATAGTAAGCACTCCCTGCACTGAGTAAGGCCCGATACTACGAAGGTTAGCCAAAACTAATCTCTGAATAACTTTGACAACTCCGTATCTTAAGTGCCGCTTAAATGTCAAGCTGATGACATCATTTCCCGGGAGAGAAACAGTGACCGGTGTCCGATTAAGATCGTTGTAGCATGCAGTCAACGTTTAGCAACAGAACGTTTTGTTCGATGAGTATTAAAAATGGTTGTATAAGTAGAAACTACTATTTATTCCGACTGTACAATACAACACCGAAACAAATACCATACAACGGAGATACATAAATACGCCCTTAAATGAATTACAAACTTCAATTTATTTCCCGCTTGTTTCCATAATTGGTGGAAACGGAAACGGTGCGTTTTGGCGGGAACCACGGTCAGCGAGCATCCAGTGACAGGACAGGCAGGTGACAGGAGAGTGGAAGTGACTTTATTATACCGGCGATGTGACGATGACGGAAGCATTCGGATGAAACATTTGTTTTTATCGTCGGTCTGACATCAACCATACTCGCACTAGAGGCGCCGAGGATTCTGTAAGTTACAAGGTGAATAGCCATTGGCACGATTAAGTTTATTTTAGTCTAAATGAAAGTTCATTCAAAATAAGTATGAACGTTTGACGACGTCAAATCATTTATATTTTCTTAGCGGGGTCGATGTGCTTTAGTGCTCGTTTATCTGGCACTACTGCCAGTAGCTGTGTAGAAATTGCCAGGAAAGTCCTCTATGGTGTCCTCTATTGACAAGCTCACGCAAAATAGACTATTTATTCTGACAATTCCAACTTAAAACAATGTTTTAATTAATTAAAAAACAACTTTCGTGTTTGTCGTGCAAGTGGACCTTAGTATTATATAACTGACTAACAGAGTGCACAACTCTGCCTCTGAAAGTCGTGTTTTTGTTTAATAATATTTCATATTCATGTTCTTTATTGCACAGAAATCATAATGTAATTTAATGTAACAAAACATTTTAATGACAAATGCTACCTATATAGGCAGGACAGGAAAAGTTGTGCAACAGGAGAGTCCTAAGTGCGCAATAAAATTGTACCCTAATTGTTTACTAAACTAAAACATATCAGCAGAGTACTCATAAAATATCATACAGCAACGACGAATGTCTGCACGACATACTAGTTTCTGTGTTACATCGTCTAAATATTTACTGAGATAAAACAGAAGTTGCTTCTTATAAACTTGTCTACTTTGAATTTATCTCTCGCGTCCGATGGCATTTCCGAAACCTATTTTGAACATCTGCGGCGATGGGCCAGTTCCATTTCACGCAGAACGTAGTTGTGAACAGCTGACTGAATGAGGGTGCATTCTGTGCCTCTACCACTATCTAATTTGTATTGTATGTATGTATTATATTTATGTGTTAACATTATCGTAAGGAAAACAGATAGGTTATATAATTAATTATAAAGACATTTTTTCTTAACTTACTTATTAGCAATAGAACATTAAAGTTACGTAACTATAATTTCATTTTGATAGCTATAATGATCTGACAGACGTCGATCTGTCAAAATCTACCGAAGCCGTTTTAAAAAAATATAGGATATACAGATATATATACATTGCTTCTGGCCCCACACTAGTGCCTTGGGGACCAGAAACAGCGACATCACACACATATAAACATTCAAGACCTAGGGTTTTTTTTTCTCCGGGACCTCTCGCATTCTCTCGCAGAACCACTACCGTAGCGCCACAGAGGAGGCTGTCTGTTGACAGAAGGGTGACGAACCAAATATTTATCGATTCCCATTGCCTATTTAATAAAGTTCTCTCCGTATGAACCTTCCTAAAACTTCAACGAATAGTTTAAAAAAGGTAATTATCCCAATCAGTGCAGCAGTTTGCGATTTTCGCGCTGAGGTTAGGTAAAGCACCATTCAGTATTGAAAATTATCCACTCGGATATCAAGAGCAGATTAATATCTAAATACCTTCGAGATAGGAAATAATTTACTATGTGGCAGGAACTTCCATACTGAAGTAAACCAAATGACCGCTGTCATAATTAAAATTACGTGTTCGTGGCCAAACAATAACTCTTCTACAACAGTTGTACTTACGTGATGTAACGGACGAAAATATAAAAAGAAGTATATTTAGAGATTTTATAAAGTAAATAATTCTGAAAAACTTGCACCATGAGATCACATTGGTCAGATTACGAGTAGATAGCTAAGTAATATATTTTTGCCAGTCCTGGGTGTCGCGTGGCTTTAACGCTTATACGCTTGACTTTCTCTTTGTTCTGATGCTAAACTACTTGCTTTGGTTGGTTGATGATTGACTGTACATTTATTTATATATATGTCGATAGATGATAAAGCTCGGCCAACAGTTTAGTATAATGCGAAGCGAATAATGTTTTTTCTAAATGGATTCCCTCATATCCATCAATCCACCCCGTGTCAAACCCAATATAACCGGGCCGAAAATGGACTGAAGATATCTGCACCAAAATGGCCCCTGGGCCGCCGATGGCTCATACATCGACGAGCATAATGGTCATATTATGACTTTACGGCCACTGGGCCATAAACTCGTAATAGAGTCATAGGTCATAGGACAGCTGTGCAAATAATAAGAAGATAATTAACTATAAGATAAGATGATGGGCCGAACGAATAAAGAAAATTTGTCCGATGTGCTTCCGGGCTTTAGAAAATCGTATGCACATTTTAAGGAGTAAAAAAGGAGAAAATAAGTAAGAGAGAAATTAACGGTCTAAGAAAAAAATAAAGTTCAACATTTTACAATGATTTCTTGAGAAAAGTTTTAACTGCCTTTGAGTTACATCCTATTACTCATGACAAGCAAACTAAGTTCAAAGTTTTAACTGGTTTGTGCATTCAAAACATGAACTTTGTGATCTCACGACGCTTGACTAATCCGGGGAATTTGTTGGTGCTGTGTGTGGGCTGTGGGGTGTGGGGTGTGGGGTGTGGGCAGTCCAGGTGAGGCTGAACAATATTATTTATACCCCTCATTGAGCCTTCATCACACAATCTATTTCATGCCATTCGAGAGCATCGATGGACATTCGGTACAAAAACTTCATTCAGAATGATCTTCAAATGAACACTGCATGAGGAAACCTTCATATATTCATAGTTGCGGCGAAAGACTAGCTCCCTGACGCGAAAACTTGGATACTGATAAACTAGCTACTACAGTGCCGCCTCGTATGGAAAAAGGCGTAAAGTCATGTTTGTCTTGTTTTTTCCTTAAAAATACATGGTTTTTCAGGATGCCTTGGAAATAGACATCTAATTTTATCTCCTTGAGAAACTGCGGGCTACCGATCAACTCAGCGAACTAGCTTCTAAAAATAAGTACCATTCTGTAGGTACTAAATTAATTTAAAAGCCAAGTTTAAAACTGCATAATTAAACACTTGTAAGTCTGTTATTTGCGCAAGGGAAGCGTAGCTGTTAATCTTATAAATTAGGAACTTCGTGTATTTGTTATTGAACAAACCCCCTGGAAGATTCAGTAGAAACGAGTTGTTTAAATAATTCTGAAATAAATGTTAAAATTGGGTTTTCCTCAGCGCAACCGGAAACTGCCGAGCGGAGTTCTTTTCTGGATAGGTAATACAGAGGTGTTTACATTGAAGGAATTGGGCATGTTTGGGCGCCACTCGTCAGCAGATTTTTTATTTAATTTGGTCGGGCATAGTTAATTTTGTGTTTGTAAGTATTGGAAAGTAGATCAATATTACTATCAGGTAAATATTAAGTTTGTATAACCAAAATCAATGAAATTAATTATAAAAACTTGTTTTTGGAGACAAATAATACACTGACGAGCAATGAAAAAGTTCCAGTGACATAGCACCAAATTACTCCTAAACGGGAAAGACGACGCCTTAATGACGCCCCGTCTGCAATATTGAAGTACATTTAACAGCGCATCAGAATATTACCAATAAAAAAATACTTTTTAATTTATGAAGCTAGGTTCTATGTCTTAGGACATATTAAGGTGTTTGTCGGCATATTGTAAGTGGAACATTGTTATTGCTCGTCAGTGTAGTATGCACATTATGATGCCAGTGTACAAAGTTGGTCATTATACAAAGTTGGTCATTATACACGACGGCAAGCGCGAAAGTTGGCCGAGTGTCTAATCACCAATACACACGTGTTTCGTACAACATGTTTCAACCCACATGCAAAGATAAAACAGACTTTTGATAATAATTAACCACACAACGAACACGTCAACAAATATTCATGGAGTTTATTCCGCACGACGCGCTAGCCGCACGCGCAGATGTAAATAGAGGTATAGGTTAATCCTCTACTGATCTGCTAATCTGATGAAAAAAATGATTCACAAAATTATTTCTTGTTTACAGGGATAAAATCTCTTAGCGGAGATTGAAAAAAACGTAAGCGCGGTAATATAAAGTAAAAGGGACTGTACGTAATAAGATAAGCTCCATTATAAACCTAAATGCGTTTCCAAAAGAGTCCATTTACGAATGTTTCTGTGCTACTCAGTCTATGAATTACATAGGCATGACATAAGTCACACAGCACAGGGATATGAAAAGGACTCCCCTCACGTCATGCATGGCTTATTGCTCGGAGGTTCTGAGGTCACGGCCATGGCGTGCCATTGTCACGTGATGCTGACACCGCCACCGAGCACTTTTTAGGCTGGACTAACACGGCCGGGATGCCTTTCTGATCGGAATCGGAATCCGAAGACACGGCCTCAAACTTGCATCAAAAAAAAAAAGATTGAGGAGTGCCCTATATAGGTTGTCCCACCGCTTAGAAAGAACATTTTACAGAAAAAATATACATAGTCAGGTCATAAGTTCTGTCACATGTGCAATACGAAATAATTTAGACATTTTTATTATTTATGTAAACATTTATAAAGCAAAATGAGCTTAATAAAACATAGATTCAAACAAAGATAGATAGTAATAAAGTTTATTCAAAATGACCCCCGCGATTTTGAATACAGGCCTTTATTCTGCGCGGCCAGTCGTCTATCGCAGCACGAACGAGGTCCATGTCAATATCGGCGGCTGCCTTAATCAAGGATGCCTTGAGTGACTCCAAATCAGGATGAGGCTTTGAGCAGGCCTTTTCCTCCAAGTGTTGCCATATCTTGTAATCTAACGGACTCAAATCTGGACTGGAGGAGGGCCAGTCTTCGTGACGAATGAAGTCGATTTCACGCGCCGCCAGCCAGTCTTGTGTGCTTTTCGCTCTATGAGCTGGCGCAGAATCTTGTTGGAATACCCAGTGCCTGTTATTAAACATGGTATGAGAAACAGGTTCCACAAGGTTCTTGAGGACTGTATTTTGATACACAACTGCATTCGTTTTTACGCCTTTCTCACAAAAATGTACCTCAGTTAAGCCCCAATAAGATACTCCCAACCAAACCATGAGCGAGGATGGAAAATGACCTCGTTGGACACGCGGAATACGGTTGCTCGCTTCTTCACTGCTGTGTGCGTACACCTTATCATTTTGTTTGTTGTAGCTCTCTTCCACGGTGAAAATTTTTTCATCCGAAAAAAGAATTTCCCGATGCTTTTTCCCGCGTACCGCTTCAACAAAGCGCGGCATCTCTTCAGTCTCAGATCCATTAAACGAGCGTCCAAACGATGTCCTGTTTTTCTTCGATATGCCCTAAGCTCTAAGTCTTCATTTAACACCCTTTTCACCGTGGTCCTGCTTAACCCCATCTGAAGGGCCAACAGTTTCTGCTTACGTATGGGATTTCTTTGAATTATCGCCTTCACAGCTTTTATCACTGCTGGAGTCCTAACAGAGCGAGGGCGACCACTTCTTGACCTGTCATCTACACTAGAGTCTTCATTGTATCGTTTTATGGTACATTGTACAGTTTTCTCGTTTTCACGGTACACTCTTATGTAATTACTTACATAATTTTTACTTTTTCCGATTAGAACGACATATGTAACACATCACTTGAAATCGTTCATACACTGACGAGCAATGAAAAAGTTCCACTCAAAAAATACCGACAAACACCTTAATATCTCCTAAGACATAGAACCAATATTACGTTTACAATATTTACGTTTTTAATTGGTAATATTCTGATGTGCTGTTAAATGTATTTCAATATTGCAGACGGCATCATTAAGCTAGCCTTTCCCGTTTAGGAGTAATTTGGTGCTATCTCACTGGAACTTTTTCATCGCTCGTCAGTGTATTTATTGGAAAATTCTTCTTTAAAAATATGAGGCTAACTTAGAAACATCGTGATGAAGTGCTTTAGGATAATATTTGATCTCCATGTACGATTATAGATCATTCCCTAGATCGGTTGGTATGCTACACCTTTACAATCATTACAATCATGTCCTTTGTTTACATTTAAATCATAAAGGCTTGCTGTTCATTCTACTCATGATAATAATATGTATTAAACCTCCCGTCCACCATCTTTTAGCAGGTACGAGTACACGCGACTGGATATTGAAGTTGCATTTAAATGGCTCTTAGTAACTAACTGAAATTATTAGATGTTTTCAATAGAAACCTGTAACTTACTTAATAGTATAATAGACGACCCGAATGGCCGAGTCGGCAGTGACCCCGCCTACGAAGCCAAGGGTCCCGGGTTCGAGTCCTGGTGGGGGCAAATATTTGTTTGGTGAGAAAGGATGTCTTTACCCTAGTCATGGTTGTTTATTTATCTAAGTATACTATTTATCTATATAAGTATGTGTATTGTTGTCTAGTACCAAAGATACAGGGAATCCTAATATGGGGCTAGATCAATGTATGTAAATATTTTCCAAGGTATAATTAGTATTGATAATGAATGAGTTTCATTGTTTTTTGCTACATTAACGCGCGTGGAATTAGTTTCTAGTAGGGACAATATGCAAGCAAATAAATTGAAGTGCATCTTTAAAACAAGAACACCCAACGACCTAACACAATATCTAATGCATTAGCCATTAACCACCGATTGTATACTTATATATACATTTATACGTATACTCCTACAATCCGCCGTGGATTTTGAAATAAATAATAAAGGCAAAAAATTACAGCAAGGACGTCTTGCACCAGACTTTTGAATGCCGCTTAAGACAGTTTAAACACTATTCAAATACTTATAATACTGGCTGCCACAGGCAATGTACAGGCAAAGACAAGTATTTCTATATAAAATGTAAACAAAGATGACACTGCGCCGATAACCAAACAATACTACTATAAAACTATGAAAAATCAATTTCTGGTTAATTTTATCTAAATACGTATCATAAACCCTCTTTACTGCGTCCAAAAACCACACTTTACGACCAGCATAATGATAAACTTCTTGGTAAAAACTCATTTCTTATCTGAAAATTGATCATTATGACCATAATGTTCCAAAATTTGTCAAATTATGACATTCAAATTTCTAACGCCGACGCCTAGTTTGTTTGTAAAGTTGGTACTACAGAGCAAGCTAAACAACTGCAGAGCAATGATCAATGCCACACTGCAGGTCGAACATGGGGTTCCAGAACACATCAAAGAGAGCTTATGATATGTGTGTAGATAAACTAGTGTATGTAACTGTACATAATTAGGCATTAAAACTCTCGTGTGATATTATTATGAAACTCGCCAGTATTAATGCCCTCCATTATGTAGCAGTCACATAAACTACTATTAACCCCTCATGAATTTCGACAACTCAATTTACTGGTTTATATTTTACGTATCTAGACCGTTTTGAAGGTACTTGGGATGTGTATGTTAACAGTAATCTGTATAATCCGGTATTCTATACAATCCCTAGGCAATGCCTAAAACGTGTAGGTAATGTATGAAATAAATAATATTTGCCTAGATATTCTATGCAATATAAGCGGTAATGTATATGTAAAAGCGTAAAACACTGCGGTAGCGTAGGTGAAGGGGTGGGCGAAGCGAAGCCCCCTTTATCCTTCGTGTTAGATTGAACATGTAAGAACAACAAAAAATACCTAAACTAATGTTTTTTTTTGTTCTTACATGTTCAAGATAATTCCCCCAACAACGAAGCCCCCTTTATCCTTCGTGTTAGGTTGAACATGTAAGAACAACAAACAATACTTAAAACTAAGTGTTTTTTGTTGTTCTTACAGGTTCAACCTAACACGAAGGATAAAGGGGGCTTTGTTTCGCTCACCCCTAAACCCTTCACCTAAGTAAGCTACCGCAGCGTTTTGCCCTGATATTTGATGTGCCAATCAGTATTTTGATGTGCGGTTTAATATTTCCCTTTTTATTACACATTGCCGGTGGCTAAGTAGGTTCTCTATACAATCCCTAGGAATTGTATACATGAGTTGGGTAAAGTATGTAATGGATGGACATTAATATTAATAATTTTTCATACATTGCCTTAACGCCCTCGGTATTATATATGTCACCGGAAAATAATACGATCCGCAAGTTTATAAATTTCCTATTTTTTTTCCGCAAGTTTATAAAAATACTAACCTAACCTAACCTAACCTAACATAACCTAACCTAACCTAACCTAATATAATCTAGAAGGAAGTTTATAAATTTCCTAGGAAATTTATAAACTTGCGGATCGTATTATTTTCCGGTGACATATATACTGCCTGAACGCCCCAGAATATTATATACGCTGCCTAGGTATTATATAGAATAACTACAGGTATTCTATACTATAAAGATTGCCGATAACATCTATAAACAGTATTTAGCGGCTGTCAAGTCTGGTGCAAGTCGCAATGGGGAAGAAAACTGTCAAATAATTGCCACCTAGAGGGCGCTAGAAGTTTGTAGATAATAAATACAGAGGAAGTAAGCAAAGAGTATCCCAAATTTGAGGTTACATACAAATTAATCACAGAGTAAAGGTAAGTAAAGCAATGCAGAGTTTCTTTATTCAGTTAAAATAGTCAATATCCAGATTTCCATAGAACCTTAGACGAATGAAACCCTTTGTTGCTGCTGACAATGTTTATTAGGTTACAAATCTTAGATAAATGACACTTTTTGTGTACAAACATACAGACGTTTTGCGTAATCTTTCCAATTAGATCCGAATTCCGACTGAGGGACAGAATTCTGGCGCTGACTACTGCGCTGTATATTTTTTAACATTTATGCAGGCACATACATTGCTTCTGACCCCACACTATACCACCACACCACACAGGATACTCTGTGTCGTGGGGACCAGAAACAACGACAACACCACACACAATAAATAAATAAATATAAATAAATATAAACAAATAATATATATTCATGCTGCAGTGAAATTACCGATCTTACCATTTGCGCGAAATCTCGGAAAAACCACCTAACATATGCTGGATCCATTTTCCGCCCCGAAAAATCCCTATTTAGCAGACGAGACTCGATTTTCACGAAATTATTAGAGCGTTTCTCGAGATCTCATCCTTATAAATATTGTCGCTTCGTAGTAGGGGTTTTAGTAAAATAAAAACAGCTACATACATATTGTATATATTTTTCATCAGCTTTCTTTTTTAGAATATGAAGCCTTCTTTTGTATATATATTTTCTGTAAATGTACGGTAGACATGTAATTTACCTCTATTTGTGTGCAAAAAAGAATTACGAATTATGAAGATGACTTGAATATTGTAAATGATGACTGATGAGTGAATCGAGATTGAAGACTGACCATAGTGGCACCTAAACTCAAAAGCTCATTGCAGATGGCGTTGGTGTCTATGTATCTGTCAATTTCTCAATATATATGGCGTGCTAACCTCATTTGAGGTTAATTTTGCCAGTGTTAAGTGTTTTTGATCGATCACGTGACGTGAGAAAAAGAACAATAGTTTGAGTTTAAGTAGTCATTGGACAGCCCCAAGGCATAGATTCGTAGTAATGATATACTATACAAGATGACATTTAATGTGGGTCTCCCATAGTAACTTGTAATCAGCTGATCGGGTCAATGTACTGAGGGACGAAACTATTTTTCATTTGGGACCATATGTTTCTTGGGGAAGGTTGTTCATAAGAATAATAAGATGAAGTTGTAAAGAAGAATAAGAAGAAGCTAATTAAATGTCACCTTTTATAGGTACAACAACAACAACAACAACAACAACATAGGGGTACCTTTTTCCCATTTGGGGTGGCAGAGGCACAATGGTGCCGAAGTTTAGCCAGTTATTCAATACTCCATGTTGCGTGACAGGGGGATAGCCAATCGCCGCAGTTATGGAGATATGAAGATTACCTCAAGATGTTCGCCATCACCGTTAGAACGTCCGTATAGTTAAGGGGTTATATATTGTCAAAATCTACTATTTTTGAAGTTATTTATCTGTTTTTCTAAAGTATTCCCAAGTTAATTATAACAATTTTGGGACCATTTTCCAGATTTTATGTTATCAGAAACGCGATTGGGGGAATCTCACTCGATATAAATAATAATTTCTATTATATCAAAACTTACACTTTTTTGAATTTAAAATTTGGTGGGTTTTTACAATGCCTAAATTACTGGAAATTTTTAGGTTTTGGAAATTTTCATAGCTATTTTAGTTTCATAGCAATTTGAAGTTGGCGAACAGCTTTGAAAACATATTTTTAAAAGCTATCGGGGTTGATATCACAGATACAGAAGTCCGATCATTTAATTCTCACAGGTAGGAATTCCCGGATGTGAAAATTACATGATACTACTAGTGAACTGAACTGGGATGATAATTTCCCCACCTTGTTCCAGGGAGTCATCCACTGCCCGCGTGATGGACAACCACCGGCGCAACGAGCAGGCCGCGCTGCAATGGACGCGCAACTCCGTGAAGGAGCTGCGGGCCGAACTGAAGGAGCAGTCCGAGAGAATCAACAACTCCGAGCTGCTGCGGCAGATGCATGTTATACGGAATGAGGTAAAAGAAAACATTAATTGATTTTATTTTTGTTTTCATTTTCACATTATCGATTTTCGGATTATGTACATAATGAAAAATGAGAAATGTTTCCCAACTCGGCTTGTCACCGCGGGAACGACTCTAACCCGTCAATAAATAAACAAATGAATTAACTGGAAAACGAAGAAACACAGAAACCCTTCATTTGTACTTACAATGTGAGAACACCAGCCACTCCAGAAAATGAAGCCATTAGATTATTAAATATGATATCATCGTATGGCACCAGACGGAAAACAAAAAAGTAATTGATGGGTTCCGATCTAACAAACCATAGCTCTTCGAAAACATAGCTGTTCTAAACACCTTACCATTCCCAAGCGATCATAGGCTAATCAAAGCTACAATAAAAAAAATATATACGAAAAAGCAGAATACAGTACTCAAAAGCACAGAGTTTATTGCAAATGGAAGAATAACAAAAAGTGTCTTAGTGCAATTGAAGCAAAAATAAACTAGAGCTGCTCTCACAAGAACTGAAATTTGATACTGAAACCTTATACACGGAATAAAATAATATCTGACGGTCTACATAATTCACGAAAAGAGGAACTTTCAAGAGAACCAATCATTAGTGCAAAAACCAAGACACTTATTGAAAGACGTCATACTTTACAAAATGCAAAGCCTCTCAACGATCAAGAAATAGAAAAGTTGAAATTACTCCACAAGATAACAAACAAAATCGTAAAAAAGGATTACAGAGAATAGAGACAAAAATTATAGGGCAACACCTGGTAGAGTACGGAGGAACCAAGAAAGCATATCAAAAAAATATAAAAAAAAGCGTTGATTGAAAACACAAACACGAAAATACCACCCCAGCTAGAACACAGTCAAACAAACCATGTGAAACAGTTTGTCGAAAACAAAATTATTAAAAATACCGAAAGTCATAAAAACCGGTGTGAAAAAAGTGCCGGTCGCGAAAATATATCAAATGAAATCATAAAATTAGGAAAACACGTTTTGGCGACTCTATTGGCCCATCTATTCAACAAGATCTTATTATAAAAAGAAGTGCCAAAAAGCTGGTCCGAATGCTTCTCTACAAAAAGGGAGATCCTTCAAACATTGGAAACTACCGGCCAAAAAGCCTTATACCCAATATTAATAAGCTCTTCGCGTCATACCTTGAAAAAGGAATTAATCTAGAAATAGAGACAAAGGAAGAACAAGACGAACAAGCAGGTTTCCGGAAAGGTCTTTGTCCCATCTATCACATCCACGCATTGGAACAAATAATGGAAAAGTAAGGGGAATTCAACCGACGCCTAAATATTGCTTTCATCGACTACTCGAAGACCGTGACTCGATTTCACATAGCTGTATATGGACAGCTTTTTAAGCCAGAACATCCCACATGACTATATATTTAAAGAATGCATACAAACGAAGCAGTGGTAGAGTGAAACTAGACCAAACTGGATCTGATATAAAAAATGTAGAGGGGTGTGAAAGGGCGGCCCCTTGTCGCCTAAGTTATTTATCTCAGTTCTACAATCCATAACGAAAGACCTGGACTGGTCAAAGAAGGGAATACGTGTTGATGGCAGATTTTTAATCCACCTTCGTTTCGCTGAGACATCGTCCTGGTTTCCGAGTCTCCGAAACATATTGAACAGATGCTACAAGACAACAGGCGAGTGGAAACATTGGTCTAGAAGTAATAACTTCTAGATAACACTAAGATATAAGTAACAGTATAACGATAGCAATACAAATCACAAACAAAGACAATAAAAATTAAAATGGCAAAAACAGATTGACTCACTGTGCGGGAGGGTGAGAAATACATTTACCTTGGCAAAAGAATATCATTCAAAAATAGAAACGAAGAAGAAGAAAAACCATGAATAACATTGACATGAAAAAAAGTTTTGGAGTTACAAAGAGATTCTTAAGTCAAAGAGATTCTTAAGACAAGGGTACCAATACGATTTAAAAATAAGCCATAGAATCGTGCCTTTTCCCTGCCTCACAAACTAAGATCTTCAACAAAGATGCTACAACTAAAATTCAGGCAATTCAAAGAGCAATTGAGCGGGCTTGGTTAGGAATAAAACTTAAAGTACGGATGAGTAACGGCGCAATAACATAGAAAACTGATACTATCGATGCCTTAGATCATTCTAAAAAACTCAAGTGGAAGTGGGCAGGACATTTAGCGCGATGTCAAGTCAAACGCTGGACCAAGGCTGTCAGAACTTTGGAAGCTCCAAAAAGAATCAGAGGTCGACATTAGAACGATGGTAATACGAAGTATATAGAATCGGAGGGTCTACGTGGATGAGGAAGGCAACAGAGACGACGGGTTAAAATTGGAGGAAGCCTATACCCTTAAGAAGGGTCCATAATTATAAATAAACTTTAACTAGGTACTACATTTTAAGCTAATAACATAGATGTAAGTAAGAGAAATACTTTCTGTTTTTCAAGCAACTTCACAGATTTGTAATTGTAAATTGTAATTTATTTATTATACTGCACAAAACAGACATACAGATAACTTATAATAGAAAAAACATGTAAAAAGGCGAGCTTATCTCTAACAAAAGATTTCTTCCAGCAAACGATGATGGGTAGGAAAGGTGATGATAGAGCGAGGGAAGATTTGCGCATACAATAAAACTCTAAAAATACTACGAGTACTACACTACTATCAATACATACTGGTAACCCTAAATGCTAAAAAGAGGAATTTAAATGCTTTTTATATTTATATTTATTAACAGCCATCAAATTTGACACTAATTATTTTAAATAATTACTACAATATTTATACTCTTATTCAGAGATTTCATATCGCGACTGGTTTTTTTTTGTGTATGGGATTTGAAACATCTCCTTCAGAACATTTTTAGTGGCAATTAATGCGAGAGTGTAATACTGTTTATAACTTATTGTGGTAATCTACGTTGCGTGATTCGGCTTCGGAATATCGTGAACTGTGTTTGCTTACTACTCAGCTCAAGTGTAAAAACAACGATCACTTATGATCTTTGCTTGTGTCATATAATTTATCCGAAACTTACCTAAATGAAATAATAATTTTGACCAGCTAGATTGCCCAAGTATCCGTATGTGCGACGACGCAACCGTTGTCGATCGACCGTTACCTTGGTGACATGTAAGATTCGGTTCGCAGTAGTAGCAGTCGGGTCATAGACCGAGCATATATAGGCTCATGCCATCGCTGCCCATCGCCTTAGCAGTGATAGATATAATACTTAATCTTCCTAACTTCTGCCTCTTCCTAATCTTCCTTTCTGGAAGGAAGGACTGAATATTTGATAGGAGTGCTGCCATGTTAACCTGCTAAAATTGACTAACGCAGTTATAGTCCTTTATAAACACCGTGTTTTCATTCACCATTAGAACGAATGTTAGTTACTTTACTTTGTTTGATTTTATCGGTAGATGCCCTGGACTCAGAAACTTTGTCATAATCCTGAAACCCCACCTTCCTCCCCAGCTCAAGCAAGCCCTGATGGAGACATCGGACCTGGCGCAGCTGGCCCGCACCCAGGAAGCCAGGGTGGACAAGCTGGACGGCGAGCTGGGCAGGTGCAGGTTCGAAGGTGGGCAGATGAGGAGCAGCCTCGCGGTGATGAGGAAGGACATCAGCCGGCTGAATAAGGAGGTCAGTTCGAAATCATCTCTTAGGCACCATTCAGAGGAAATACGTGTTGTTTTAAATAAACTGCCATTTACTTACACGTGTCATCTGGCGCATTTCTCGAGTGAGTGTCTGTCAAATTTTGAGTTGTTGGTTGTGCATTCGGGCCATATTCTAATATTTTTTCGGTGTTTGTATGCTTGAGCTAAGGAGTTAGTAGCTAACAACAATGGCGGAATTAGTATGGCGGACGCTCTGACAAACGGTGTGCAAAATACGATTTTGCCTAAAAATTTAATTTCAAAGGTAATTTAATTATAAAGGTAAAGCATTTCTGTGTTGTAATTAGTGCGTGGGAATTTAAAATACTTAAATAACTTATTGTGGTAATCTTCGTTGTTTAATTTTTTCGGAATGTCGTGAAATGTTTGTTTACTGCTTAGCTCAAGTATGAAAACACCCACTTTAGAGTTACGCACAGGAAAGTTGTGAAAAGAAAATGCTGCTTTGGTCCGGTAACATCAAGGAAAGAATACGAGAAGAGATTAGAAAATACTTCATATGGCGAGAGAGGGGGCTATCCCATCGTCGCAACTTTGTAGATTGGAGGATTTTTTATGATGTTTCCGTCACCTTTAGAACGTCCGTAAATGTACTTGTGCTTATCTCATTGGTACATGGTCACCACCGGATTTGAACCCGCATCTCCTGCGTCAGAAGCGAGCGTCTAACCAGTGGACCAGCAGCCGTGGCATGCCTACCCCGCGGGGTGTGTTGAAGCGGGAAAGTGAGGGACAGAGCTATAATATATACATCTCCTATTATCATTGTATTATTGACTAAAGAGACTATACATCTCTGTTATTTATATTTTAATTATTTTATTATGACATTTGAGACTCTTTACATCTCTCAGAAACAATAATTAAAAACTTTTTTTTCTGATAATATGATAATAATACCAAATGTTCTGTAAAAAATGAAATGAAATGACATGTGAAAGTGCCCTTGCGGCCTATTTACAGAATAAACGTTTTGAGTTTTTGAGTTTTGAGTTTTAATAATAATAATACCTTGGACACTATTTACACACATTGATCTAGCCCCAAACTAGGATTCCCTGTATCTTGGGTACTAGACAACGATACACATACTTATATAGATAAATATTATACTTAGATAAACAACCATGACTAGGGTACAAACATCTGTTCTCATCAAACAAGTATTTGCCCCCACCGGGACTCGAACCCGGGACCCTTGCCTTCGTAGACAGGGTCACTGCCGACTCGGCCATTCGGGTCGTCCTGAAATGAACAGTCCTCCCCCCTCCCGCGCTCGGCTAGCTACGGGTGCAGTTTTTTTTTTGTTGTACGGAGCAACGAACGGCCTTTTCCCAATTTTTAAATATTAATAGTATCGTTGAAAGCTTATTAAATAAACTGCTACTGTTTTTGGTAATATTTGTATACGCATTTAGGATGGACCATAGCTTTGTCCCCGTGGAGTAGCTGCATGACATAGCTGCAGTCCGGCATGAGTAGCCCGCTGTCTGCCAATACAAATGCGCCCCGAGATATCTCGTTTTAGCATTTTTGATATTTACATAGTTGCATCCAAATATGCGACATAAAAAAAACAAAAACCACTGCACCGCCTTTTGTAAAATAGAATTACTCTACCGTCTGGCGTATTAGGCAGCACTATTACACGAATAACTGCTGTATGTAGAAAGTGCATGAAAACCGAGAACCGAAGTTCGAGTTGCGATGAAGCATCCACAAGACTTCACAGCGTTTATGTCGGGAAATTCTCGAAGTTATTGCTTATTAAGGTGATGGGTCTTCTCAAAAGCACAACTTTAAAGCGCTATTTGCCGAGCAAATATATATGTTATGAAGAAAACCTATTCCTTCAACGTAGTGTAGGAAAAAAAAAATCGGTCAAGTGCGGGTCGGGCTCTTACACGAAGGGTTCCGTACCACCACACAATGATATCAATGTTGCTTGGTGGGCATTATACCTAATAATAGATTGCAAAATGTAGTTTACATAGTCATTGGTGCGGCTACTTTTATACTCCATGCCTGTAAATGTGGTATTGAATGAAATGGTGCGCCCCTTTTCAAACTATACATTTCTCGTTATTTTTCCCGCACAGCCCTATATTACATATTTTTACCATTTTTTTTGAGGGAATGGCCCCTTTTTCTTAAATATTTTTTTAACTTAGCATTTAAGGTTTCTAAAAAAATATATATTTGAAATCATCGCAAGCCCTTTTACATGACATGTCACACGACATAGTTTAAAAAACTTTCTTTTATATTGTCCTATTTCCCCCCAATTATGCCCCCCTATTTAAGGTAGATCAGATCAGTAGTTTCGCACATAAGGGGGGAATCGTCTTTTTTTTGCCTATTTTTTAATGATCATTTCAGAAAAAACGCATTTGATATGCTCGCTATAAGCCCTTTCATTTGATATGTATCTTGATAAAGCTTGAAATAATAAATTAAAAATGTTCGTGATCAACCCCCAAAATTGCCTCCCAAATTCAAAATATATTTGCTTACGTAACCCTTTCCTGTTTGCGTCACAGAAACACATAAGTGCACCAAATTTCCAACTAATACGTTCAGAATACCTATACTGCGATTTTTTATTTGAGGCCAGAAATGTAAACAAACAACTGTCAATTGTAAATTTCCGGTACAAAAAGTATAATATGAATGTCAAAGTCAACAGTTATGTTCTATGTATATATATTATGTTATATTCATGAAAGTTGTATGTTTACATTTCAGGCCTCAAATTAAAAATCGCAGTAGGTATAGGACAGATACACGAGTGATCCTATAATGGTGCCGTTTTTCCTTTCTGAGGTACGGAACCCTAAAAACGCTCTGTTCTGCCGCAGCGAATGACCTAATAGCCACGTTGCAGTGTGCGCTGTTATGAAATTTATTTTAGTATTTGTCCAAAACTTCAACCAGCCTTGAATAGAGTCTACTAAATAGTCGATAGTTGGTAACTGAAGCTTAACTAATAGGTAGTTCTGTTTCAGTGTGCAAACATAGTTCTTTAGTTGCCTATCTTCGCTTACGGCCATTGCAAAGTTACAGCGATGTCTTCACCTAAATTTAGGATCATGATTAAATTTATGTAAGATTCAAGATAAGGGAGATTTAATGGAGAAAACGCTGCAGAATACTCTATCCTTCTTTCAAGCAAACTCACGTTATAAAACCCCTACCCGAGGGGTGCCAAACAGGACCCTATTACTAAGCCTCCGCTGTCTGTCCGTCCGTCCGTCTGTCACCAGGCTGTATCTCATAAAACGTGATAGTTAGACAGTTGAAATTTTCACATATGATGTATTTCTGTTGCCGCTATAACAATAAATACTAAAAAACAGAATAAAAGAAATATTTAAGGGGGCTCCCATACAACATACAACAATTATTTCAATACCACATACAAACTTATGAATGCACCTGGTTACGTACATGGAGTGTGAAAGTAGCCGCAACAATAACTTTGTAAACAACATTTTGCTATGTAAAATCCAAACTATTCACTCCACACCATCCCTACCATGGTACGGTGGGACGGAATCACGGAACCCTTCGTGCGCGAGTTCGACACGCGCTTGACCGTTTTTTTTATTTGTTTCGTAAGCAAAGATTCACGCACGACCTTCCAGGAGCAGTGGGGTCCGAATGGTTCCAGTGCATAGATAGCGTACTTTTCCGGGACGCAGGCATGTATTTTTTTTGCGAGTTTATCAATAGTAGCTCACGGTTCCCTCATTAGATATTTCCCAAAGCTTACAACTTTATTGAATCAGGAAACAACCTCAATAGGAATTACTTCGTATCTTTTTTCTAGAGAAAGCGCTGTAAAAGCGCAGTAGGTATTTGCTCAATAACGTCCCTAGCAATATCCTCTTTACTTCCTGTCACAGCGGCGGAAGACTGCCAATCAGAATTTTATTAGATTGCTCATTCAAGCTTCAACAGGAATAGAGGGTTCCGGAAGTGCAGTAGATTTGTATTTTTAAGTCAGTTTCAAATACAGCCCCTTATTGCAATAACTGCAATCTTAAACAAAGTAGACTTGGTTTATGTTAAAAGGGCGTTTAACCTAGGTCTGGGAAAATGGTTACTACCTATTCCATATTCTTCGGTCGATCTTTACTAATTCTAAAAATCTACCTCTACTCAGCTGTAATAATAACGAAAAAATAAATCTTGACAGAAGTTGTCACAGATGTCGTCACGGATTGCAGAAACAATTGACAATCGATCCTGCATCGCGCAAGAGAAGTTTCTTCGGTTACTAACTATATAGAATGTCCGAGCATAGGCTGTTGGAACGATGGTCCCCATGCAGGCGTATCATCCTGGAGCGGAGATCTCCCTTTTACGGACCTAATATCCACAGCGGACGCAGCCACCCCGGTCGTCTTTCTATATAGAGCCGCCATCGTCGCTTCATTGGTGACGCTCGCTTCACTCCCATGGGCCCAAAAATGCCGTATTTGGCTTGTCGGCGGTGCCTATTCTGTTTGGAGACTGACTGCCAAATACGGCATTTTGTGACAGTGGGAGCAATCGATTCACTATTGCTAATCGAGTTGCATAGAAGACTCGAGGCCCAGTTGTGTTGTGTGTGCTATACTCTGTCCAATTCTTTACTTTAATTTTGACAATGCCTTGTCGCGTTGATATCTATAGGGTAAAGTAAAGGTATTAATTAAAATCCTTTTTTCAGTCGATAGCTTACGCACTCGCAATATCGGGCACTTGGCACGCGGTCGACCGGCCGGGCGTTGCGGATATTTCAGGGGAAAAATAATATTTTTTTTTAGTTACAAGCGAGACGTAAATTATATTCCCCGAGCGTTACTTTGCAAAACACTATATCTGTATAAAAATTATTCTCTAAACGTGGATAGTAATTGGTAAGCGCGAAACTCGCAAACAGGTGGACGGATTTGGATGAACTTTTTTTAAACTATTAGTTTTCTGAGGAAGATTTTTGAGGAGTATTTAAAAAGAACGTAGTGGGAACAGCCGAAACATTAAAAATCTTTGGCTTTGGAAGCAGACAGAATGATGTCTGTCTTGTCAGATACCAAGCAATATTACAGATTTCAAAAATGTATGAGATGAGCTGTCAAAATAATGCAATTCCCGGGAAAAACTAGGAAGGTAGGAAGCGAATAAATCAATCAAATAAATTTACTCATGTTAGTTTCACTTATCAGCTTTAGATCCAAATCAGAATCTACCTATGGATATCTAATCTAGGCCTTGTATTGCAATATCTCTTCGGTTTTGGCAGTGCTATCATTTACGTATTTGCAGCGGTGACTCTACAGGGTGAGCCTGTAAGTGCAGTAGAAAGTAGTCTTTTTGTAAATTTCTGTAAATTTTCCCCTCCGATTATCGAATGAAATTTCGCCTTGCGTTATTTCCGACGCTCACCACATGTGGCATGAAAAAAGACTTATAAATCAGCGAAAAATGTAAAGCTCATCAGATTTTTACTTTCAGATCAAAATAAGGCGTAGGCCCTTTGCAGTTAGGTTAAAATTGGAATAGCCCTTAGCGCTATCATATTCATCTTAAGCCAGGCTGTCTATTCTGCTGCTAATTTTGAATTAAACTTTCATGGGCCGGGGCCTGTTTCAATATGTATGGATTAAGCCGGAGTGTGAGTGATAAATCATATATTTTGTATGATTTATCAGTCACTTTTTAACGTCAGAAATTAAGCCGAATCGAAATATAATAAAGCATTAATGAAGTATATAATTACCGCTGATTTAGCGGAATATAATCAATGGGCGGCAAAATACGACGATTATTTTTGTATGTATTTAGCACACAATAAGGTGGTAACAATGTGATCAGAACTAAAGAGTTTTGAGAAATCATTGTGAGTGACGGAAAATTTAGCCTACTAAAATATAATATCGTGGATAAACCCTTTGTCTGGTCTGTTGAAAGTGCACACAACCTGTAAATAGCTTTCCATTAATAATTTATTGATAAAGTTCCAATGCGAACAGCACCTATTCGGTAACTGAAATCAACCGAAATTTGTGAAAACGTCAATTTATTTGCCTGTGTATGTGCCAGCTTCAAAATATAGCCGTGTTTTCCCGTAGCCATTTGAAGGTATTACATAGATGACAAGTTATAAAGACAGTTCACAGAAGAAGCACGTTTATTATGAGAGTTCTATTCATGAGGATTCGATCAAACAGGTCAGCTTGAATTGTTAGCGCGTGGTTCTTCAAAAGTTCAGTAAAGCAGAATAGTCCTTGCCAAAACAAGTACAAAGGAAGTGCGAGGGTCTTGCCCCGGGGAGCCACAACTTGATAGATCGGGCAAATCTCCATAAAAATATACACCTACCTATATTTACATAGGCAAAACCTTTCTGAGGGCAACATTATCTACAGAGGCTTAGTTTGAGCTATGCATCGTTGTAGTGCGGGTAATCTCAACTTTTACAGTTCTCCCTGTGAATATCGCCGATAATATTTATGCCTGTATAATATTGCAATGATTTTATACCTATCTGCCTACGGGCATTTCTTCAGCTTATATCTCAGATTGTTTCAATGGAATCAATAAAATACAGGTTGTGGTGACATCGAGGTGAGGTTTTATAAGTTGGGGGTCAACGTGTTACATTCTTTTCAAATATGAGCCGTATAATAAGGCCGACACCTACCTAAAACAATTTTGCCGGTTTTTACAGGCTTTTGCCAATATACAAACAAACAAAGAAACATTTATATACAACGCATACATTGCTTCAGACCCCACACTAGGATACCCTGTGTCGTGGGAACCAGAAACAGCGACGTCACACACATATAAACATCCAAGGCCTGGGTTTCTATTCTTTATCTCCAGCTAGTGAAGTTGTACCATCGAATAACTGGGTAAAAGTGGGCACAATTGTGCCTCTGCCACCCTAATTTATTTTTATTTTTATTTTATTAATTTAACAAAAATCCACAGCCGTTCAAATATAATAAACTTATAAGTAAACTTAGAATTGAGCCAATTAAGTATTTTACTATGTAATGAGTAAAGGCTTGACGCTGTTTATTGTCCTCGGCTTTGGTGTGTCTGTCTTAGTTACATATTGTAATATGGATACCTACTGTTTTCCAAACAACAGTTCTTTCTCCAATAATATCACATTAATGTTGAGATATTTTTAGCAAAATCTGATAGGTAATATTAATATATTATCATTCTAGGCTAGGTCTTAACCTCTGCCTAGTTCTCAAGGCTAGTTTAAGCAACGTCGTCGGTTACCCTTCCCCTCACCAACGACTCCATCGCTATTCAGTCTTTACTTTATCCAATCCAACCACAATTTGAATATAATTTCTATGTTTTCCATGCAATAAGTCCCGCTTAATTATTCCCTTGATTGCAATGTAACCTGATCCAAAAATGAGTATCTACCTTATCGTGAGGCTTTAAGGTATATAACTGTTTGTAGTGTTTCCTTAGGGTAACAGGTGCCTGGGGATCCCTTTTCACGCTCTAAGGACGAGACCGTTGACGACCGTTGAGTTCACGAGTCACTGACCAATATCGTATCGTATGTGGGTTTTGAATTTGGAATCAGTTTTACAGAGCAAGCTCAAACCTTACTACCTTATTCCGTTTCTCAAATGCACAACAAATTCTACTTCTGTCGAATTCCCTTTACCTTAATTTACCTTAACTAATATGGTATAACTGGAGGAGGTAAATCTCCATGCGATCGCGATATCTTATATATATATATATATATATAATGCACCTTGGAATTGTTGGAATTTACCTTGTATGAGACACAAAACCAACGACGAAGGAGTTTCTTGAGTGATGCTAAGTCTATGAATAAAACTCTGCGCCCTTATTCACTAACATAGACGACCCGAATGGCCGAGTCGGCAGTGACCCTGCCTACGAAGCCAAGGGTGCCGGGTTCGGGTCCCGGTGGGGGCAAATATTTGTTTGATGAGAACGGATGTTTGTACCCTAGTCTATAGTATCTAAGTATAATATTTATCTATGTAAGTATGTGTATCGTCGTCTAGTACCTACCCAAGATACAGGGAATCCTAGTTTGGGGCTAGATCAATGTGTGTAAATAGTGTCCAAGGTATTATTATTATTATTATTATTATTATCCTCGGGGAAAGCTGTTCATAATCATGGATACTATCATTCCCTAAAATATGGTCAGCTAATCAAATGTCCACCTGTGTTGACACGATACACATACTTATATAGATAATTATTTTACTTAGATAGATAAACAACCATGACTAGGGTTCAAAATCCGTTCTCGTGCCACCGGGACTCGAACCCGGGACCCTTGGCTTCGTAGGCAGGGTCACAGCCGACTCGGCCATTCGGGTCGTCTTGAAAGGTCGTCAGAATCATAATCGCAAACGATTTTTTTCGCCTCCATAGTAACTTTCAATCAGCTGATTTGTTAAGGTGTATTTAAAGAAAAAAGCAACCCTTGTAGGATCAATTGGTTGCCCTTCTAGCTGCCTGTCCCTTAATACCCTTTGCCTCAGCAACGCGTGGACCTACCAAGATGTAATTATTATCAATTTTCTCAGATCTGGTAGGCTCTTGAAGTTGAAGCAAAAAGAGAATCTAAACCAAAAAAAAAAGGGTAATTCCTGTTGCCCCATAATCATACATTTTGATGAGAAGCAAGGACTTACAGCAAAATTAAAGGAAACAATCCGAACCGCTCCATCAGAAAAACTATATTATTTGTAAGGATCCCTCGACTTATTTATATAATTATTACTAGCTTATGTCAACCCACCACTACTCACACATCTCACTCCTGGGTAGATCGCCACCAGAACTTGAACTTTAAACAATATAAAATATAAAAAACTCATCCCGTGTTACATTCCCTATTCCCCAAAATATGGTGTATTGATTTAGGTTGCGGCGAAGATGACAGCTTCATGACTTCATTTTACACTCTATACTCCACCAACCCGCACTGAGCCAGCGTGGTGGAGTATGGCTTAATCTTACTCGTATCCGGGTAAAGGCCTGTGACCCACGGTGGGGTCATTGATGAGCTACATTTATCATTATGCTCTATTTTGAGGCGACAGCAATGGTGGTGCTTGACCCCGTCTTTTGCTTCGTAGGTATTGATTACGTCACCACACCAGTAATGGTTAATGAAGAATGAATTTCTTTGCATGAAAGGCAGATGTTTTACGATCAGCATGTGAAATTAAACGTTGACAACAGGCAACGTCGGTGCGCAAGGTAAAATAAAGATTAAGTTAGAGATTCATTTTCTGTGCATAAAGGGCGATTGTTTGCCATTAGTACGTAAAATTAAACATTAGTACCTGGCCGACGTAATGACCTTGGTGCGGAAGGCGAAATACAAATGAAAGCTAAAATGAAATAAAAACAAAACGTTTTAATGGATGGCGGGATTTCAACCAGCGACTTTAACATCACGAATCACGAATACCGCTTAAGAACCTAAATCTACCGCTTTACATTGTTTTATGCAGTGACATTACTGATGTAGTGATGGAAATGACGATGTTCGTGAAACTTGGAAAATACCGTTTCCCAAGATTGTATGACCATGGTTTTCTACTAAAACGCTTGACCGAATTATTATGTTTTGGTTATCATTAGACGCATAATTTTATGCTCTTTAATTATTATAAAAAAATACTTTTCGCCAGGACGCACCGCATAGAAGTTTGACCGATTAGCCAAAAAAGTCCTAACATATCGAGGTTTTTTAGCGCCAAAATTTTTCCCGAGATATCTCGTGTAACCTTTTTTTTACTTACTCAGTTTCACCCATATAACAAATATTTTTTTCTGGATTTGGGAAGTGTCTCCTAGGAGGAATATCGCTTCAAAAATGGGCAATTCACAATACCCATCGCCTTTTGTTGTTCTGATTGACGTTATGGTGTTGTGCTAAGTACTCCATCCAATGATTAACATTATGTGCAGTTCGCACCGTCTTAGTACAGTTTCCCTTTGATAAACTTCATGTTCCTTCCTGTTGGTATTTGCGGTTGTTTCGACTTAGTTTGTTGGTTCTAGCTAGGAAACCAACTAGCCAGTGTGCCTTGTTGGGCTTAGATGTAATAGCTTGGAAAAGGTTCATTAAAGTCACTACTAATACCTTCCACCAAAGTGGAATAGTAGTCTGGTAAAAAAGGGTTTAAATTCCAATATATTATCATCACTTTAATCAATACTTAATGTGCTGTCATTTGTCACTCTGGTGAATGTCGTATTCTTCATCCTATGTGCTGAATAAACTCTGGGTTATATTTTTACAAATATGTGGTTTAATTATCAAATACTAGGTTATGGTTCCGCAGAAATAGCGTTGTAATAATAATATAACGTTGTAATAAATATGTCGGAAAGTAAGAATCAAAATTTTTCACATGAAAAATTACGTGGACGGGAAAATTACGTCGAATGGAAATTTGTTATGAAAAATGCATTGATTCACGACAATTTATGGATCTGTATCAGTGGTTACGGTGCGGATGATAAAACAACGTCCGAGGTGAGAAATCGACGTGATGAAATAGCTAAATCTAAAATTTGCTTGGCTTGGAAGCTTACGTCAATGAAGTTTTGTCATTAGCACAGCAATTGGCGAACATGAACAAGCCTGTTGACGACGAGTTTCTTGATGCGCTGATGCTCAAAGGTTTACCGACAGAGTATGAGCCCATGATCATGGCACTAGAGCATTCGGGAGCTGCCATCACATCTGATCTAGTCAAATCCAAACTGCTACAGGATCAACGTTGGACTACTCGTGGAGGTTCGAGTGAGTGCTTATATTCTACCAGAAAAGGCACTACTACGAGCGACTCCTGGACGAGAAAAGCGCAGCAGCACAAGGGAGAAGCAAAAGCGAAGGATAGTTCTGATCGAAAGAGAGAACCGTGGTGCTGGAAATGCAGACAGAAAGGACATCTGAAGAAAGACTGTCGGAACGAGAAGAGTTCTTCAGGAAACTTTGTGTTGACAGCATTCAGTACTAGTACGGGCTCGGAATCTTCGTGGTACATAGACTCAGGAGCGACAAATTGCATGACTGGCAGGCGCGATTTGCTGACAGACTTTAAATCGCGTGGTGGTTTCGTCACCATTGCTAGTGGAGATAAACTTCAGTGTACAGGTATAGGTAACGTTATGTTGTCGGATGACACGACGTTGACTGACGTGTTGTTTATACCTAAGCTGTCTGTGAATCTTATATCTGTTTCCCAAATGATTAAGAACGGCTGTACTGTAAATTTTGATACTAAGGGTTGTACAATTTCAAATTTGAGCGATGTTTTGACTAAAGCAAATGACGTAGGAGGTGCATATAAACTTCAGATCTGCAGTCTAAGGGCGAATCTAACGATTAGCACTGCAACTTGGCATCAAAGACTTGGTCACTTGAGCGGCCATAATATGAAGCTTTTGAGGCAGGGACTTGCTAATGACATTAGTTTTCAGGAGGACCCTAGTAAAGATGTTGCTTGTGAGGTTTGTTTGAAAGGAAAGCAAGCCCGTTTTCCTTTTCCTAGCAATCCTGAGAAGTCTTTGGCTGCAAAACGGTTGGATTTAATCCATACCGATTTGTGTGGTCCGTTGCCGGTGAATTCGCTTTAATGCAAGAGGTACATCCTGACGTTCTTGGATGATCATTCGAGGAAGGTGTTCGTGTACTTCCTGAAGCGTAAGAGCGAGGTGAGTGAATACACTAAAAACTTTATTAAGCTAGTGGAAACACAAACTGGTGATAAAGTCAAGGTTTTGAGGTCGGATAACGGGACGGAGTATGTAAATAGGGACCTTGAAGACTTTTTGAAGGGTAAGGGAATTGTCCACCAGGTAACTGTGCCGTACAGTCCGCAACAGAATGCCTGCGCGGAGCGGCTGAACAGGACGCTCCTGGAAAAAGTAAGGTGCCTGTTATACACTTCAAACGTAGACCACAAATTTTGGGCAGAAGCTGCCAACACTGCAGCTCATTTAGTGAATGTGTCACCTTCGAAAAGGCTCTCGGGGAAAACTCCTGAGGAGGCCTGGACCGGTAAAAAGGTGAGCTTGAAACACTTACGAGTGTTTGGCTGCGAAGCTTATGCTCACATTGATAAAGTGAAGCGGAATAAGCTTGAACCAAAGAGCAAGCGTTGTATATTTTTTGGATATGAGAACAATGGGTACAGGCTCTACGATTTGGCGAAAAATGAAGTTTTTCGTAGTCGTGACGTTGTTTTCAATGAAACAATCTTTCCAGGAGTCAAGAGCAAGCGGTCCGTGGAGATATTCTTTCCGACAAGTGACGACGGTGTCATTGATGACGAGAGTCACGTGGAAGATGAGCCTGAGGTTGAGCTTGAGGCGGATAATGCGGAATTACCGTTCCCACAGAATGTAAAGATTCAGGTTGAGGCGGAGAGGCCGGCAGCGCCTGAAGTTTGGTTCGAGGCGAACGAGCAGGTACCGAGCTCATCTACTGATACAGGCGGTAGACCACGGGAGCCACATGCAGATGGACCTGCCTTTAATTTACGTTCTAGAATACCGAGGACAATGTCTGCACTCGAGATAGAGTTGAATGAGCCGACAACTGTCAAGGAGACTTTGCAATCGAGCGATAGCAAGCTATGGCGGCAAGCTATGCAAGACGAGATTGACTCATTCAATAAGCATGAAGTTTGGGAGCTCGTTGACAGACCGGCGGATAAGAACATTGTCAAGAATCGGTGGCTATTTAAAATTAAACGCGACGTGAATGGAAAAATAGCGTGTTACAGAGCGCGATTAGTTGCGAAGGGGTTTACCCAAAAGTTCGGAATTGACTACTTGGATACGTACTCTCCAGTTGTTCGGCATAGTTCGTTGAGAATGTTGCTGTCTCTTGCGGTGGAGCTAGATCTGAAGATTGAGCATCTTGACGTCAAAACTGCCTTCTTGAATGGTAACTTGAGCGAGGAGATTTATATGTCAAAGCCGGAAGGATTCATAAGACAAGGCGATGAGCATAAAGTCTACAGACTCAAGAAAGCCGTGTACGGTTTAAAGCAGGCGTCTCGTGCCTGGTACGATAAGGTAAAGCAAGTTTTACTCAAAGAGAAGTTCACGCAGAGTAAGCATGAGAGCTGCATCTTCAGTCGTCGAGTGGGTAAGCGAACCATTATTATCGCACTATATGTAGATGATTTTTTCGTTTTCTACGATTTTGACGAGCTTGCTAAAAAGCTGGAAACGTCATTGAAGTCTCACTTTACTATTAAGGAGTTAGGTGAGGTTAAACATATGCTAGGCAGTAAAGTAGATCGTACTAGTAGTGAGTTGAAGCTGAGTCAGAAAAACTATATTGAAAAGTTGCTTGAACGTTTCGGTATGAGCGACTGTAAAGGCGCAAAGACGCCCTTGGACGTAGGTCTGAAGTTTTCTGATAGCACTAACCACGATAGTAGATTACCATATCAGGAATTGATAGGATCTTTAATGTACTTGTCTGTGACATCTAGATCTGACATTTCATTTGCTGTAAGTTTTCTTAGTCAGTATAATACCCGCTACACAGCGGAACATTTTGCCGCGGCCAAACGTGTGTTGCGTTATTTGAAAAGCACAATGAATTTGGGTCTAGTGTACAGGAAAAATGTTGAGCATGATAAGTTTCGTGTTTATGGTTTTACCGATGCTGATTGGGCTAACGGAGCTGATCGTAAATCATACACGGGATATATCTATAAACTAGGTAGGAATGTAATTTCCTGGGGTTGTTACAAACAATCTTGTATCGCACTTTCGTCTACCGAGGCGGAGTACATAGCTTTGTCTGAAGCGGCCAAAGAGGCGGTATACGTCCGTGCGGTTCTTACTGAATTAACAGGTCAGAGCAACACTGTAACCCTGTATAGTGATAATCAGTCTGCGGCAAAGCTTGCCACTAATCCGGTTTTTCATAAACGGTCTAAGCACGTAGACATTAGGTATCACTATATTCGTGAGGCTGTTGACAATGAAGTCATTAAGTTGTCATATATGCCTACAGAGCAGATGACTGCTGATGTGCTCACGAAGGCACTGCCTACTTGTAAGCACCAGCTGTTTGTTCAAGATATGCTGGAAGTCGTCCAAGATTAAGAGGGCGTGTTGGAGGTTTCATTGTAGCCTCCTTGCTTTAATCTTGGCCAACTTCGTAGTGTTATGACTTAACTGTCATTTGTCACTCTGGTGAATGTCGTATTCTTCATCCTATGTGCTGAATAAACTCTGGGTTATATTTTTACAAATATGTGGTTTAATTATCAAATACATTACAATTCAATTCGATACGTAGTTCTGGATTTATTACAATATGAAAGAAAACCAATGAAAACATCGCGCCGCACACTGAACGTCGAACCCACTTCAAACCTTTCGAAGGCACCGCCTGCCGCATCGCCTTGTGAATAATCTGGACAAGTTAAATTTGACCCACTTACCGGTTTCTTATTAAACTGAAATTTTGCATGCGTATGTGAATCGGATAAGAAAGCGATATTTTTATGACATGGAGCTGATCTGATGATGGAGCCTAAAATGCCTAAAATTATACAACCCTATCGAGTTTGGTCTCGTTTGATTCGCATTGGCAAGTAATTTGGTCCTAGATTAGTTTTTACTCGACTGCAGCGAAGCGAAAAGAGGTGGGATATTTGTTAGAACTGTATTTATGGCTGATCCTGTGTGCCCTCGTAACTACTTAACTAGGTTAATAAAACAATAATAAAAACAAAACTGCAGATTTTGTGCTCTTTAATATGTGAAACAAACTTTTCAAGGCTCTCGATTGGGATATCAAATTAAGGGCCTTAAAAGGCGATTGCGGAAATATATATTAATCTTGCACAAGCTATGAATATGAATATGAAGCTATGAATACACTATAGTTTTAAATTAAGCATTTACAGATTTTAGGAAAAAGTAGGATCTAAATGACGTAGTTATAAAAACTTAAAACAGGACTGCGATAAACTAAGAAGTGCAAAACAAAGAGATGAGCGTAATTATTTAGACTCGACAAAATTATTACAGTACAGTGTTAAATTAAATTAAATTTAAACGCAGTCGGGACCAATTAAATCTAATAGAATGGGTTGAAAAGTAGAAATAACTAAATAATAAAAATACGTTGTTAAAGAAGTATTTATGACTAAAAATCTAACTTAGGGCCTAGGACCAAAGTACTTGTCTAGACGAATTAAACGAGACCAAATCGATGAGGTTGCTTACGATTTAGATAAGCATGCAAAATTTCAGCCCAATGAGAAACCCGGAACTGGATCAAACCGATCAAGTTATTTCACAAGGTGATGGATGCGGTGCAGGCGCTGCCAGCTACGTAGCGCTCGTTCACTGCGAACCGGGCGAATTAATTTTAAATGCTAGGGTTTTTTAATGCCATTATATATGTTAAAATTAGTCCGAATGTTTAAAAATACAAAATAATACCCTTACCAAATCCATTGTGCCTCTGCCACTCGGGAAAAGCGTGACCCTATATGGACCTATACCTACCAATCTATATGTATGTTTAGATTGTAGCTAACGATAGTTTGCACTAATCTCGAATCACTGTTCAAATTTCATTAAAAATGTCTTCGGTTCTCTCGGTTTGGATTTTGTAAAGAAAGTCGGTTACACGTCGCTTCACGAATTATGAGCGTTGGCCTTTAATGCGCAGTAGCCATTTTTAATACCTGCGCAGTAAGACCTCAGCATTATTAATTCGTGAGGCGTATGCTATATTCGAGTATGCGATTCCCGCGTGAATATTTTGGTCCTTCACTGCAATCCCATCTCCTGGAAATGCTCACTCAGTGTTGTGTCGACTGTCGATACTGCATACTTCACCCACTTCAAACTTCAATCACTCGCCCCAGAGACCTTACTGAGGAAATCAAATACTTTGGCAGAAATTACAGGAACCCTTTGTTCGAATAATACTGTCGTTAAAGTAACCTTGTTTTTTGTTGTTGTCTGGAACTGTTCCGCTTAGAGGACCATCAAGTTCATTAGTTTGAAAATGTCGCCCTCTCTTATTAATTTGAAATGCAATAAGTCTACGTTCACAACCGAAAACGGAAAGTTTGAGGGAACTCATGTCATGACAATGTCTTGCTTGAGCAGTATTCTTAATCGGTCATTAGTTTGCACCTTGCAATAAGTCACTGTGTGACTTTATGAGGAACATCTTAAAAGCACTGAAAGATCTTGATCAACCGATTTGGGGAATCGCTTCAGTACGCTGCACTAGACGTACTCGGGTATGACCCTAAGAAAGCCCACGAGAAAACTATTTTAAATATGTGTTACGTTCGTACATGGGTTATCTCTGTATAATCAATGGTACTCTAGGCACCTTGTATACTCAAAATTGTCCCCGAAGTGTAATTTAAGATAGGGCGCCCTCTGTATTGTTGCTCACAAAAAACCCGCTGGTCATCCACCTGGCAGCTCAATCATCCGTCACATGTCGGCGAAAAATGCTCGCAAATGGATACAATGGCCCAGTGCTTACAAAGAGCCGGCGTGCTGCCAAACCGAAATGAATAACCGACGGTTGCACAATAGGTGCTCTCAGTGGACTGAGGCCAGTTAATTCCGTTTATTTAGGAAGCGATGCAGTTTTTGTGGATACTTTGAGTGGTTGGGCGTACTCCGAACCGTGCTTTTGCAAAATTTCGCACTGAATCGAAAAGGATAAAAGGGTGCTCGAAAACTAGAGCTAACATGAGTGTGGCATATCTGTTAACACACATTTTAAATGATTAAATTAAAGTGGACAAGCGTTGCAGCGCCGGACGTGCATTGTGAATTGGACAACCGGTGCTAGGTGACTGGTGCCCCATTTTAAACCGACTTCAAAGAGGGGGGGGGGGGGGCTCTCAATTCGGTTGTATTTTTTAATTTTTTTAAATGTTTCTTATCTCAAAACTCTATTTATGAACCGATTTCAAAAATTTTATTTTTATTTGAAAGGGCTACCTTCCAGTTTGGTCCCGTTTTTTGAAAATTAGAAGTCGGTTGCGTGGTTTGGTTTCTAAAGCAAAAATACTGGAATTATGATATCATCCAAGAAATCAAAATTGCCTATTATTGCTTTACTGTAGACATATACTTAGCAAAGTCATTTCTTGCCTCCTCTCTACATTGGACCACTGTGGGAGAAGAAGGGCGTAGAAACTCCCACAGATTGATTTTTAGATCTCTTTTAAAAATTGGTTGTGCTTAATTAATTCAAATATTACAATATTAATTATTATGAGTAATAAGCAGGAATTACAAAATTATTAACAGCAAGGTCTGTGTTAAGCTAGATTAAACGGTCCCGTCATTTAAGTAATCTTGAACATTGCAATATCATTTTTTTTCCGTCAGCTATATATGTCACCGTAAGATTGTCAAAACCGTTAGTTTATAAACTAACGCGTTAGTTTCTAATCTAACGGTCCCTTTTTCCGTCAGCTATATATATGTCACCGTAAGATTGTCAAAACCGTTAGTTTATAAACTAACGCAGTTGTTTGTAAACTATCGAAAAATTATAAACCAGACTCACAGGGTTTATAATTTACGTTTCTTTTGTTAATACATGTCAACCTAACACGCAGACTATACGGGGGCTCCTAGCTTTCTATCAATGTGCATTCACAAGTAAAAATGTAATTAACTGTTTACCATCCGATCACAGTGGTCAAACAGTTTCATTCCAAATTACTAGTGAAAATAAGACTGATCCATCATTTTATAGGCCTATTACATCCCATGGATTAGAGATGTATATGAAAAACTTAGATATGGGTTTGCCATTACCGGATTTTGATGAACAGAACCCGAACAAAAACTATTCTGACTTCTTCAACATTATTCAAACAGAATTAAATACAGTTTTTAAATTAAAGGAAGTCAGTGCCAACAACGGTAAATATAAATTTAATGACTGGGAAACATTTGGAATTCGTAAAAGTAGAGCTATCTTGTATGACCTTTATGAAAAAAACCTATAACTACTATATAAAATTTCATGACTATGTTAAAAAATATTCCAAAACTTTCAAGTTGGTTTGTAGAACTGCAAAAATTAATAGAAAAATACAAAATTCAAATAATAGAATGAAAACGGTTTAGAAAATCTGCTTAAAGATAGGTGATGATGTTGCTAAATCCAACGCTGAGGTAGCTCTAGCTTTTGAAACATTCTTCACCAATGCACCCTTACTCACAACAGAGCGTCTAAATTCATATCCATATGAAGCAGAGGCTTTGTTAAAAAACAGCACTAGCATCAATAATGTAGATTTAAAATTTTATCATGTATTTCCCCAGGATATTGTCAAAACGTATAGATTACTTAACTTTAAAAATACTGAAGACCTGTGGGGTGTATCAGTCAAAGTCATTGGTTCAATAATACTTGTTATAGCCCCACACCTAGCTTATATATTTAATAAATGTGTTGATGATGGAGCTTTCCCAGACCTCATGAAACACAGTAAACTTATACCTCTGTTCAAGTCGGGAGACAAACCCTTGTTCGTCAAATTTGAGACCAATGTCGGTTCTTCCAGCACTAAGTAAAATTTTTGAAAAGATTATACTCAATCAAATGCTCTCACACTTCAACCGTACAAAACAACTCCACGCCAAGCAATACGGTTTCACTAGGGGTAAATCGACTACGGATGCAGGTATTACCCTTATATTTCATATTTATTCTGCATGGGAAGCCGTACAGGATGCTGTCGGTGTTTTTTGCGATCTGTCGAAGGTATTTGATTGTGTTGATCATGACACGCTACTAATGAAATTAAATCATTACGGAGTTAGAAATGAAGCGTTGGATCTACTAAGATCATACCTAAGCAATAGAATTATTTTATTTTATTTATTTCCATATTTGTATTTATTATATTATATCTAGTTTATGGATACCTACAACTTTGGTGACAGCTTCTTCTCTTGTTCTAATAGTGATGTTTCCGTTAGTGCGGGAAGTGTAGGGTCATCAGCGGATGACTCACTGCCTTTTAACTTAAAGCGGGTGTTTTCTAATCTTGATACAAACTTCAACGTTGTCCATATTAATGCACAAAGCATTCACACCAGCTATGCTGACCTCCTTGTAACTTTTAGCGATCAGAACATACATGGTTGTTTCGGAATCTTTTCTTAAACTTCCTTCTGCCATGTATGCTCTGCCAGGGTTCAGTCTCTATCGGAACGATAGGACGGGCAAGGCTGATGGCGGTGTAGCCATATACCTACGTGCCGACATTCCATGCAAAGTCATCAGCCAGTCGCCAAGCCTGTACTCTGGTACCGCTGAACACCTGTTCTTGGAGATTTGCTTGCGTCACAATAAAGTCCTCCTGGGTGTCTATTATAGCCCCTCTCTTCGCATTGACTATTTTAGCTCATTTGAAACCCTCCTCAATGATCTGACTCCTCTTTATAGCGACACCCTAATTCTCGGAGACTTTAACACTTGCCTTCTCAAAAATAACGGTCGCTCAGCAAAGCTGAAATCTCTTGTTAGTTCTTTAAACTTACACATCCTTCCCCTGGGTGCCACCCACTTTCAACCACACTGCACCCCTTCTCTTCTTGATCTGATGATTACTTCTAACATATCCAAGGTTGCTGTGCATGGCCAACTTAATGCCCCCTTCTCCTATCATGATTTGATTTACCTTTCATTCAAGTTAAGGCCTCCCAAGCGCGCAGCTAAATTCCTTGACATACGTAGCTTCAAGGGCATGGATCTTAATCTCCCTTAAATCAGATGCCTCCTCTGTTGACTGGTCCCCTGTCGTTGATAGCGAGGCCGTTGAAGACAAAGTCCGGAACTTTAACTCTATTGTCCTTAGCTTGTTTGATAAGCACGCTCCGGTCAAGAGGGTTAAGGTTAAGCACCTACCTGCGCCGTGGCTTACTGACACCATCAAGGGTCTGATGGCCAAGAGAAACCGTGCAAGAGGAGATATAAGTTGGTTCCGACTGATGAGAACATTTTAATTTTCAAACGCCTCCGTAATCTTTGCACTCGTCTGTGTCGTAATGCCAAACGTCGTCACATCTACGAGTGTATTGAGAGCTATACTCCAGCACAGGTTTGGAAATTCCTGAAGACTCTTGGTGTAGGTAAGTCTCAGGACTTGGCTGCTGGAAATGTCGACCTTAACGGTCTCAACTATTTCTTTGCCATCCCCCCTGTCGTGATGGACCCCCTCGTTAAGGAAGCCACCCTTCGTAACCTACGGTCCAAGACCACAGCCCACAGTTCACCTTTCAACTTTAACCATGTCGGAATCGGCGCAGTAAGGAGGGCAATATTAGCGATCTCTTCAAAGGCCATCATCGATGAGCTATTACCTATCATCACCCACATAATGAATGTGTCGCTTGAACAATCTTGCTTCCCCACTCAGTGGAAACAGGCACTTGTGATTCCCCTACCTAAAACGTCCAATCCCGTCGCCTTTAAAGAATTCCATCCCATATCTATTCTGCCTATCCTCTCCAAAGTCCTGGAATCAATTGTTCACATCCAGCTCTCCTCCTACCTTTCCTCAAATAACTTATTAAATCCCCATCAATCAGGTTTCAGGCCGGGTCACAGCACTACCACTGACGATATTCAATCGGCTATGGATCAGAAGCAGCTTACGGTCCTTACACTGCTTGATTTCAGTAGCGCCTTCAACTGCGTCGATTTCGATATCCTGGTTGAAATTCTAAAGTCGCTTAAAGTCTCCTCGCACTCGACTCGCTGGTTTGACTCCTACCTGAGAGACCGCCAGCAGCGCATTAAGTCTGAGGAGATCTCCATGGACTGGTGTGAGCTCTCCACGGGTGTCCCGCAGGGTGGTATCCTTTCTCCTCTCCTCTTCTCAGTATTCATAAACTCCATATCTGACGTTCTTAGTTCTTCTTATCATCTCTACGCAGATGACCTCCAAATATATCGGCACTTCTCTCCGTGTGATGTGAAACTGACTGTAGAGGCGTTGAATGCTGACCTCGACAACATCAGGAAATGGGCTATTTCATATGGGCTGCAAGTCAACCCGGGAAAATCTCAAGCCATGATTATGGGTACACGGCATTCGCTTAACTTGCTACAGAATTCGCCCGTCGATCCTGTATTGTATGATGGTACCATAATTAATTACAGTGAGAAAGAATCTTGGGGTTATATTTGACAACTTGCTGTCCTGGTCGCCCCATGTTTGTGAGGTCAGCAGACGAGTCTTTGCGTCATTTCACTCCCTCCGAAGATTGCAGTACTTCCTGCCACGGCAGACTAAAATCACTCTTGCTCAGTCCTTTCTACTACCTTTAATAGACTATGCGGATGTTTGTTGGGCCAGCGCGAACGAAGAACAACTGAACAAACTCGAACGACTTCAAAATCTCGGGATTCGGTTTATCTACGGGTTGCGCAAGTATGACCATGTCTCCCAGTATCGCAAGGAGCTGGAGTGGCTTCCGATCCGTCTTCGCCGTGACATACACATTCTCTCCTATCTGTTCAATATTTTGCGAAATCCCCGATACCCCACATATCTACGCCAACGTTTTGACTTTCTTTTCCCCAGGGATAGCAATCCGAGATCCCACACGGTGTCTCTCCTTTCAACTCCTCGGCATAACACTGCCGCTTACGAACACTCGTTTAGGTTAAGGGCAATCCGACTGTGGAACGCACTTCCCTGCGCTATTAGGGAAAGTCCCTCAATTTTCACTTTTAAGAAAAGATTGAAAGTGCATTTCCTTTCTCTTCCGTAAATGGTACCATATTTATGTAGGTATGATTTATTATAGTTTATGTATGTTCATGCTATACATTTTATTTTATGTAGTGGAAGTATATATATATTTTATATTTGGTATAGTTTATATATATTTTGAAAGTAATTTGCGTCCGTATGTATAGTGTTATTGCGAACTAGGACTTTCCTGTATAATTAACTCTCCTGTCCTGCCTAGGTTTGCTGGAAGAAATCTCTTTTTAGAGATAAGCTCGCCTTTGCTTATTACATTACTTTTAATTATTTAATAACGACCCGAATGGCCGAGTCGGCAGTGACCCTGCCTACGAAGCCAAGGGTCCTGGGTTCGAGTCCCGGTGGGGGCAAATATTTCTTTGATGAGAATGGATGTTTGTACCCTAGTCATGGTTGTTTATCTATCTAAGTATAATATTTATCTATATAAGTATGTGTATCGTTGTCTAGTACCCAAGATACAGGGAATCCTAGTTTGGGGCTAGATCAATGTGTGTAAATAGTGTCCAAGGTATTATTATTATTATTATTATAATTGTCTGTAACTTTATACTATCTATGCAATAAAGAATAAAGAAATGATAATGACTAAATATTATATTTTGTATTAGTTAAGCATAAGCAATTTTTAAAAAGAGATCTAAAAATCAATCTGTGGGAGTTTCTACGCCCTTCTTCTCCCACAGTGGTCCAATGTAGAGAAGTGGCAAAAAATGACGATTGCTAAGTATATGTAAATATCTACAGTAATAAAGACGTTTGGAGTTTTGGAATTTTGGAATCAAGCTACCCACGTAGAGACATGCGACAAGAATACTCAGACAATAGTCTTTAAACTCAACCGTTCTGTACCATTTCGTTTTAATAAAGTACAGTAATTTACATTCCAAAAATAAAACATAAAGCTTCCCAAGACACCACCTGCTTCGTTATAAATAGTTGTAGCAGCAAGTAAGCACGCCTTACTTATAAAAAGCTGTACGCTGTACTTATGTGTCCTTGTGTTACAGTCTGTAGATTATACGAAAAACAACGCATCTCATATTCAGCCACCCGGCTACGAGCCGGTTCAGATCGTTTTAATATTGAATTTGATTTTTTGCAGGAACTTTTTCTGCGTTACCTAATTTTTTGCATTTTTTCCAGCACCCAACCTTCATGTCCCCGATGTCGAAAATTTCCACAAATTTTCATAAGCTTACATTCAATGGCGTGTAGAAATATAGGAATCGACATCAATTCCATAGAATATATAAATGCTAAATAAATCCCTGACAATTCTCATTCATTAACTGCGCAAGGCGAATCGTATTATATTGAATAAAAATCTGTCGCTAGTACTACACTTCAGCCAAGTTGTTGATGACCTGCCTCACATAAAGATCTTTGGCCCGAATTCCTTCCGAAGAAACAAAGTATCTTTTTAAATATTAGTTCACGACACAGTCCTAGCCTAAACCCAGTGGGCCAATAGGTCAAAGGTCAATGTCCCTTCTCTTCTTCTGCTACAGTAGTCCAACATAGTGAATACGCTAATTTTCATTTCAATATTTAACGAAAATTAGAAATGTATTAAGTGTAACATATTTTATTTATAATACAACGATAATTGTTACTAATGTTTGTTAACCTTGGACTTGCACATTTCTAGACAACACTGCTCAACGGGGGACCGTTAAGTTATATTTACTTAAAAAACCAACTACACAGGCATGAATCAAGTAAATTAAAGAAAACAGAGTTGAGAAAAGGGCGTAAACGGGAGTTATGATAGCGAAGCAATTCTCGCAAAATGGACCCCACTTACAAATTTGTTTCCCGGGAGCGCAATTTAATTAAAAAACGTAATTTCTGTTTCGTTTTGGGCTCTCAATGTAATTGAAATATATTATGTGTGAACTGGACAGTCTCTGGCAGGAAAAACAAATTTTTACAAGAGAGCGTTTTAGGACTTCTTTTTTATAATAAGTGACGCTTTTATGGGAGATTGCTTCAAATGCTAATGCATGTTCAAGAAGTCCAATAAGTCCTATTGAACAGATAAATCACATATTTTTTTATAAAATCTCCAATGAATCTGACTCATAGAGCTAATCAGGACTTGAAACTGGCCTTAAGTCCCCACTTGCCACATTTGCCATTAATACCAGCTCTATCGGCTAATACAAGAGAGTTAAATGTTATTTTCGGTCTTAAACATCGTACTATTTCCAGAATTAGCAGTAAGGTCGTATTTACATACACCCTTTTTATACCGGGAGGCCAGTTTTCATAACCGAACTTACGAATTCGGGGTTCCGCTTATCTCTATATAGAATTCCTTGTTTCATAAATCATCTATCCGGACACAAACTGGAAAAGATAGTACATTCACTCCAAACATCTGCAACACCTGGCACAGTGGCCAGTACAGCCAGTACATTTAGGCCCGGATGAACTGCCTACTCAAAGTTAACTGACAATCACGCTGGCGTCTTATCTCCTTAATAAAATGACAGCCCCCGTATGTCGTATAAGTTGCACTTAACATGCGCTTTGCGGAAATTAGTGACAGTGGACAGTGCGAAACCTGTTAGCCTCTCGTCTCCACATGGTCGCTTGTTGATTGTAGACCCAATGATTTCGAGCAGATGGCCGGTGAGCCAGTTCTGAGGAATCCCAATGATGGCCAGTAGGGCGCTGTTTTTGTCTTTTTTATTCATCTCGGTAAGTTTGCGCGTTTCTTTTTGTCTTTGCGTCTTTTGCGTCTTTTTGCAAGGAGTGTGTGCGGAGTCTTGCGTCAAACCAAGTTCGATTATTTTTTATTTGGTCGTACGTCTAGTATAGTTAGCAAGGTGTTTCGGAAGGAGAATTAAATGATATTTTTAAAACGAAAGATTGTGCAACACTATTGAATGCTTTAATAGTCTCTGCCTACCTATTGATTTACATTTCATAACACTTAATATCCGATGTCGTGAAAAAGATTAATAAAAAAGCATTAACCGAGACAACGTTACCCTCCTTATGGTGCAGTCGGTTATAAAGTATCCTATATGTTAATCTAGCTCAAAAACTATCTCTGTGCCTAATTTTATTCAAATCCGCTCAGCCGTTTTAGCGTGATTGAGGTACTAACACACAAACATCCAAACATCTTAACATCGCTACTTTCACATTTCTACAATTAGTTGGTATTACATTATTAGGAAGCACTGGTTGCTAGACATTACATGAAGAAATCTCATCAGAATTTTATCAAAACAAATACAATATTTATGCCATGAGAAGCCTAAGCCTAATTGAGGCAACAAATATCAATATAACATAACATTCATTACAGGCACATACAATGGCTACAGTCCAACACAAAGTCCTGTAATGATGCATTATTGTCTCAAATGGCTGTATTCTGTTTTGTGTCACGAGATTTTATGAATTAAATGGGGCACCAGGAGTAGTACAAGATTCGTGTTTCTATGTCCCTGCCTTTAAACATTACCAAATCATCATCGTTGAAATATAATCGATAATTTTGCATCATCTATAAATAGTTTCGGTGGCGTGATTGGTGTGACGTCGTATCCGCTATCTATAGGATGGGGTGGTGTTAGCTAACCTAGGTCCGAGAGCTACCCGTAGTTCGGTACGGTACGGTAGTAAAATGGTACGGAACCCTTCGTGTCCGAGCCGAACTTGCTCTTGCACTGTTATATGTTCTTTCTTCGTCCAACTGGACAGGCAGAAGTCTTCCGAACATGCAGCCAAATCATATTTTTAACACACTTGTTTGTTTGTAAAGTGACTCCTTTTTACTTTATGTTCAGGCTTCTCAGCACCTAATGACCTCGTAGGGGCCCATCAGCTACGAGGTAGCGTAACGATCAGTTGCCAAGAAGTGTGAACGTCGGCGGTTCACCGAGCTGAAGTTAATTGGGGTCGATCTAACCTGGTCTGTGCTTCGGTCCCGTCAACCTCCTGTCTCTCTGCAAGGCCCGGGTGCACCCTAGGCTCTTCTTGGTAGACAGGTTCTTCAGCCAACCAGGTATGACTGGCGGGCCAGCTTCAATGAGCACAGTGTTCCAACACAGGTTATGTTACGTGGTAAAAACAATCGGGCACGAAAATGCGAACTTTATCTGGTTCGAGAAACAATAACACACTCAGCTATATTAACAATCCTGAGGGAAACTCGAATACATTCCAGATGGCCTGCGATTTAATTTCAATACCCTTACCAAAACGCGTTTACATTGCGAGGGCTTTCGTCTGTCAGTTGTCAAAAAACTGCCAGGTTGGCAGCTAACGTCAAATTCAAAATGGCCGTTCAGAAACCATCGATCGAATATCGATTTGGAATCGAACAATCACCCGCCCGGACAGGCACCCACCTGTCCCCTAATCTACGGGCAGCCGAGACAACGTTGCTACCGCTCGTTTTAGAACCGAGCCTCCTACTAGAACCTCTGCAGACCGGGGGGTCCCGTCCTTGCCAGGGAACAAGTTAACAATGCGCCCCCTGCGCCAACGTAGTGGCGGTAGGTTTGCATCCTTAACCAGAACGAGGTCACCAACACTAGGGGGGCTAGTTTTGTCAGTCCACTTAAGGCGCTGTTGTAAGATATGCAGATACTCGAGCGACCAACGCTTCCAGAAATTCTGAGTAAACTGCTGCAACATCTGATACCTTGACAACCGATACAATTTCACTCCCTCGAAGGGGTGCTCGGGCAACGCGTTAAGTGGCTGACCTATCAAGAAATGGCCTGGGGTCAGAGCCTCCAGGTCATTTGGATCCGAGCTGAGCGGACACAACGGTCGCGAATTGAGAACGGCCTCGATCTTACAAAACAATGTCGCGAGCTCCTCAAAAGTCAGCGCGGTCTGACCTACTATACGCCCCAAGTGCGTCTTAGCTGACTTAACTACGGCCTCAAAAATCCCACCCCAGTGGGGGCAAATCGGTGGGCTGAAGGTCCACTGTATACTCCGACGGGAGAGGGCCGTTCCAATATCCACTTTATTTACATTCAAAAAGTTGACTATCTCTCGTAAGTATCGTTCCGCACCGATGTAGTTAGTGCCGTTATCAGAGCGGATCAAAGTTGGAAGTCCCCTTCGAGAAACAAACCTATCCAAACAAGCAATGAAAGCCTCTGTCGAGAGATCAGCAACGAGCTCGAGATGTACCGCCTTGGTGGATAAACAAACAAACACACATAGGTACGCCTTGTATTGCCTAGCGGTACGCAATCGTGAACTCTTCACCATAAACGGTCCTGCAAAATCCGTACCAACACCTGAAAACGGTCTTGGGGAGCAGAAGTGGGTGACGAGCCGAATACGACAGATTCGCATTGCGCAATCTTCCTCCTACCCGAAGTAACCCGGTCGAATCAACAAAGGGGTTGAGACGCGCGACGGCTCCCTTCAATTTCGAACGTCCACTTCGTATAATCTCCAATTCTGCCCCAAACTTCGAGGACTGTACCAACCGGACCAAATTCAATAGCGACTCGTTTCGCTCTGCCGGAGTCAGAATAGGGTTCAACGTTCGCTGATCGCGAGGAGTACGACAATTTCGAGCGAATCTCCTAATCCAAGTGGACACGTTTATCAACTTGTCAAGTGAGCTATACCGGTCCAGCAGAAACCCGGCGTCAGGGTCCTCAGCCTTCTGGGTAACATGCACGGCCGCTCTGGGGCCATGATCCGAAGATACTACTACATGGCTGTGGGGCCAGTCCGATTCTCTCTTGGCAAGCCAGGGTGGTGCCCACCACAAATGGTGTCTAACGAGTTCAGGAGCCCGACATCCCCTGGATGCACAATCAGACGGGTTCAATTCTCCTGGTACATGTCTCCAGGTCAGTGGGACCTCAGACGACACAATCTGGGAGACACGGTTCGCAACAAAAACCTCTAAGTTATGGACCGAAGCCTTCAGCCAGCAAAAAACAATCTGGCTGTCCGTCCACGCGTACACCGTATCCTCCAAAACCACTGACCCACGCAACACTGTTAGAGTGTGATTCAAAAGTTTGGTCAAAAGAGCAGCCCCGGACAGTTCCAGTTTTGGAATCGTCATCCTTGTCCGAATAGGCGCTACCTTGCTTTTTGCCAAAACCAAACGCACGTCGACCTCCCCGGTGGAGGTGACGGTTCGCAAATAAACCGCTGCCGCAAACCCTCGTTCAGAGGCATCACAAAACCCGTGAAGGGTTGCCCTGTAATCCCCAGCAGGGACCAATTTCCTCGGCAGCGATACATTATTTATGTCCGATAGCGAGGTGAACATTCGCGTCCAATCAGTCAACAAATCACCTGAGAGGTGGGTGTCCCAGGTCAACTGAGCCGCCCATAGCCTTTGCATAAAACATTTGAGAGCAAAGGTGACTGGAGAAATCCATCCATTCGGGTCGAACGTTCTCGCAATCGTTGACAGTACTGACCGCTTCGTCCAGGCCTTCGGTGTTTCTAAAACCACCCGATAGGTAAACTCATCATGGACGGGCCGGTACTGAATTCCAAGCACTGACAACATGTTAGGGTTGTCAGGATTCTCAAAAACGTGCGGGTCTTGTTGATGGCTGGTCTCATCTGGGAGACCAGCCATCAACTCAGGGGAGTTGGACATCCACTTGCGTAGTTCATAGCCGCCTCGTTCCAGCAATTGAATGAGCTCGTCACGTCGGTCCAGAGCTTCCTCTACACTGGCTGCCCCTGTGCAGACGTCATCGACGTACAAATCTTGCTCCAGGATAGCGGCGGCTCTAGGATAGCTCACACGGTCACGCGACGCCAACTCCCGCAGGGTACGCATCGCCAAATACGGGCTAGACCGTAACCCATACGTGTTCGTGTTTAACTCATAGACCTTGACTGGCTCGGCCGTGGACTCACGCCACAGTATCAACTGATACCTTCTGTCAGCCGGATGAATTACCGTTTGCCTAAACATCATCCGAATGTCTGCGACAAATACAATCTGGTGCCTCCGAAAGCTCGTGAGAATATCCGAAATATCACGACTACTCAACTGGCAACACTGGCGCCAAGTAAACATAGCTCTGTAAATTATTTCTATTTTTGATGTGATAAGTGAATAAATCGGAATAAAATTGATTGTGATCAACCTTTGAGCGTCGATCCACCTGCGTACCTTTGAATCTTGGTGTAAATCGACGTGCAAAGCGTAAAATACGGCCAACAGTATTGTGACGCCAACGATCAAACATTGCGAAAAACAAGTGCAAAACTTCACAAGTCAACATCCCGGTCAGTGTAAAGTGTTAAGTGAACATAATTGACGATGAAATACAGTTCATAGACATTTAAATAAGTTCTTGTAATAACATAACCTAAAACTCAAATAAAATATTCTTCGTCATCCGCGCTGGTAACGCCATCTACCAGTGAATAGTAACAGGTCCAGTAGCGCCATCTACAATCTATTGCGCAGTTGTTTTCAATGATCTACTCTGGGAAGACCAACTACTTAAGCTACTCGACACCAGAGGGCAGTGGAAGGCCCAAGTGAAAAATTACTCTTTAAAGTGCAACTTCGAATGTACCAGTCACAGAGAGTTCCAGATTGCTAGTTTGCTATAAAAATGAGTTTTTCCGAAAACGTTACATTACGAAAACCAAGGAATAACAAATCGGACACAGATATATTAACTGACGACGACGACAACTCCAAAGATGGGCTAGGACTAAACAGTACAAGCAATAGTATGCCTATATTGTCGGACTACGAGGATGATGACCAAATAAAGGAACTAAAACAGCAAATAGAACAACTAAAAACAGATTTAAAAGCAGCGCACCTAGAAATAGACAACCTGAACTTGGAAAATTCGAGCCTAAAATCGAGCTTAGAAAACTCACTCAACCAACAACCAACAACAAACTCAGGTCAACCGATTGATTCAAGACACAAGAGAAAACAACAACATTAACTATGAAGAGAACACAGAATCTCAAGAACCACGCCCAGATTCCCAAGAAATGCGCACAGGACCTCAAGATACTGTACCCTCCGGCAAACACAAGCATTATCAAAAAGAGCGCACAGAAAGAGAGCACCAGTTTTTTCTTCACTAAAAATCTCAATCTTCTCCATCAGAACATCGCTGGTCTCATTAATAAATCAGACATGTTGACTCTATACCTAGAGGAACTATACATAGAGAACGTTTTAGTGGACGTCATCTGCATCACGGAGCACAACATTATAGCAGGAGAGGAAGACTTGGCAGTGCTATTAAACTACCATATTGCGGCACACTACTCAAGAGATGATAGAAAGAAAGGGGGAGCCTGTATACTAATTAAAACTGGTCTTCAATATAAAGAACTAAAAGAAATCGCAAAACTCTCTATAAAGGGGATATTTGAATGCTGCGGCTTAGAATTAATTCATCAACAAATTATTATCGTATGTATTTACAGAATTCCGAAAAATAAAAATAAAACCTTGCATTTAAATACATTCTATGAGCAAATGGAAAAATTACTACAGAAGATATGTATAAAAACGGGTAAACGAGTAATTATTAGCGGAGACTTTAATATTGATACTATCAAACAAACAAAAACCTCTACCGACTTTAAAAACTTTCTGCTAGGATACAATCTAAGACTTCAATTTGCAGAACCAACAAGATTGTCATCTAAAACCTGTCTTGATAATTTTGCTCACAACATTAATCACGGAATAGGAAAAGTTATTGATTACGGGCTCTCAGACCATACAGCACAGCTTTTAAACTGTCCCGTGAAAAAAACATGTGCAATCAACTCTTGGAAAACCACCAAAAGAGATTATAGCCAAGAAAATTTAGACAAATTTAAATCATATCTTAATGCACTCTCTTTCTCTGACATATATACACTTGATGATCCCAATGAATCATATGACTGCTTTTTAGAAACATTCCTACTGATTTATAACCTATGTTTTCCAAATATTACGGTAACTGTGAAAATAAGAAAAAAACCCAAATGGATCTCGAAAGGAATAAAGAAATGTAGTATAACACAGAGACAATTACTATGGAAATCTAGACTAGACCCTACAATAAAGAACAAAAATGACCTAAAGTCCTATTCAAATCGACTTAAAAAAATTGTGAAGTTAACTCAAAAATCTCAAAATAATTATAATATTCAAAACTCATCGAATAAATCAAAAGAGTCATGGAAAATAATTAATGACACCAAAATCTCTCTCCCTAGTGAGCCTATAGAGAAAATAAAAATTGACGACAATGTCATAACCGATGCCCAACTTATTTCAGAAGCGTTCAATAACTTCTACATAGATCAAATACAACAAAACAACCAGTCACGTAATAAAACCTATCCCCACCCGATAAATCATCAGCAACAGTCAATGTACATGAATCCAACAGCAGCGGATGACATAGTCAAAACCATTAATGCTCTAAAAAATAAAAATAGTGTAGGATATGACGGCATCCATACTAAAGTAATTAAACATGTCCGGTATATCATTGCACCGCACATGAGCCACATTATAAATTTATGCATTCTCCACGGAGCATACCCGGAAAGTTTAAAAACAACAATAGTAAAACCTCTCTTTAAGAAATCAGATAGGGAATCTATGACAAACTACCGACCCATTGCACTCATCCCAGTGATATCTAAAATCTTCGAGAAAATCATATATAACGCACTATCCTCATACCTGGAATCTTTCCATATCTTGACTTTGGAACAAAAGGGATTCCGCAAAGGAAAAACCATTAATATGGCAATTTACGATTTCTTGAAGGACATCATGTCCTGCGTGGTTAGAAGACAACCAGTAGTGGCCCTTTATATGGACATGACAAAGGCATTTGATTATGTTGACCACAGAATACTGCTCGAAAAACTATATGTATATGGTATACGAGGAAACATACTGCAACTAATAGAATCTTACTTGAGCAACAGACAACAACACACAGAACTAACTAGAATAAATACAAAAACAAGATTAGAGAATACATATAAATCAAATGTAAGAAAAGTACTGTTTGGTGTCCCGCAAGGCAGTGTACTAGGGCCTCTTTTATTTATTATATATATCAATGACCTTCCAAAAGTGACATCTAATAAAATGACATTATTTGCGGACGATAGCACAATGATTTTAGAATGCAATGAACTAAACGATTATAATTTAAAAATAACTGACGCTTTAAAAGATATAATTAATTGGATGAATACTAATAATTTAATTGCAAATTTAGATAAGACCAAATTAATGAATTTCTGTCAAAGACAATCAAAATTAGAAAATCTTAGTGTTTATTGTGAAGGCACAACAATAGAAGTTGTCGAAAAAAACAAGTTCCTAGGATTAGTGGTAGATAACAATTTAAATTGGAAACATCACTCGAAACAAATATGTGATCGCTTAAGTAGCTCCGCCTTTTTGCTCTACAAATTTGTGAAAATCGTTAGCATCGAGACAGCATTAGCTGCCTATCACGGCTTTGTGTCGTCTACCCTGCGGTACGGTGTGATTTTCTGGGGCAACTGTTCCGAAAAGGAAACCATTTTTAAGGCACAAAAAAGATGCCTCAGAGCTGTGTTTAGCCTCAAAACTAAAGACAGCTGCGAACCATACTTCAGGAAACACAGAATACTCACCTTGCCCTGCCTATACATTTTTGAGGTGGCAGTTTTCGTAAAAACCAATCCTATTAATTTCACTGAGTCCACATCCACAACTAGTTTTTCCCACCGTCATCAACATCGGCACAGACTTTGCTTGCTAACTTCTAGGACAGCTTTATTACATAAAAGTATATTTTGCATGGCACCTAAGATATACAATAAAATTCCAAACGAAATAAAAGATTTAAATTTACAACCATTTAAGAGTAAATTATTCCATCTGCTCAGTAAAAAATGCTACTACAATATTAATTCCTTCCTAAATGACAAATCTCTATAATTTTGATATTTTGTAATTAAGTTTGACATTTTAAATCTGTGGTAAAAATAATAGACGTAATCTAATATAATAATATGTGTAAATGTTAATGTAGGTACTTTAGACAATAATATTCATACACCATTTTACTGGTAGGACATAGCGGTAATCTAATTTCTTTAAGACCTGTGTATTAATGTAACCTATGTTCATGAAATAAACAATTCTATTCTATTCTATTCTATTCTCAACTTGGGTCCCGAATGTAGACACTGATTCAGGGACATCCCGTTCGAGGTAGGTGCTGACCCATCAAAAACAACTCGAATCTTGCCGGTAGGGCTTCGTAGGACGGCATGGTGTGGAAGGAAACAATGATCCTCAGATCTCCAGTCCACACCCGATACCGACATGTGTCCTAACGACTCATACTCCCTCATGAAATCAACATATTTTTGTTTAAATACGGCGTCCCTTGTCATCCTACGCTCCATCGACATCAATCTCGTCTCAGCCATCTTCCTAGATTCTCCTAGTGGCGGTCGATCGGCCCTGAAAGGCAGTCGAGTTACAAAACGACCAGAACGAAGGCGACCAGTACTATTCTGGTAAAACAACTCGCACTCTTCCTCGTCTGCGTCGACTCGACGAACGGTGGAAGGTTCCTCTATCTCCCAGAAACGTTGGATAACGTCTGACAACGCTGAGCCAATAAGTATGCCATCTGACTCGGCAGGCCTAACCATTGGCAATGCCGGACCCATGATCACGTGACCAAACTTAGTATCCACAGCAATCAACCCGTCCGGCTGAAGAACTCGCCGATCCGACAACAGAAACCTACCCAGGACGTCTGCTCCCAGTAGCAGGTCGACCGGGGCTGGAGTGTCAAAATCGGGATCCGCCAACTTGAGTCCTGATTTCAGGAATCGAACGGCCGGATTCAACTTCACCAAGGGGTGTCTGCCCATGACATGCGTCATTACTAAAGCTTGCACGGATGTTTTTGTCAAAATGTCATAACGTGGAGAGAACGTGATCACCGATTGACCAACTACATTCGTAACCGTAACATTCCCCACGCCCCGTATTGATTTATTATACCTATTTACCTTGAGGCCCAACCATTTTGCTAAATCATTCGATACAATGCAGCCCTGAGCTCCAGAATCTAATAGGGCGCGAACGTATGTTGGGTTGCCCGCCAAATCCCAAACAAGCACAGAGGCGATCGGTAACACCACCGTCTCCGGTTGGGGGGCAACAAATGGTTGGGCCGCAAATTCCTAGCGAGGACCCCCGGGGCCCCACTGTGCCTGTAACCGATCAGGTATGCAGCTATACGCCAGAGGGTCCCATTGTACAAATGGCCCACGCGCCGGTTCCATTCCCAACCTACGATTCCCCGTAAAGGGGGGTGGGCGTGAATTCAACCGTGGCCGCTCCATGAGCGGGGGGGACATCACATGTGACCGACGAGGACGAGGCGACGAGCGGGGCGACAACTGAGGCGGCGTCCGAACCGCACCCGCATAGCTCGGAGGTGTCCCATGACACCCGCCCGTTACGGCCTGCTCAACACACCCAATGTCCCGCTGGGTCGGATGCTGAGTCGCAACCGAAAACTCAGGGCCCCCCATGTAATGGTCCTGAGTGCGGCCCTGCACCCTGGTACTGCCCTGTGCACGTGGGGACGTTGGCCCCTGAGTTGCGCTCCGAGTCGCAAACGAATTCTCAGGGCCCCATGCCGTGTCACCCTGGGTAGGGCCCTGTGGAGGCTGTTGGCCGGACCGGTTCATGCACAACAGATTGTTGTGGGGCCCACCACAATATCCGCACATTTGTGTGCGCGTGCAGTCCCTAGCCATGTGTGGCCCGAGGCACAGGAAACACCAGCTCCGCTGCTTGGCCATCCGGCGCCGTCCCTGAACCCTAAGTTCCCCGAACTTATTGCAATTGGCCACAGCATGGCCAATCTGCCTACAACATGGGCAGGTCTCACCATGTGGGGTCAATTCACTCACAGTCCCATACGACTGCCGGTTGGTGCGGTCCTTCCTCGTCGGAGGGCCCCTACTCACAGCGCTCCCGGCAGCTCTCTGTGGCTCCGAAGGATGGGTGACCGTCAACCCCAAATTCTCTGCCCGTCGAGCCTCCTCTTCCAAGAATCCGACCAAGTCGGAGAAGGCGGGCAGGTCCTCGGCCGACCTCCCGTGAGACTGTTCGAAACGAGTCTGCACGTCAGCGGGTAGGCGGGAAAGTACAATGTACAACAGTAGGTACGACCATTCACCAACCGGAAGTCCAAGATTCTCTAGAGCCTTGGTGACGGACAACAATGGGTTCAAAACCTCCGTCTGTATGGCCCCGACCTTGTTCACAACCGGGATACTAAACAAACGGTTCAGTTGGGCATCGGCCAACCTCCGTTTGTTATGGTAACGTCTGACCAACAATTGCCTGGCCGTTTCATAGTTACCCTCCGTAACTGTCAAATGAGCGACCAGCTCCCTAGGCTCACCCCTCAATGCTGCCACCAGCTGAGCCATCTTGACAGACTTGGTAATGTCCGATCGCATGTGCACCAAACTGTCGAACAGATTGATGAAGCTCATCCATTCACCGGACACGCCGTCAAAAGTAGGCATAGTTATGGCAGGTAACCTGGATCCCGATCTCTGATGCGGCAGAGGTGCTTCAGTGTCACCATCATTGCTGGACTCGCGCTGTCTACGTATGTCCGCAGCCTTCTGCGTGATAGCAGCTGCCATCTCCATACATTGGTCGACATCCCCTATCAACTGTGACAGCCTGTCAGGTGCGCAACCATCAACTGATTCCGCCTGCGCGGACAATTCGAGCACCCTATTGTAACGTTCCTTAACGTCCATAGACCGCTCCAATACCACATCATGCCTATCTAAACGGTCTATCAGACCGTGTGCGGAGGAAAACCATCTGAGTTCCTTAGAAACACCCTTCTGGATTTCAGATAACGACATGATCGGAACGATACTTACTCACAATTTGCAGTAACTCAATTTTATTGGACCCTCCAGTCTACAACCCAAACGAGGGAACCCTAAACCACAACTTAAACAATGTTGTTATCCTTAAACAATAGGAACCGAGTTTTATATCTATATAAATTCTGTAAATACAATTTAGTTTCCCTTTATCATTATAACACACACAGATAGTCAATATTAGTTCAAGTTATAAATTGCTATAAACTGAAAACAATGTAATATCCTGCTATCAATAGATGTAACTACCTATGTTAACCAAAACATTCATTCAATAGCATTACTAGACCACTAATAGATTGACTAACTGGTACTTCAATGCAATTTTCAATTCAATATCTGTCTATCTACTACCAGCAATAGACCTATAGCTTACAATACTACCAATCTATGTGGATATAGGAACAACCAGTTACTAAACCGCCTATACCTACAGATTGATAGTCCCAAATCGTGCCTTCCTGGAGCCCTTGACGGCTGCAAATCTCAGGAAACCACGCTCTGCTACCAAAATGTTCAGGCTTCTCAGCACCTAATGACCTCGTAGGGGCCCATCAGCTACGAGGTAGCGTAACGATCAGTTGCCAAGAAGTGTGAACGTCGGCGGTTCACCGAGCTGAAGTTAATTGGGGTCGATCTAACCTGGTCTGTGCTTCGGTCCCGTCAACCTCCTGTCTCTCTGCAAGGCCCGGGTGCACCCTAGGCTCTTCTTGGTAGACAGGTTCTTCAGCCAACCAGGTATGACTGGCGGGCCAGCTTCAATGAGCACAGTGTTCCAACACAGGTTATGTTACGTGGTAAAAACAATCGGGCACGAAAATGCGAACTTTATCTGGTTCGAGAAACAATAACACACTCAGCTATATTAACAATCCTGAGGGAAACTCGAATACATTCCAGATGGCCTGCGATTTAATTTCAATACCCTTACCAAAACGCGTTTACATTGCGAGGGCTTTCGTCTGTCAGTTGTCAAAAAACTGCCAGGTTGGCAGCTAACGTCAAATTCAAAATGGCCGTTCAGAAACCATCGATCGAATATCGATTTGGAATCGAACACTTTACATTACCGCACAAGAGCGACCTGTGTATTTTAAAATATATGCATATGCATTTACCTAGGCTCTTAAGATTTAGACCTCGAATTTCTCCTTCAAAAGAGAACTTCGAATTTAAAGAGGGAGGCATTATATCAGTCGAAAATAGAGAAACCACTGTTTCAGCACGCAATTTCTTTTAATTTCCTAGTATCCAACATGATGCTGAAACAGCACAAAGGGTCGATTGTAGTACTTGTCCCAACCATGTTTAGCCATTTAGTTTTTAGAATCAGTTTTAGACGATCCCTCCTTAGAGCTGTATTTTATTAATTAAAACCATATTGAATAATTGTGTTTTTTCACAGTCAAAAGCCAAGCAACTTGCCGAGCTGAACTCTGACGTATACAAAGGCGTCATGTCCGACGCCGGTGGCAACATCGACTTCAAGTCGGCCCACAACCATCGCATCCGGCACAACAAGATGGTCCACGCCCAGATCTCCCGGTTAGCCAGGTCCCAGGACCAGCTGGATGAGTACCAGCAAAACCTGCAGGTCCAGATACTAGACGTCCAGCGGCGATTGGACAGGTTAGTTGGATAAAACATTTGTCATTCGTAGTTTACAATTACAAATGTTATATATATATATACAGGGTGAAATTTAATTAGCTGATCATATTTTGGGGAATGATAGTACCCATCAATATGAACAACTATCCCCAAGAAACATATGGTCGCAAATGAAAAAAAAACCCTCAGTGCATTGACCCGATCAGCTGATTACAAGTTAGTATGGGAGACCCAAGTTTTATTTTCGTTTGCGACCAAATGTTTCTTGGGGAAAGTTGTTCATAATTATGGGTACTATCATTCCCCAAAATATGGTCAGCTAATTAAATGTCACCCTGTATAGATGAAATGCCTATCAGTACAATAATCGTAAACGTCTGCAAAGGGAAAAATACGCAATTTCGTTTACATAATCGTTAATGACATCATAATTTTCGTTTTTTTTAATATTTAGGAACCAACCTACTGGGTGGAATCCTAATTTTCAACAAATTCAACCAAACTGATGATCCATTGACCTTTTTTTTTACTTTTTTAAATCGGTTCATAAATAATAACAGTTTTGAAATATCAAACGTTAATATTTAATACAAAAATTTTCAACCGAATTGAGATGCCCCTACTGTTTTGAAGTCGGTTAAAAATGTAGGCCACTAAGGTCCTCACCGAGAGGCACAGGCTTTACCCAGAAACGAGTATGATTAACCCCTACTCTACCACAACGCTGGCTAAGTGCGGGAGAGAGGATTATTCGTAATTCGTCTTTATTATACGTACATATTATCAGACTTAAAAATAACTTCAATGATAAAATAAATGAGGTGAGCAGATCTCCAAGAAGAGAGAGAAAATTTAAAAAACATTTATCATAGCGTTTAATAATCATAACACAATCATAAAAAATATTTTATAAGTTTGGCATGAGCGTGCCACATTATTATTTGATATTAGTAATGCAAGAGATAAAGCTAAATATGTCAAGAGAAACGAAAATCATAACAGAAAATGTAAAATAAATCCTTGAAGACATTAAAACACAGAATGGACTAAATATTTACAAATTATGTGATACCCATAGGTTCGGTGAACCCAACTGGAACCTAGTCTCAGCAAAGGTTGACTTTCTGGACCTCGAGTCGAAGGTGTTTAGAGAACAGCTAAAGAACATCACCCAGAAGATCTCCGACTTTGACAAGGTCCACGGCTCCCTGTTGGAACTGAGAGAAGAGATAGAGGCGATTGAGAACAAGGCGGACAAGACTAACCCGGAGTTTAGGAAGGAGATTTCCAAGCTGGACGTTGGATTCGCTCAGGTAAGAGCTCTTGCACACGAGCAGCATGGGCGCCGGCAGCAGTCGACGCGCAATAAAACGCTTCGGCAGCAGTCGAAGCGCGATAAAACGCACTAGTCGACAGCAGTTTAACCTCTCAAAAACCGAGGGTAGTTGGGATAGGTCGTGGTTTTGAACCTTATGCCATGGTAATAAAATTTAAAACCTACAACGGAAAAGTGGCGTTAGCTAAGTGGGTATACAAGAGGTTAAAACGTGTCGACAGCAAAATAAAACCTGTCGACAGCAGACTTCGCCTGTCTAATTATGCTATCGACACGTCGTATTCATGCTGTCTACTGCTGTCGTCACGTCATATGCTTGCTGTCTACTACTAATTGTCTACTACGAATTGTGTAATCGCTCTAAGTAATCATCATCATTGTCATAAATCATAAAAATCATCATCATATAATAATTAGGATTGCAAATAGTTTTCCAGGTATTTCAAGTTTTTTTTTATTGAGATGACTTTTCATAAACACATTTTTGGGAATATAAGTAAATTACCAATCTAATTATTAATGTAATGAATTTTCTAGGGTACCAAACAGAGAAAGCTTAATTTGTTTATTTTTTGTAAAATTCCCTTCGCCGTTAAGTTGGTTGTCCTGTAAATCTGCCAAATATCAATAGTTTTCCCGCCAGTCCAATCAAAATTAAATTAACTCTTACAAGACATGGCCATAGAATACGTTTATGAACATCAAAACACACAAGTAGATCAACAGAAAAGTTTCTATGACAGGAAAGTGACGTGAAGTTATGGAAGAAAACACATAGATACATAAAAGAAAATAGATGATGATGTACGTCGGTGAAATGGCTCCAACTCAGCATTGCTTAGTTTTCTGGAATGTTTTTGTTGTTATGAATGTTCAATAGTGAAATCGATTAATTTCGTTCACAAACAAGCCTCAAATAACCTTTCAATTTTTTTAATCAAGATACTTAACGGAGGGTCTTATTTTAAAAGTTATTTAAATAAGTAATTAGAAATATAGTACCCGAAATAATCAAATCAGTTTCTTAGAATTGTAAAAAAAATCATAAAATAAAAAAGTACCACGTTTATTTTCTAAGCCTCGCTGATTGGCAATGCTTTTAAATTTATATTTTAAATAAAAAATCTGAAGAAAATAACATATTTCGAGAAATGTTTAGCCTCGTACACTGATATTTACTGTTTGTTAGTCGACTTACTCGACTTTGTACGTGTATTTCATAAATAAACAGGAATATGAAATTATCTGCATCATTAAATATATCCAGAAGTTTATAAAAATATGTTTTGTGTAAGTAAGAGCAGCTTTTGATCGCATTACTTTATGACGTCACCGCGTGCTATTTTCATACCACTGACAAACTAAATCAGAGAAGCGACTCTAATAAATTATTGATTAGCTTTATGTCTAGAGAGGGTGTTAAACAGTTAGACTCTGCTTATATAATCACAGATGCTAACAGCCTTGTGGCGATTATGTTTCTCAGTAATGCCAATGACTATTTTTTACCAACAGCTCACCGCCTCAGCCTCATACCTGAAGGAAGACCAAGAAAATCTGCGACAATCAGTAAAGGCGATCGCAGTTAGTGTGAGCAATTCGATTGACCGCGCTGAGGTGGACCGCCTTAGCCTGAACCGCCTCAATGACACCGTAGTGGACCTGCTGTCCGGCTCCAAGCAGCATTTCTACAGGCTGAATGACCATATTCTGAAGGTGAAGGAAAGTTTATATTTATACTGCTTCAATAAGGACTTTACTATCTATGTCGTGACCTCTCTTTTTCGCATAGGGTAAGGTGGAGTGAGACAGAGGGAGGTGTAAGGAATGCAATAATAATAATAATAATACCTTGGACACTATTTACACACATTGATCTAGCCCCAAACTAGGATTCCCTGTATCTTGGGTGCTAGACAACGATACACATATTTATATAGATAAATATTATACTTAGATAGATAAACAACCATGACTAGGGTACAAGTATCCGTTATCATCAAACAAATATTTGCCCCCACTGGGACTCGAACCCGGGACCCTTGGTTTCGTAGGCAGGGTCACTGCCGACTCGGCCATTCGGGTCGTCAATCCCGAGCTCGAATACTCGGGTGCGCTTAGAAAAAAGGCTTCTCATTTGACTGTGGCCATGTTTTTACCCGAATACAGCAGCAAAGCGGAAATGAGTTCGACTCTTATGTATCCTTATGTTTGTCAGTTTCTGTGCCCCCTCGTAACTACTCAACGGCTCAACTGATTTTGATAAATGATACGTCATTGCATTAGATTCATCTTGATAGCGCGAGTGTCATTGAGCGTCAAAAATATGGCGGATTTAATGCGTTTAAATGTGCGGGTTAAAAAAACTTTTCCAGTCCTTCGAGTGGGGTATCAAAATAAAGGCGAGCACGGAAATTATACTAACCTTGCCCAAGCTATGAATAATATACCTTAGTTTTAAACTTAGTTTTAACTAGTCAAGATTTACAGATGTTTCTACTTAATTTAAAAAACTAAAAAACCCGACTGCCGTACATTAAAAATCACAAAAACAATTCAGATAAGACTTAACGTAGATATTGAGCTACGAATTAGAATTACGTTGAGTCTTATCTTGTAGTTTTGTGCGTCTGCGCCACAGTCGGATTTTTTAATTTTTTATTATGTCATTTGTTTGTGGTTATGTTATATTTTATTTGCCTTTCTTTGTGCGCGACTCTGGCTCGCACTTTTTTATAGTTCTTTACAAAATAAATAAATTCGTACGGAAGCATAAAAAACCGGCCTAGTGCGAGCAACTCGCACATGCGCGACGCAAGGTAAAAAAAACAAAAAAATATTAAGATTATTATTTGTTAATTCAGAAAAGCAAAACAACAAACAAATGGCCATAGTGAACTTCTTTCTTTCCCAAAATATACGAATATATGCCTTCCTATTACTAGACAAACATTTAAACTGGACCTTATTATTCTGACGGAATGTTGGTTGAAAGAATAATTCACTGGTTTTTACTTAAATGGATATACCAAAACGATGGACTGGTAGTCTTCGCAATGACGGGTCTCAGAGTGAATATAATACAGCCAACGTATTCCAATGCTAACTGCCTGTTAATCGAAATAGATAACCTCCTCTTTATTTTAGTACAATGACTTTTTTACTTCACTGGAAAAAGTAGAGGCTTATTACAGGGGATATAAATATTGACACAAATAACACTATTCAGAATCTTAAAAATTAACATTACAAGCAAATTCCAGGAGCAGCTGCTAAAAACCACTTGATCAAAATTTAACAGTTACGGAGAGCCATTCTTAAAGTGGTATATCACAAAACATGTAGATATCCCACTGATAGCCTTTACCAAGACTGTAAGCATTTTCGGGTAAGGCAACACACAAACAAACCCTTTTATACACTATACACCACATTCTACTCACACTCACTACACTCTACACAAACCCAATGATGCCAAAAATCACTACACCAAACACTCACCCTGCCTAGAGGCCAAAACAAGTGGCAAACGTCTGACCCCAAGACTCTAGTCGTAGGGCTAGCAGGTACACCAACACTAATCACACCCGATTTTTCTTTTTTAGTTTATCTTTTACTGGTGATACTATACTTTTTTACTTTATTATAGATTTAATTTCCATACACCTTTTGTAAATGGTCTGGAAAAGGCTAGTCCCCACGATATGTACAGGGAATCCTAGCCTAGTGTAGACAGGGCATGTTCAAACTGAAAAATCTACTTTGAAAAATAAACGTTTGATATGTCTATTTTCTAATCTCCCGCGCACCCGAATATTCACGGGATACATCGCTAACTGCTGTCTTTCAATCTTATCAATCTCTTTCGAGATCAGGATTGCATTCCCAGGGAGCTGACATCTCGTTTAGAGCCAAAGAATCTTGGCTCAAACTGTACTTTTGTGAAATTATGAATTACTAAACGAACTGGAGAGTAAAAGTTTTGAAAGTTAGTTTACTAATTCATAATTCCAGTCGTTGTTACGTCTGGTGCAGGCAAATTGATACACTTTACCTGCTTCCGTAGCATGGCGAGCGCGGCGCTCCTGGTTTTTACGCTTGAGTTTGAGGGACAGAGCTCTATACAGCGCTTAGCTATGTCCCTTGACGAAACCCGCGCCGCGCTCGCCATGCTACGGGTGCTGATGTTCTATTATGTCCCAGATGCGTGATTACAATATCCTGTTAATTTAGGCCAGGTATCTGGCCCAGTATTTTAAAGTAGGCACACTCACTTTAATCCTTAGAGTGTTTGGGCCAGTCAAGAAATGAATCTCTCAAAAACCGAGGGTAGTTGGGAAGAAATGAATCTCTCAAAAACCGAGGGTAGTTGGGACGGGGGTCGCGATTTTGACTTATGCTATGGTAATAAAATTTAAAACCTCTACCGGAAAAATAGCGTTATGGTTATAACGCCAGTGGTATTCAAGAGGTTAAAGTCAGTGATTTATAATACCAACATTGAACTGCAATATCCCGACAGATAGGTGTAGAAGGTGGAGTAGGAGATTTTATAAAGCCCGATTGGTTGGCCCAAGTTACTGGCCGAAATCAACAGGCTTTTGTAATCACGCGTCCCAGATCCGCACTGGACAATACGGATCCAGTACAATTTGTTAAACTGCTGTATTGTTTGTAGAGCGAAGCCAACCCAGCCGAAGTGAACTCCACGGAATTCGACACCATCCCGCTGCCAGAACTGATGGGCGAAGTCAAGGAACTGCAGCCGGTCGAACGCGAGTACGAGGACCTCGTCAGCCAACTTCCTACAGACTGCTCTACTATCGACGGAGCTCCCGGACAGTACCTCATCCACCCGGGCCGCACCCCCGTAGATACCTGGTGCGTCAACGGCACAACCCTCCTCCAGCGCAGGTACAACGGCTCCGTCGAATTCAACAGAAATTTCGCCGAGTACGTCAAGGGCTTCGGCGACCCAGCTTCAGAGTACTGGCTGGGCTTGGACGACCAGCATCGACTTACTGCTAACAACTGCTCGTCAATGAGGATCGACATGACGGACATCTACGGGGGGTACTGGTATGCATCGTACGACCACTATTCTGTAGGACATGCCGACAGCGGGTATGTTCTAGAAGTGGGAGGATACCAAGGCAACGCGAGCGACGCATTCGAATACCAAAACCACATGAAGTTCTCAACAGTGGACCGAGACCGGGACATATCTAACACTCACTGCGCGGGCAACTATGAGGGCGGCTGGTGGTACTCCCATTGCCAACACGTAAACATCAACGGCAAGTATAACCTGGGACTGACCTGGTTCGATTCAGTCAGGAACGAGTGGATAGCCATTGCCACCAGCGAAATGAGGCTCAGCCGTCGACCGGATTGTCAGTAAACTTTAGGAAACATGTATTACGTAATCTAATCAAATAATTATTGTTGTTAACCATACCAAAGAAACACAACTAGTAAGCGAATGTCTATTATGATTATGAGTAAATATTAGCTTCCATCTGTCCACTCTGTTTCTCAGGTAGATGTTGGTTTAATATGTCGGCAGCAGAGCAGGCTTGGCATTGGCACAGGAGGCGGCATCGACTGAAATTAATTATACATGACACTCCTCTAGTATTCTCGAAGTGTCTAATGGCCTTATTTTGAGTTTCCTTCGTGGACACTAAACTGATGAAAAGACATGCAACGCTAGAAAGCGACAGCAAAGCCCTGGGGGGTCTATTTGTGCACCTGTACAATCAAAGTCGATAAAAATAACACGGAAATGATTTTATTCGTCTATGTCATGTTTATCGGTACTAAAACTGATGGATTGTCCCATTTCCATGAGCTAAGTTCAAATGCAAAGCTTCATAAGCTGTTGAAGTACAGTGTATCGATCGACGTTATTACACTTTCCAAAGTAATTTCTTCGCAATAGAGATCAAAATTAGAACGATTTTTGACCGTACCTACGTTACGTTAATGTTTTCCTAATTTACTTTTTATTCAGTTCCTGGTAAGCTCATGAAATTAGAATGAAATCAGTACTGATAAATCTCTAATGAAGGTATCTAGGATTTTCCCAAAAGAGTTTCTTACTTTTCGCTTTACTAAACAATGTTTGCCCTGCCATTATAACTTTTTAATTCTTTCTTTATGTAGTGGTATCTTACCTTTAGCATGGACCAACAACACGAGTTGGTATTGTTGGTCCATGCCTTTAGTAACAATTATATTATGTACTTATATATGTAAATATTCCTTTGAATTAGTAAAAAGGCAGAAAGTATTTGTATCTAATAGGTAGTTAAGTAATCTAATGAATGTTGCATCTAATGCATCTATGTTGTAGTCATTACACAGTAAATGAGTAGTTAAGTGTAAAACCGCATGCATTCCAATGTGTTTCGTTGTTAGTTCTAGTACTTAACAGTTTCTTGTGATTTCATGAAACTTTTAGTTCTTTTTGAATAAATGCATTTAGGTCTGTAGTGATATATTGCAGCTATATTGAATGTTTCGTTAATTTGGAAAAAGTCCAGTGGCGCCGTAATTTCCATAATATCTACGTAAATCTTACACTGGTGGGCAAAAGCCTCCTATATCTCAGATCACTCCTCAAAGTTCTGAGCCGCCTCCGCCCAGTCCGGCAATAACCCGTCCGCCCGTCCCGCCATCGACGCGTCGCGGCGTCGACGTCTCGGCATTTTATCATAGAATGCGAAAAGAGGTTTTGTCATCGTTCATACTCATATCACGCTGCGCCGGGGTATTTACAAAACAAACGAATCATTGGATTAGTCTGCAATAAAATCATTTAGTGGTTAAAAATTCGAAAGACTGTTTGAAACGAATAGTATGTTTTAACTTTAGACTGAATTATACATACGTAATGGTTGCTCTTAAAATTATCTTATCATCTTTGTAGTGTAAGTAAGGCCCACTTATATCAAACTTGCTTAATACTGAGCTAAGTTAACTGGCCGACAAATAAGCCACTATAAAATCATTGTATTGCTTATTTAGTGCCGGGTTGACAGTTTGGCAAGTTGGCCTTGTGTAGAGACTTCGACTGTCAATTCCATATTTTGTTTATTGTATTATTTTAGTTCCGTTCAAATGTCAATCAACTTTCCGTTATTATACTTTTTCATATGAAATCATGGCATTTTATGGTCAGTTCATTGGAAATTTAAATCGCCATTTAATTTAATTAACAAGCACTCTCATGAGAATATGATTAAAGTTTTAATGACGCTTCCGCTATCAGATTTATTATTTGTTCTTATCAACTTTGACGAACCTAATGGGGTGTCGACCACAAAATGCTTTCTTCAAAATTCTTTAAAATACGGAGCCCTCACAGGCAGCTATAGAATAAGGTAGCAATCGATTGTTAAAAAATCTCAGTGTTCGTGTTAAACATATCTAACTGTAATAGTACCTAAACAAACGCTGGAAATGTACCAAGCAAATAACCAAATAAAATGTCTGCGCAAATAGATGATAATTTTATTTTATATTATATTTCTATCTACCTACAATATGGGGTTACGATGAGGTTTGACATGTTTCGCGATAAATTCATTTCATTTGCTTCCCCTATAAAGAGTCAAAACTAGGTCATTCATCAAACCTAAACCTTATTATTGTCATTACTATAAAATAACAACCAAGCCTAACTAAATGAGGAACCAAATTATTTATTATTTATTTTAGACCAGAAAAATAGAGCAGGCATCGTGCCAATGGCTTTAATATAAGATCCCATTTTAGTCCTTATACAGGGTGTAATACCGCATAACAGAAGTGTTCAAATATCAAAGTATGATGATACGCTATCCTTGAAACCGGAATCCATGTAGCCTTCTGGGTATATGTGCGTGTCACCCCGAGGGTAGTCATAGTCAGATTCGGCTGTGTTATTCCGCTGTTTCGCAGCATTCCTAGCGAGTTCTCTGTAAAGTCTCTGCTTTTCGTGATGGTGGTATCCACCGTGGATGTAGTCCCGTATATCTGAAATAAGTCTGGTAAGTACCGCAGATGTACTGAATTGGATATGACTTGGGCGATTAGACAGTGACAGTGGCGGCCCTCCCAGACAGACGCGATTCGCATGTTAGCGCGGGATTAATTCCAGAGACAGATTTATCAATGAAAAAAAAAGTGACTCAGCTAAGGAAAGGCCAAAGAATAACTTCTATAATGTATAGGCCCCATCTGCACCATTTGAAAAAGAAGAAGCCACATAACCAGCACAATCAATTACGATGTGCCAGTCTCGCTAGCGCCTGGCCATGGGCTCTTCTTAGTATTTTTCTAGGTACCTACCATAAATCTTGCCAGTCATTTCGGATAGCTTTTCATCAATCGGGTGCATATACAGTACACTGTCTATGTAGTTAACATTATGTCTTTCCTTGGCTTTAAGTGGCTGTATGTACCCTTCGTGTAAGAAGGCATTGGTTAAAGAAAAGCCCTTCGTTGCCAGGAAAAAACTTCCCAGATCGGATCTGGCTACATTCTTCATGATCATGAGATTGCCCTCCAGCCATCTGAAAATGACATTTTTAGAGAATACGCTGTATAATAAAATATCGGAATGGACCTGCCTACTAATTATTATTTACACCACGAGTATGCCACCCACAGAACATTAAATGTGTTTAAAACAGCACCAATGATGGAATATTTTAGAATTGCCATTGAATTTCCGCTGATGCAGTCTTAGAACATAGAACTTCTAACTGATTTAACTTAGAACAGTCAATAGTCTGAAAACTAAGTGTATACGCCAGCTTCTTTCGTTTACATCTACGTACAAGGCAATAACAACAATACAGAATTGATTTTACGTTTGCGTTTATATATGTCACCGTAAGATTGTCAAAACCGTTACTTGATAAACTAACTCAACTATCGACAGATAGTAAACTGTAGCGTACTGCTTACTATATGACGCGTTAGTTGATAAACTAAAAGTACAATAGTTAAATAGTAAACTGGTTTAACCTTGAATTGCAAACGAAATACCAGGGAAAACACTGTGGTAGCTTAGGTGAATACTGGATGGGGCGAGCACAGCGAAGCGACATGTAAAAACAAAAGAAATGTAAATTCTAAACCCTGTCGGTCTGGTTTACTATCTGTCGATAGTTGATCAACTAACGCTTTAGTTTATCAACTAACGGTTTTGACTATCTGACATATATATAAACCACGTCCATACGAAAAATACGTGTGAAGATCATAAAAAATCGGCGAGAAAACGGACCCATCAGCGTCTAGTGTCAGAAAGATACAGGAAGTAAGGGAAGAAAGAGTTGAAATAAGTTCCGTTTCACGCGAATGAAAAATCATAATTTTTGTTGAAAATAAATATAAAATTAATATATAGGGGTAACAGATTTGATAAGTCAGCACAAGCCACGAGTACGAGGCCCACGCGTCAGTCGTTCCGTGGACTGGATCCAAGTAACGGTGTGCACATTTAGACAGTGTGTTCAAATACCTGTGTACAGATGTAGTGAATAATCCTTTCCTTTCGTATTTTCTCGGAAATGTTCGTTTTTGTCTTACTACTTCACTCGCACACAGTACCCATCGAGACAACCTAGGGAACGGTCGCATTGCAAGAGGAAGTATCTATATAGAGTAGTTATTACCACAGAAATATTTTGTGGATATTTATGTTAGATTTTGTGATAAACTTCATAGACTCGTGTATTAATGCAGGCCACCTATATTATTATTTTTTGACTTTACATTTCACTCTTGTCTGTCATTTTTGTAAATAATAAACATTGATTTTATTCGATCCACATTAACAATTTATAACAGACATGCTGAAAGCACTAAGAAAAGGGTAACGTTTAGATCGGCAAGCCTGTGAAGTTATTTTCAATATTTATTTATATTTCTTAACTGAAAATGATAAATTCAAACATACCAACTATACTGCTTACTTTTGTAAAGTCCAAAAACGAGTTTTGGAGGCCAGTGGAATTTCTCAACGAACAGTAAATAAAATATTGCAAAAAGAATACATAAATCAATCCACCTCCAATAGTCCGAAGTCGGCAAAGTTGGGTAGACCAAATAAATTATTTTGTCTAGGTCTTGTCGATTTTGACTACAACGTATAATTTCCATTTGATATACAAACAAGTACCTACAATTAAAGCCCTGAAGTCCAAGTTATCCGAAGCCATAAATTTTAAGGGATGTGACTTTACGCTAAGAAAAATTCTTAGAAAAATGGGATTTCGGTATTAAAAAGTTGAAAACAACAGAAAATTACTTATCGAGAAAGATGATGTTCGTTTAAAAAGAGTAAAGTTTTTAGCCGCGATAAAAAAGTACAGATTGCAAGGGAGAGAGATTGTTTATATGGATGAAACATACATCCATACCTCATATTTGGCAGGTAAAAGCTGGGCTGACTCGTCAGAAAACGGAGTGAAACAGTTAATTTCTAAAGGACAACGTCTTATAATAGTGCACGCTGGTAGTAGAAAGGGGTTTATACCTGGGGCATTGTTAATGTATCAGTCTACTGATAAAACAGGTGACTATCACAACGCGATGAACAATGAAAACTAAATGGCTTCGTAATCAACTCATTCCAAACTTAGCTCCACATTCGGTACTAGTAGTAGATAATGCTGCATATCATAAGTACGTAGAGAAACCTCCTAATTCAAATACCAGGAAGCAAGACATGATTGATTGGCTATCCAAACATAACGTTCCGATTGATCCGTCATTAACAAAACTTGAAATATATGAAATTATTTGCAAGTACAAACAAGACTTTGTAGAATACTCTATAGATAAACTTATGAACGAATATGGACACAGCGTACTAAGATTGCCACCATATCATCCTGATTTCAGTCCGATTGAAAACATATGGTCTCAAATAAAGGGATACGTATCCAAAAGAAACATCAGTATGAATATGACTACTGTGAAACAATTGGTACAGGAAAAGGTTAATATGATTGGTTCCGATGTTTGGGCCAAAGTATGTGACCACGCCATCAAATGCGAAAACGAGTACCGAAAACACGAACCTGAGTTGGAAAATTATATGGCTAGTTTTGTAATCACCGTTCATGAAATCTCTGACGATGATACACCAGAAAATAGTTCTGATTCTGACTGTGATATGGAAGTTGGAAATATTGTTTCGCATCACACTGTCCACCCCGCTTCTCCTCCTCTTATCCCGCTGTCATAATCGAAGTCGTTCATCCAATCAGAAAATCATATTTATTTATATTTATTTCTCTGCTGGTTTGTTTTGTTTTATGTTGAGGTGTCTTTTTTGATATGTCATAGTATTTTTAATTAATTACAAAAATTTATTGTTATAAAAAAGGTCTGCAAAATCCTACTGTAGTTTTGACTTATAGTTAGACTTTTGGGGTTCCAATCCTTATAGAATCATTAGATCATGCCAACCAGAATTTGGTTTTTATCAGTGCGTTTTATTGAAATAAAACGTCCTCAGTAACTAGCAGTGGCGTAGCGTGCCTTGTCGGGGCCCCGTATAAAAATTTTTTTGGAGGCCCTTATATGGAGGTAAAGATTTTTCACAAAAGGAAAAAAATATTGTGAGAAGTAATATTTATTTATCACATAATTTACCCATTTTACAAATAAAATTCGAATTTTAAATATTCACTCTCCTTGCCTTTTTATCGGCAAACTGATTTATTAAATCATTTATGGCTGATGATGATTTTAGTTTTTCTAAAGTTTCTGCCTCTATGGACAATAGTGAGATGTCTGACAGCCGTACTTGTCCCATCGAAGTTCTTAAGTAATTTTTTATTAGTTTTAATTTTGAAAAACTTCTTTCTGCCGTTGCGGTTGTAACTGGAAGGGTCAAGAATAAAAAGCATGCTGTGATTACCTCGGGAAAACTGGATGCAAGACTATTGAATTTTACTAGCAATAATTCAATGAGTTCTTTAATGGAATATTTTTTTTTAATTTCAGAATTTAAGCATGTTTTTAGAGCCTTTAATTGGTCACAAAGATTAAGTGAGATGTCTTTACTGTATTTAGCAGACAGTTTTCCGGAAGCGTTTAAGCACTACGGGCCCCTAATAAATGGGTTGGGTAGTAGTGTAGTACTTACCTTTCTAATCTAAATCACTCACAGTATCTTGTCTCTGAAAAAATGAAGAAATTTTGGGCACTTTTTTATAACCTCGTCCCTTTTCTGTTTAATTTTTCTTTTCTCAGCGCCGCTAGGATAATCTCTTTTCCTTTCCTTTCATTCTTTCTTTTACAAATCGTTACTAATACTGCTAAACCAGAAGAACAATATTGTTTGTACTGAATTACAATGTAATGCACATTTATATAAAGCGCGTAAATAAACAGTGCACTGCACTCCGTGGTTTAACATCCAATGCAAAGTACAACAACGTACACAACGTACATCGCGATATCGATGAAGGATTCCCGGGGATTCCCCGCTGAGTTGAAGATGAAGTAAGTAAAACGGGGAAGTCCCGCAGCCCGCCATAAAGATGTAGTGTTGCCAACTTTTGAACGCACGCTTAAGGCGGGAAAAAAGGAATTGCTTTATAGAATTTTGTCATTTGTAAAATAAAATAAATTAGAAAGTTTTTATTCTTTTTCCTTACACACTTTGGGGGCCTCCGTGGCCCGGGGGCCCCGTATAATTGATACGGCAAATACGGCGGTAGCTACGCCCCTGGTAACTAGTTATATTTTTGTTTACCTAACGAATTCTTTATATGATAGAATCGTGGTGGTTTTAACATCTCAGTGTAATATACGTCAAACGGGCAATTTGACATTTGACATTGATAAATAAAGTATGCGATTTATTTGATACCTACACTTAATTTAATAATACAGTAATTTATAGACACATCGGCACCATTCGGGTGTTACAACGGGTGTTTTTTTGTATCGTTGTTCCGAGTTTTGCCAATAGGAAAGGATTATTCACTACATCTGTATCAATGTTTAGTTATGGATCCCAAATAAAGTTATGGCGGCACGCAGGCGGGCGTCGCCGTTCGAAATTTGAATGTCATAATTTGTCGAAAATTTATACATTATGGATATTAAGAAATGAGTTTTTACCAAGTAGTATAACATTATGCTGGTCGTAACGTGCGGTTTTTGGACGCAGTAAAGAGGGTTTATGATACGTGTGTAGATGAACAATATAATTCAGTATTCTGAAATAGGAAAGGATCATTCACTACATCTGTATCAATGTTTAGTTATGGATACCAAACAAAGTTATGGCGGCACGCAGGCGGGCGTCGCCGTTCGAAATTTGAATGTCATAATTTGTCGAAAATTTATACATTATGGATATTAAGAAATGAGTTTTTACCAAGTAGTATAACATTATGCTGGTCGTAACGTGCGGTTTTTGGACGCAGTAAAGAGGGTTTATGATACGTGTGTAGATGAACAATATAATTCAGTATTCTAAAGTGCTTTAATTGACAGACCCCTAAATTGGTGACCCCGACTTCAGACACAGTGAATCAAGTGATCCAAGTGAACGACTCCATGCTCAGAAACCACGCCTGAGTTGGCCTTAAAGTGGAAAATTACGCCACCTGCAGGGAAAGCTGGAAGCAGAGATGCAGCAAAACTAGAAGAAACCACCGAGCTGGCCACGATATCCGTATCGACGTAGGTTCCAGAATTCTGGAAGGAACAGCCGCGACTCTAGTTCATACAGTTCGAGGCTATTGTGAGCCCCCAAAAGCAAGTTGGCCGCATCGAAACTGGGCCGAAATGCGCTTCAACAAATCTCGGACATAGCTCTTACGCCGCCAGTGAAAAGTACAAGGCCCTCAAAGAGCGATTATTGAATGTTTATGAGGAGTCACCGGAGTGACAATTCTAACGATTGGTAGGCGAAATGAAACTCGGTTAACAAAAACCATCAAAGCTCCTAAGCAAAATGAAAGCCCTTGCGCGGAATTGCCAGGCAGTTGAGGAAACGGTACGTAGGCTATGGTTGGCGCGCCAATCAGCACCTGTTCGAGCGATTTTGACAGTGAGCCAAGACCAGACGCTGGAAAGCCTCGCAACTATAGCCGACAAGATAGTGGAAATTATAGCGGGCTCGAGTGAAGTAGCATCGGTAAGCAACAGTGTCTCCGAGCAGATATTTACAGTCAACGATATAGTGGCATCTGTTAATAAGTTTGCGCTTGAAGCAGCCGTTCTACACGGCGAAATGCAGAGCAGGCCACGTCGTTTTGATGAGAGAGGCAGATCCACTTCGAGAGGCAGATCCACTACGCCTGCTAGGACACTGGACAACCCAGACTGGATGTGCAGGTTCCACTTCAGATACGGACCTAGGGCCAAGAGAAGGGAGCCTTGCGTATGGAAAAAGCGGACGGAAAACTAGTTGCGGCGACCTTCGGAAAGACGAAAGGTGACGATGACGTCGCCAACTGGGAAAATCGTCTTCGTGTTAATGACAGTAAAATCGCAAACATTTGACTCGCGAAAATGTGGCGTACTGTATGCAGCGAATGGATCTGATATCAAGACGTATGGTACTGTCACTTTAGAGCTTAATCTTAAGTTAAGGAAGGCGTTAAAATGGACATTTGTAATCGCTAACGTAAGTAGACCAATATTAGGTGCAGATTTTTAAAATCACTATAAACTTATTGTAGGCATTGTAGGCGTAGGCGCATATGCGTTAGGAAAGTTGTAGATAAAGTTATGAATATAAGTGCGTCAGGACTTGTAACTAACGACAGCGGGCCTACGGTGAGAACTTTTGACTGCAAAAACGCATGCAAATTTTAGCCAGGTACCCCGATGTAATGAAACCGTGCAATCTAAAACAGGATTTAAAACACGGGGTACATCATTATATTGAGACAAAGAGTACCCCAATCCACGCGAGGGCAAGGCCTCCAGATAGGTACAAAAAAGTTATGGAAGAATTCAGAAACATGCAGGAGTTTGGTAGCTGCCGCCGGTCAAAGCGTGAGTGGGTCAGCTAATTCTGCGTAGTTGCTAAAAAGACGGTGAAATCCACCTGTATGGAGACTTTAGACATCTGAACGCTGCAACCGGACCGGTGCCCATCCCGAGGATGCAAGAGAAGGCATTTCACAACATTTCTGTAAAATCTTCAGATATAGAAAAAACAGCCATAATAATAATAATAATAATAATTATCTTTATTTCAGGTTACAAAAACTCATATCTATACAAACCTTAAGACTAAAGATACATAATTTATTAAATAAACACAATATATTATCTAGCCTAGCTAGAGATTTTCTTCCTAGGTTTCGCTTCCCTGTAGCGTCGGAAAAGGATGCCCTCCGGCCAGTAACCTTTGGCCAGGAACATCGTCTTCGGGCTCTACGAATTTCCACGCCTTTGGCCTTTGTAATGCTGCACAAACCTATCAAAGATGTATCAATGATGTTGTTTTAAAGGGAAATGGAGCAGGGAGTTCAGGTTTAAAAAATCACAGTTATTTTGCCCGTGTTCCTGAATGACCAAATTGTACAACTAGTTGGTCAATTAGTGGGTCATTTAATGTGCTGCCACTTTTCATTTTAAACAAAAGTGAAGTGTCATCTGCAAACAGTACAATCTCATGATTATCTCCGACAAGATGTGGCAGGTCATTAATATAAACCAAAAACAGGAATGGCCCGAGTATGGTACCCTGCGGTACACCAATAGTAACAACAGACCCTGTAGATCGTTTTCCATTAATGTCAACTCTCTGTATCCTGTCATTTAGATAAGAAGAGAGAAGAACTAAAGAGTTATCCCTAATTCCATAGTGATGTAATTTCCTGATCAATGTTCCATGATCAACGCAATCAAAAGCCTTAGAAAAATCGCAAAATACTCCTAGAGCATCATGCGACTCCTCCCAGGCCACATATATATGTGATATTAACTCAATACCGGCATCAGTAGTTTATTTGCCTTGTGTAAAACCAAATTGTTTACAGTGGAGTATGTGGTTTGTGATGAAATGTGTAAGAAGTTGATTTAAAATTACTTTTTCAAAAACTTTACTAAATGTAGGCAATACCGATATCGGTCTGAAGTTAGAAGGATCAGATGTACTACCCGATTTAAACAAATGTACTATTTTACTGTGTTTCATTAAATCAGGAAACACGCCAGATTCAATAGATGCACTAAATATGAAAGCTAAATCAAGTGCAATAACATTTATTAGGGGCTTCACAACATGAACAGAAATATCCCAGAAGTCTGCAGTTTTCTTAACATTTATTGATTTAAAGGCTTTAATAATATCTTTATCATATACCTAACTAAACGAGAATTGATTTTCACATCTAGGTACATAGTCTTTTAGCAAAGATTCAGTGACTACTTTGGAAGAGTCTAAAGACTTAGTAGAGATTGGGATGTCAGTAAAAATAAAAGTAAAGTAAAGTAAAAGTAAATTCAAACGCTTTAGCTACATCAATATCATTTTTTAAAGTTATATCATGAATTTTTAATTCATATTCATTGTTTTTAATACTGACCTTTCCAGTCTCACTTTTAATTATATCCCAAGTTGATTTAATTTTGTTATCACTTTTTCTTATTTTAGATCTGATATAATTTGATTTTGCAATTTGACAAACTTTTCTAAAGATTTTTGAGTACTTTTTTTACTTTATCCATGAACTCCTTACTATGATTCCATTGTTTTTCACTATAAAATTCATATAAATTTTGTCTACTTTTAATTATAATTTAAAATTGAAAATTTAAACTTTTAAAAATAATTCAGTGGTCGACGAGCCGTCGTCGCAGATGGTCGCCTGACGGGTATTTAATCCTCTCGTGTCGGACCGCCAGCCGACCGGTCCGAGCAACGGCAATGACCTCTAATATTGTGAAGTGCACTTCGTGCAATATTGTTATTAATGAATTGCTTTCCTTTATTCAAAATAAAGTGGATGTGATGGATGAAGTGTCCCTAGTGCAAATATGTACCTCTTCATTCTCGGCTGAGGAAATTGCGGCGGCAAAGAATTTGCTGTTTCAATCTGTTGCTACCTCCAAGCGAAACATAACGCGCAAGCGGGAAGGTAAAGAAGGAAGAGCACTAAATGACATTATCAGTCTCCTGAAGGGAATAGACCCGGAGCAAGTACCGATTTTTGTGGCCAGAAATCTTCAAAAGTTACCGCCGATTACATTTGACCATGTCGATGTGACCAGGCTGTTGAAAGATATGTTAGTGATGCAAAAAGACATACAAAGCATCAAGGAAAGCTACGCTACCACGGGTGACCTAGCAGCGTTGAGGGACGATATGGTCTATATGAGGACGGCGTCTATAATTAACGAACAGGACCAAATGAATATCAACACCAGAAGGGGTGGCTACATAAATGACAGTGTGGGCCTAAACTGTGACAGTGGACCTGTTGGGCTACCACCATTATTTGATAAAACAGATGACATGCATAACAGCGATGAGTCACTGAACTCGATCCGCGAGGTGAATGACCTCGGCGCCCCAGACTATGCTACTGTCGCTAAGCGATCGGAACGGCGGCGCCGGCGCGTGGAGGCCCGACGAGAAAGCGCGGTTTCGACATGTGAAGCCACCAATCAGCGCTTTGAGGCCTCACTACAGCGACGTGATACGAGTAAGCGTGTTGATGTGTCATCGCCACAGCGCACTCAAGCTAATAAGGCGATAGAATGCGAAGGCGCGCAACTGCAACCAAATGAGGAGTGGACTCTTGTGCAAAGTAAACGCAAAAAGGCCCTGAAAAAGTTCACAGGTCAGAAAGGTAAGGCAAAGGTCAAGCCTGACTGCAAATTTCGGGCAGCGGATATCCAAATTCCTATCTTTATTTATAATGTGAATAAGGAGACATCCGAAAATGACATTGCAGAGTATGTTGGCGCTCAGATGCAGATTGTAGTGCATCCTGAAAAGGTAAAGACGAGGTTTGAAAAGAAGTACAATTCTTTCAAATTGTATATACCTAAATGTAAGCTGTCATTATTTATTGATGACGCACTTTGGCCAGAAGATGTATTCTTCAGAAGGTACTATACATTTACACCGCGGGTGAAAAGTGCTTCTAAGGCAGTCCTGGTAGACACCGCAACTACTGGGAATAATCGTGCAGAAAATTAAACATGTCTTTAATAATGGATAGTAAACAAACGGATACATGCAAGCCTATTAGCTTTAATTGCAAAATGACAAGCTATAACTGCCAGTCAGTAAAGAGTAGCGTTGATCATGTTAGAATGTTGTGTTTAACATCTGACATCGTGGCCCTACAGGAAACATGGCTAATGCCCTTTGACATCCCATATCTGAGTTCCATACATCCTGAGTTCGCGGCAACAGGCGTATCTGCAGTGGATGTGACGGCGGGTATCCTGCGGGGGAGACCATATGGAGGAGTCGCGATCTTATGGAGAAAAAGTGCTTTTGAGATGGTCAATGTGATAAAGTGTAAAAGTGTGCGTCTCGCTGCCATACAATGTACGGTAAATAACCGGTCTTTTCTGATATTTTCAGTGTATATGCCTACAAACTCAGTGACAACGTTACCAGAATTTACAGAGTGCTTATCTGAAATGAATGCTATCATTGAGAGCTTAGACGTGGCAACTGTGTACATGTTAGGGGACTTTAATGCTCATCCTGGTGAGTTATTTTGTGATGACTTATTGCAATTCTGTGCGGATCAAAAGTGGTTATGCGCGGACTTTGAAGTTTTAGGAATAGACTCGGATGCATACACATATATAAGTGATGCACATGGTTGTAAAAGATGGTTAGACCACTGTCTGGTAACTGGTTCTGCATATAAATCCATTACAAATGTTAAAATATGTTATGATGTATCGTGGTCGGACCACATTCCAATAGAAATAACATGTGATTTTAAAGTGTTACCACGTAGCAATAAATTATTATATATGAAACAAAACAATGTTCTTTGGGGGGAGAGAGATACCGAGCAAATATGTAAATATAGAAATATTTGTATGTTACACCTAAAAGAAATCGATTTTCCGACTGAACTCAGGGAGTGTAGTGAACAAATTTGTCATAATCCAGAACATAGAGATATAATTCGACATATGTATAACAGAACTATAGAGATATTAAGTGAGGCTGCTGCATCTAGTCACAGTATAAACAGTAATAATAGACTAAGAAAGAAATCATATATAACAGGATGGAATAAATATGTTAAGGAAGCTCACGGAGAGGCAAGGCTTAATTTTCAAAATTGGAGGTTACAAAACAAGCCAGATTCTGGCCCTATCTATGAGAAGATGAAAATATCTAGAAAAATATTCAAAAATAAACTTAAATGGTGTCAAAAAAATTCCGAGCAAATAAAAATGGACATTCTAGCCACTAGTCATGATAATAAAGATTTTTCAAAATTCTGGAAACAGACCAATAAACTTAACCCTAAGCCCACCCCCCCTGTGAATGTCAACGGTCTTACGGACCATCATGATATAGCAAATCTGTTTAAAAATAACTTTCACGTTGAACCAGTTATTAGGTCTGAAACATGTTTTGGGTCCGACTCTCAGGCCTGCGTGTCGCATGACAAACCACTGCGATTTACATATAAACAAGTCAATGTAGCCATCAGACATATGAAGCGTGGTAAGTCACCGGGACACGATGGTCTGAGTGTTGAACATTTGAAATGTGCAGGCCCTCATTTGCCTAGAGTACTTAAAATGTTATTTAATTTCTGTATTGGTCACTCTTACCTTCCAGAGAATTTAATGAGAACCATAGTAGTGCCTATTGTGAAGAATAGAACAGGAGATGCGTCTGATAAAGACAACTATAGACCAATATCCTTGGCAACTGCATTGGCTAAGGTGCTGGATAGTTTGCTTGACAGTCAGTTGAAACAACATCTTAATTTGCACGATGCGCAGTTCGGTTTCAGACCTGGACTGTCCACGGAGAGTGCAATTTTGTGTCTTAAGCAAACTGTCCAGTACTATACGGACAGGAAGACGCCCGTCTATGCTTGTTTTCTTGACCTGTCGAAGGCCTTTGATCTTGTCTCATACGATGTGCTATGGAAAAAGTTGAGTCTTACGGGTCTACCTGATGAGCTAGTTTCTGTTTTTAGGTACTGGTACCAAAATCAAACAAATGCTGTGAGGTGGGTGGGCTCACTTAGTGATACTTACACACTTGACTGTGGTGTAAGACAAGGTGGACTGACGTCTCCCACTTTATTTAATCTCTATGTAAATGAGTTGATTGAGGAACTGAGCAGCACTAGAATAGGATGCTCCATTGACGGCACCATGGTCAATAACATCTCATATGCGGATGATATGGTGCTGCTGAGTCCCTCAGTCAACGCACTGAGAAAACTCTTGGGAATCTGTGAGTCATATGCTGCGGCCCACGGACTCAGGTACAATGTGAAGAAAAGTGAAATGATGGTGTTCCGATCTGGTAGTAACACAGTTGAAAATATTCCTGTCGTATCACTGTGTGGATCACCTCTTAAGAGAGTAACACAGTTCAAGTACCTGGGTCACGTGGTCACGGATGGACTTACAGATGACCTGGATATTGAAAGGGAGCGCAGGGCGATGGCGGTCAGATGCAATATGTTGGCACGCAGGTTTGCTAGGTGTACAGGGCCTGTCAAACTGACTCTTTTCAGAGCTTTCTGCCAGACCTTCTACACCAGTAGCCTGTGGGTCAGCTATACGCAGAAGGCCTACAGCGCCCTGCGAGTCCAATACAATAATGCGCTGAGGATACTGTTGGGGCTGCCGCGGTACTGCAGCGCCTCAGCTATGTTTGCCGAAGCCAGGACTGACGATTTCTTCGCAATCATTCGAAAGAGGATTGCTTCCCTGAGAAACCGCTTTTTCGGCAGCTCCAACACTATCCTCAGTGCACTAGCTGGAAAGATGGACAACCCCATGTTAAAGTATTGGGTGGGGGTGCACCTTTGCGGTAATAAAACTAAAATAAAATAAGATGGGTATTGGAATAATAATAATAATAATAATTTCTATGATGAGTATGACAACAATGTTCTGTGTGTGTGACTCTGTGAAGGTGTGTAAGGGTGTGTGTGTGTGTGTGTGTGTGTGCATAATTATTTTTATAAAAAATAATAATAATAATCTTAATATTTATTTATTTAATCTACTGTGACTATAATTTTAATTTTAATTTTAATGACAACATATGGATTTATTGTATATACAAGTGTACATTATAATCTGAAATAAATTTGAATTGAATTGAATTGAATTAATACCTTCTGTGGCCCACTTACTAAAGTTAAGTTTGTCTGAGACCAAAATCGATCTGGTAGTAAATACTGCATTGAACGCATTTCTGAATTTGTAAAAAAAAATACAATATGACTCATTAGGGTTATTATTAGAGTAATTGATAGGTAGTTTGTTATCCCAATTCAATTTAAACCTTTCAAACCGATGTGCAGTCACAGGTATGTATTGTATCTTTCTTGTAGAACTTTTTTAAGTTGAATTCCTAGTCTATTGTATTGACCTAAATGGTCTGACTTTAAATTACTTATAATTTTTTTAAGTACAATTTTTTCATTTGGATTATCAAATATATTGTATAAACAATTTGCTAATTTGCTGAGGTTTCAGTTATTCGATTAGGTTCCATGAAAAGTGGCTTTAAGTTGTGAGAATTAAATAAGTTAGTTAGTCTCGTACTAAGGGAGAAAGTTTCTAATAAATTTACATTGAAGTCTCCACATATCATAAGAGTTTTATTAGATTTTGATATTTTAAATAATATGTCATCCATGACTTTTTCAAAAACATCAAATGAACCTGATGGTGGGCTGTAAAAGCTTATTACAATTATGCGCTCCAATTCAACACATGCTACTTCAATGTGGCTTTCAACTGATAAACATACTATGTCATTACGATTTTTGAACTTCAAGTGTTTATTTAGAAATATTAGAGAGCCTCCACGAACAGCATGTGATCTGCAAAAAGAACTACCAACCTGGTGGTTACTGAAATTGAACATGAGCTCATGGCTTTTTAGCCAATGTTCTGTTAGACATAAAATATCAATATTAAAAGAGTTCATGTACAATTACAACTCTAATAATAATTTACTGCACCTTGCACCTTGAATATTTTGGACCAAATTGGTAAACTTTGCATTTATTTTACAATTTTGAGTTTTTCTGTTTTTATTATGTACTTTATTAACATTATTTGACGGGCTAGAGACTTCCTCTATTGTCGTTGTATCTAATTGAAATGACTTGGAAAAGCTTCCAAGGTTTTGTTTGAAACATCAAACAAAACCTTGTTTTTTCTGTTTTTTTTTGTTTTTTAACCTAATATTTTCTGTTTTCCGTTCCGGTGCCAATATTTGTATGCCTGAATCTGGCGCTGACATGTAAATGGACTATTTATTAAACATTATGTTACCAACTCGTTGTACCATGTTTGCAATAAAAAAAGAAGATAAATATGACAGTAACTATTTAGCAATCATATTGTTAATCGTTTATATGGTCATACTATATGTGTAGGTAACGTGTCAATACTACAAGAAGCATACGAGAAATATATTTAAGAAAGAGATGGTGAAGTAACCAAGACCAAAATGTCTAGTAAAAAGAAAAACTTCGCGGGTCCCGAGCGAAGCGAATACAGTGTCTTACGTATGTCGAATGTCCTAGTTACCCTTTTTGTATATTTTTTTTGGTTTGTGTTATTATTTGAAATAATGAGTAATGAAATGAAGTAAAATAATCACGACAAAGGTTTGAAGGAGTTGAATTAATGTATGGCAGAAAATATTTCGTGTTAACTACCGTACTACATTTTTTTAATAATATAGTATTGAATTTGAAGTCGGACATTGAAACATGATTACTTTGGTTATACAAAAAATGTTAACTTATGTTTGTTTTTTGTAACACGAAATGTAATGTGAAAATGTAGTATTTTGTGTTAGTGTTAAGGCGTAGTTTCATTTCAGTTCTCATAACTCCAGTAGTTTGTGTCCAAGTTGTTATTTCAACACAAGATTTAACAAGATATGTTTTGTCAGAGGTAATAAAATAATATGCAGATACTGGTACTTATTCCATCCTTGAAGCTCAATTGTTTTTGTGACGTGTATTTTTTCACAGGAACTTAGTCAGCAACTACGTTACATTGGGGGTCGTGAGTAGATAGTTGCATTTAGTATACCAACAAAAAATTCAGTAAGTGATATTTTTTTATTATATCTACACACGTATCTTAAACCCACTTTAATGCGTCTAAAAACCGCACGTTAAGACCAGCATAATGTAAAACTATTTGGTAAAAACTCATTTCTTATCTGAAAATTTGTAAGTACATTATGACCATAAAGTACAAAAATTTGTCAAATTATGACATTCAAATTTCAAACGCCGACGCCCGCCTGCGTGCCGCCCCTATGAAGAACAAGCTAAACAACTGTAATGCTAAACAAGAGCAATGATCAATGCCACAATGCCGGTCAAACATGCGGTCCCTGAACACATCAAAGAGAGCTTATGATATGTGTGTAGATAAACTAGTGTATGTAACTGTACATAATAAGGCATTATGTATCAGTCATATAATAGTAGTTTATGTGACTGCTACATAATGGAGGGCATTAATATTTGAGAGTGGGTTTATGAAACGAGCCGAAGGCGAGTTTCATAATATTATCACTCGAGAGTTTTAATGCCTAATTATGTACAGTTACATACACTAGTTTATCTACACACATATCATAAGCTCTCTTTAATGTGTTCAGGAACCGCATGTTCGACCGGCATGGTGGCATTGATAATTCCTTTGCACTTGTTTGTACATAATTAGGCATTAAAACTCTCGAGTGATATTATTATGAAACTCGCCTTCGGCTCGTTTCATATACCCACTCTCGAGTATTAATGCCCTCCTTTATGTAGCAGTCACATAAACTACTATAATTGTTTCCAGTATATTAAAAAAAGGGGCGGGGGATAAGTGTAGGGGATAAGAGTAACAAATTTGCTATGTCGGAATAACCGCGCCACGAGTACCTACGAGGCCCACGAGTCAGTCGTTCCCACAGAGTACATTATTGGTCTTGATAGTCGTTCCGTGGACTCGATCGAAGTAACCGTGTGCACATTAAGACAGCGTGTACGAATACCCGGGTATCAATTTTTAGTTAAGCGGATCCCAAATAAACAATTAAATGCAGTATTCAAAGTGCTTTAATTGACAGTCCCCTAAATATGTATTTAAAAAAAACATGCATAAGAGAGGGCAGGGTCTTTAATGTTTTTAGGTCGCAACATATTAATGTAAATGAGCTTGTTAATAGGAAAGCTGAATTAGGGATGTTATTTAGCTTTTCGTATGTGAAGGCGCCATTACTCGCCAAACTCGTTCAAAATAAACAAGTGTTGTATCGAGAAGTTTTTTTTCCATAAACAATAAGGTGGTGTGGCTATCCTATCGCCGCAGATAATAAGATATAGCGATTTCATCGCTATTTTCATCAACGTTAGATCATCCGTATTTTATGTCCTTTAGATATGGCGCTTTCTTTGTACTGTTTACTCCACCGTTAAAACATCCTTACAATGTTCTTAAGTTACGACAGTCTCTTCGCGCGTTTTGATCACCGCGAGTACACCCGCATAATGTCCTTATGATAAATAAAAATAGCAAAACAAGCTCACCCAAAATTCTTCAGCATGTTCTCATAAACCATGGGCAGGTCGTCCTCATAGCCGCAGGAGTAGCCGTAGGAGAGGATGCCCAGCAACTTGCCGCCCACAACCAGCGGGGCGCCGGGCACAGCGAGGCAAGGTGCCACGGAGTCGTCCCGCCGGGCGGTGCCGACACACAGTGTTGTTTCGTGCAGTTTTATTCCGAACTTGGAGACGTATGGGACACAGAAATGCTAAAAGTTAGTACATTGTCCTCGGTAGCGATTATGTCATAAGAGCTGTCTTTTATTGGGACTTTCCGGGCCTTACCACAAAAAAATTAACTACTGTTCAACACTTGTTTAAAACCAAATTGTATGGTATTTGATGTTTGTTTTGAGGTTAATATTTTTTTGTGGTAACACGGTCCTTGTTTATGCGAAGTTCTATTATTGTGGCTTTCCTTGTTTATGCGTTCGTAATTTTTCAAATGCGATTGAAATTCCTTGATGTCAGAATTACATGATTACTTCGACACTGGGGTCAAATTGGCCCCAAATGAAGTGAGCAACTCATATTGAATTTATTGAATATTCATAAAGCGTCTTAGATATCATACTTATTCAATTATTCGGGCATGTCGGTTGATCATTGTTTTATTATATGTTTTGCCTATACTCCATTTCATATAACATTGGAAAAAATAAACAGTGGCAGAACATTTTTGCAATAGTTCAAAATATCAACCTGTCACGTGCAACGCCCGGCCAAGGGGAAGGGGGTGCCTTGTGTGCAGGCTCTTTTATGGGATATAACGTCACGGGATAATGATGCTTAGATATATAGCTTGGTATTATATTAATGCTTTCATAGCTTTTTTCTGTAATGGTTACTTTTTCATATCAATCAAACTGACATTCTTAATATTTATTATATAGACAGAATTACCTAGTACTAAGAGTATACTTAATGCAATTAAATTAAAACATGTTTTTCAGTAGGTATAATATGTATTTTAAATAACAAAACCCACATTTTAATACAATACTATATTATTTATTAATATTATTAACCTAACCTAATGGATACGTAATAAATATTAACATTATATTGAAAAGAATACATGAGTAAATATATGAGATGGCCTTATTGCTAAGGTATCAATCACTTCCAGACAACCTTAGGGTAACCAAGAACCAAGAAAAAAAGAGTAGTGCAGGTTGGTGGCCTTGGTGGTGGTGGATATAAATACAAGTAAAAGTACACCTACAATCATGTTATATACAAATAACAATCAATGAAACAATACATAAATACTTAAATCGTAGGTTAAACTGTAGTGTTATGCTACTTACATGCCATTTTCCAGTCTGCTTTGATGGTCTGCATTTATCTCACAGCTGGATATTTCGTATCACCTTTATTTGCATAGGACCCTGTAACGTTTTAAACCATAAGAACACAATAACAAATCATTTTCACTTCGTATTTTCACACTATCAGCTCTGTTAAATCGATGTTGAAGGGGTTTGGTGACCTTGTATTTGGCTTTCTCCGAAACTCTGCAATCTCGGACTTCGTGCGCGCTGGTGCGCTACCTTTTTATGTATCTGTAACTGTCCCAATGTTCATTGTTATCTTGTTGTTTTCTCTATTACGAGCCTGAAACCAAAATCTGACATATTTTGATGTCGTTGTTTATCTGGTTGTCATGGCAATGTCCATTCAAACTCATTAGCGGTCTGATATGTTTACTTCAATACTTTTACAAAAATACTTTTTCCCTCTTGGCCATTCATAAAAATTGCTTTTAATTTAAATAATTTTTAGAACTCTCCAAAAAGGGTATAAGAGCGGAACATTTCTGAAATTGGGGAGTCTCACTTCAGCTCTTGAAGAAGAAGCATCACCTAAAGGCCTTATCCCGGGGCCGCACTGCCCCGGGATCCTGCGAGCCTCTGCTGAGTCGCCTACGGTTTGCTGCTGCTGCCTTACTGCCGTCTCCAACCACCTATATCCTGACGTGCTGCCGTCTCCAACCATCTATACCCTGACGTGCTGCCGTCTCCAACCACCTATACCCTGACGTGTAGCCGTCTCCAACCATCTATACCCTGACGTGCTGCCGTCTCCAACCACCTATACCCTGACGTGCTGCTGCCTTTCTGTCCTTCGCTCCCCTATTTATATCTTTTGTACTTGTATTTTTGTAAAACCTGTGTCACCTCATTCATCCTCATCCTCATATCATTTTTTTTAAATATTCATTGTAAAATAAACATAATAAACTGTCATTTCAAAATTTTATCCTGGTTGTTGTTTCTTGTTAGGTTCTGGTTAGGTTCTTGTCGCTACATGACAAAACTTAAAATATTATTATGGATAAACTAAAATAAAAATATAAAATAAAATAGCTATAAGCACAAACTATACAACCAATTGATTGCGCCTGCGGCGGAACACGACCCGCCAAACATATGTGATCTGGAGCTTATGTTCGCGCGAAGCGCCGCCATTTGCTTTCGGTTGCCTCCGTGACAACATGGCGTGTATTTATAAAAAAAAAACGATGTTCACAATAAATATGCCTAGTCAATCAAATGGTGTGAGAAGTCAAGTCGTACTTTGAGTTACACAAAATATGGCATAATATTATGCATATAAAATATAAACAGTTAAATATTTTAATTACACTAGTACCCCCGTTGCTGTCTTTCTGCTTCTCTTTCTGTCGCACGGTGAAATTCACAACAGTTGTGTCCCTTTTTTAGATAGTGCTGTCCCACCGCGTGAATAATAATTTATCGAGCAATTTGATATTTTATGCATTCTATGTATAAATACATAGGGGGTATTTTTATAATGATATTTGTTTGTTTAGCGTTAAAAGTATGCTATACCAAAGAAATACCAAAGATGCATTAGACATTAATCGGTTGATCCATCAGCTTATTCCTAACATATTTCTGGTATTGTAAAGTTTACAATACCAGAAATATGTTAGGAATAAGCTGATGGATCAACGACAGTAATAGAGATAATGTCGTCGTTGTGAAACTTATATCAGAAGAGCAATGTTGGAGCTAAAGCTGCGTTCGTAAACACACCAATCTATGTCATTGATGACGTTCGAGTGGTCAACTCTCTCTGTGTATGGCCACCGGCGAAGCAAGTTTATATTACGGAATAAATCCATAACCCCAAAAAATTACCGGCCGGCGTTTCACATCAAGGACGAAAGTTATCATTGTCCAGAATCATGTCGACTTCAATGCCTATTGCATTAACTGTGGAAAAACTGAAAGGCATGGAAGACTACAACCATTGGAAGTTCATGATAAAAATGGTCCTGATGCATGAAGATCTATATGAATGTATCCAGGATGGAATTTGTAAGGACGAGACGAATAACCAGAAAGCATTGGCAAAAATATGCTTGTCAGTTGGTCCAACCGCGTTGCCACACGTACGCAATGCGAATTCACCATATGAAGCCTGGACGAATCTTCAGCGTGCCTATGAGGACAAGGGATTATGTCGGAGACTGGGACTATATAGATCATTGTTTGGTGTAAAACTGAGCGAGACAGAGAGCATGCAGAGCTACATATCAAAACTATCAGAGCTCGGGCAACAGTTGGCAGACATTGGATCGGCGCTTGATGATGAGTTCTTGGCAGTCATCATGCTCAGCGGCTTGACAACTGACTTTGACCCTATGATTATGACGTTGGAGAATTCTAATGTAAAAATATCGAGTGAAATGGTCAAGTCAAAGTTACTTCAGGAGCAGCAGAGGCGAGATGGCAAGGAGCAAAGTGAGATAAATGCTTTGGCAGTCAACAAAAACAAAAATACTCCAAATATGAAGTCAAAGGTAGTTTGCTTCAAGTGTAAGAAGGAAGGACACATCAAGAAAATCTGTCCCAAGAATGACAGTGGAAAATAAAGTCAAGCGATAAATCATTATTGACCGCTTTATCAGTAAAAGTGCGGAGTGATGTTTGGTACATTGACTCGGGTGCAACGCAACACATGTGCAATGATAGGAAACTCATGAAAGACTTCAATTAAACGAAAGCGCTGGAGGTAAATGTTGCAAACGGTGATAAGGTGATGACCGAGGGACATGGCAGTGTTGAAGTAGATTTATTAACTGGTTATAAGACAATAAGTGATGTGTACTGTATTCCTAAGCTTTCTGCAAATCTATTATCAGTAAGTGAATTGAATAGGAAAGGTTACAGTGTAAAGTTCAGTCCTAAAGGTTGTGAAATCAGGGATGATAATAAAATCATAGCGACAGGGACTTGTCATAATGGTGTCTATGAGTTAGATTTGTTTAAAAACTTAAACAAGAATGTTACTAGCCATGTTATGGGGTCAGAGGTAGCCATGAACTCAGTCTGTGAGGAGCCTGCGGTCGTTGTGGAGCCTACGGTTGTGGTGGAGCCTGCGGTTGTTGTGGAGCCTGTGGTCAGTGAGTTGTCGACGGACACTCAGGTGCTGGCAGCGCTCGCATCCACAAATGGTGCGGCTACACGGGAGCTGTGGCATAAACGGCTTAACCACCTGGTGTGAACCTTATGAAAAATGGATTAGTGACAGGTATGAATTATGATAATACTACTTTTAATCCTTGTGTTGCTTGTGTGGAAGGAAAGCAGACAAAACTACCATTTCCTAAGAAAAGTTTTACTAGGTCCACAGAAATGTTGGGGCTGGTACACCTGGTGTGTGGTCCCATGCAGTCACCATCGTTAAGCGGTGCACGTTATTTTGTGAGCTTTATAGATGATTTCAGCAGAAAAACTTTTATTTATTTCATGAAAAAAAAAAGTGAAGTATTTGAAATATTTAAAACGTTCAAGGCTTTGGTGGAAAATCAAACGAGTAGAAAAATAAAAATCTTGACGAGTGATGATGGAGGAGAATATATGTCTGCTAAATTTCAGGAATTTCTGAAGAGTAATGGAATACAGAACCATAATACAATTCCACACAGCAGTTCTCAAAATGATGTTGCTGAGCGGTCGAACAGAACTATAATGGACAAGGCCCGCTGCATGCTCCAGGAAGCTGGTTTGGAGAAGTGTTATTGGGCTGAAGCTGCTAACACGGCTGTGTACCTGAAGAACCGTTCTCCGACAAAGGCTGTAATGGGAGCTACACCAGAAGAAAAATGGACATCCAAAAAGGTAGATGTAGCTGAACTACATGTTTTTGGCTGTAGTGCATATGCCATTAATGAAAATGCTAGGAAATTGGACCCACGGAGCAAAAGGTACATTTTTGTAGGGTATTGTGATCTATGAGCCTATAGCAAAGGCTATAGGCTCATAGATCCCTGTTGTCTAAAAACATGCATTAAGGCAAGGCATGTGACTTTCATGGAAATTCAGTTCATTAGAAAAAATGTGTCACATGATAAAAAATAAAAAGGTAAAGACACAATAGTCTTTCTATATTCATCTAGTATGAATGGTAACTGTACTGAAAAACCTACTTTAGTACAATTATTGGATCATTCCCCACCAGCCAGTCAACAGTCAGAACACCAGCCAGTCAACAGTCAATAGATGAAGAGTTCATTTCTGATGGCACAAGAAATCCACACAGACAAACAATATTTAGTCTGGATAGTACAAACAATTCGGTTAGTACAAATGATTCGTCGGACTCTACTTACATTCCAGGAAGATCAAGCATCAACCCCGAGGACTCTAACACGTCCTTCGACTTCGAGGATGCTCAATCACCAGAGTTTGCTGGACTAGCAGAAATCATGGGTGAAGAAGACCTACCTAGATCGGTGGAGGACGCCTTAAAAGGTCCTGAATCAGATCAGTGAAAAGAAGCGATAGAAGATGAGTATGGATCATTTCTAATTAACAAATGTTGGACGTTGGTAGATCTACCGGAAGGCTGTAAGCCTGTAAAATGTTAATGGGTATTTAGCAAGAAACGAGACATGAATGGAAAATTGTTAAAATACAAGGCGCGTTTAGTGGCTAAAGGGTATACTCAGAAAAATGGCATAGACTATGAGACATTTTCCCCAGTTGTACGGCATTCAACTATAAGAGTACTGCTAGCATTAGCAGCACAGAACAACATGGTGGTTGAGCATCTTGACGTGAAAACAGCATTTCTCAATGGCATTCTAACAGAGAATGTTTATATGGAACAACCGGAAGGTTTTAAAGTGAATGAAAATGCAAAGAAAGTTTATAAATTAAACAAGGAAATTTATGGACTAAAACAATCTGCAAAGGCATGGTATGAAAGGATGAATGAAGTTTTAATTGACAAATTGCATTTCAAGCGGCTGTCTTCAGAACCGTATGTTTATATCTACAATGAAGGAAATGGTAATGATACTATCTACAAAGCACTGTATGTTGATGACATAATGCTATTTAGTTCACCAACATCACAGAAGAAGATATTAATCAAAGAAAAAATAATGAAGGAATTTGAAATGAAGGATTTGGGTCAAACTCATCTTGGGTATGAAAATTATTAGATTATGGAATGATGGAAGCTACACTTTGGACCAATCAGCATATATAAGGAAGTTTTTGGAAAAATTTAAGATGTCTGATTGCAAAGAAGCAAAAACTCCAATGGAAGTAGGAATCAAGTTACAAAGGGAGGGAAATAGTAATTGTAACACAACTTTGATTATATTAGTCTAATAGGATGCTTAATGTACTTAGCTGTATGTTCCAGGCCAGACATCGCTCATAGTGTCAGCTATCTAAGTCAATTCAACAACTGCTTTGGTGAAAGCCATTGGAAAGCAGCCAAAAGAGTATTGAGGTACTTGAAGGGCACTTTAGCATATTGTCTAGTGTTTCAAAAAGATATTATGAAAATTACAGGTTACATTGACGCGGACTGGGGAGGAGACCAGTTGGATCGCAGATCTTACACAGGGTATGCATTTTTCCTAGTAAACAGCATTGTTAGTATTGGATGCAGTGCATCATTTCGGAGATCGGCTTCCAGTTTGCGTCAGCGAGAGTTATCTTCAACGGCGAGAGGGAAGTTCCCAATCCATATTGGGAAATATCGGCAACGAGACTAATCTGCGGCTGTTATCAGTGTTAATTGATAAAAAGTGTTTAAAATCCATATTTTTCTGGTGAAAGTGCATAAAAATCACGTTTATCTACCCACATTGTAACTAAAAAACTCGGCGTCCATACAACGTTCGACTTTTAAATCGGTTCGTGTTGCGTTCGGGCGTCCTCGTCAAGTCTCGGCGATCGTCGCTTCTTGGTTGATGCTATCAAGATTTGTGTTTACGCGCGGCTGGGTGGCGTCACTTGGTTCGTGTCACATTCGGGTATTCTCGGGATTCGTCGGGGATCTTCATTTGCCAGGTTGCCTAACCTGTGTGGGCTAGACGAATTTCACTTCTCACTTCCTTCAATCAATCATTGAGGTGATTGCGGCAAATGTCAAACCGACAGAACTGAACGTGAGTGAACTAAATCCTCGTTTCGTGACGAACTTTGGGAGTGAATAGTAGCTTCTTCTTGGGCAGACTGGCTCCTCGTTTTTACCGATGCCTCTAAACTTTCAGAGTCCGGTTGTGTTAGTGCTGCGGTCTGGATACCAAGGTACAAAATCATTCTGCATTATAAATGCCCCCTCTGTCATCTGTATTTACTGGCGAGTCGGTTGCTATTCTGGAAGCTATCCTATATGTCATATCCACAGATATCGAGAGATAGGCCCTTGGTGCTAAGCTTGTATCGGAACCAGTGTCGCCGAAAACTAAGAACACGCATAAATTTACACCACTCGTACTTCAATCCCTCCGCTTTTATTGGTCAGTGCAATGTCATGCACCTATCGTCCGAACACACCCACACTACCGCAGGTATACTAGCTAGTCGAGCTAGTGTTGGGACAATGCAAGGACAGCGTGTATCATCGATCGATTATAATTTATAGACACTGGTATAGACATTCGTAGACAATGCCGGGTTCTTTAAATAAAATAGTAAATTGTTTGTAAATACGAAATATTTATACGACATACGACATACGAGACCCCTTTGTCTCTCTTCTTTTTTTCAACAGAATCCTTACTACAGCTAGAAAGAGAGGCAAAGAGGTTTCTGAAGGTAGAATAACTGTGAACTCTTCGGACCTGACTGAAAGCATCGGAATTTCCGATCAATACATAAAACACCCCATTATCCTTCGTCGGGCGAGGTTTTAAACAAACTTAAAATCTAAACTGCCTGTTTGGCAATCATTGGAATAACTAACAATAAACTTATTATGAGCAATAAAATAACTATATTATTACATTAACTATATTAATAATTGCGTAATGATAAAATATATCGATTCAAAAACATAATTCTCCTATCACTATCCCCATCACTATATGTCGTCTCTGTGCGCCTGTAACAGTTCGCCTCCGTATCACGATGCATCTTTGCTTTCGTACTTAGATAAGTGTGAAATATTCATTGCGTGTTAGCTTGGCAATAAGTAGTGAAATTAAGATACAAAACAAGGAATGTATAGTAAACTTAGCGAGAACAACATGACATTGTCACTTTAATGTCAATTCGTGACGAATTTTCCGCGAATGATTTATTTTCGTAATAATGTTTATTTCTTGTGTTTTAAGAAGAAATCATAGTTGGAATGAGACTTACAAGTGATATGTGACACCGGCGTTCTTGGAGTTCACAATCTCGCTTCTATTTTTGCACGTGAGTATTGCACAGGTCGGCATTTTCGAAAAACAACGGAAATGAATTCGTCACTGCGGTCGCCCGGTGACTACCGAGAATTTTTAATATCTAACCTGTCGGAGCTACATTTGTTCGCACGTGCCACGCCCCTCAACCTATCTCTCGATATCTGTGGTCATATCCCATAAATTAAATAAATCCATTATTTTTTCAGACTCCCTTAGTTGTCTTCAAGCCATCTTGTCAAACCAGTTCAGATCAAAAATTAAATTCCCAGTTATATTAAAAATTAAAGAATTGTTGTATGACTGTCAACTTCAGGGATTGGAAATTGTGTTGGCATGGATCCCTGGTCATGCGGGTGTTACGGGAAACGAGGAGGCCGATTCCTGCGCGAAAAATGCTATTGCCTTGGGTGGCTCTGAACATTTCCGTAATTTCAGTTCAGATATATGTTCCATCTCTAAAACTCACCTATATAAATCATGGAACGAGGCTTGGCAGGCTAGCCGTCAGATCAAAGGCAAATTCTATGGAGAAATCCAGGATACGATTCCTTTGAAACCCTGGTACTTCAAATTCCGCGACTCGGATAAACGCACCACATCTACAATTTGTCGTCTTCGTTTGGGTCATTCCTGTACTCCGGTGCACCTGGCTAAAATTAGGGTCAGGGATAACTCTCTTTGTGAGTGTGGTCTTGCAGAGGGCTCTGTTGATCACATCTTTTTTGAATGCCCTAATCTTAACGTTTCCTTGTACAATCTTCTTCCTCCTTTCATCCTCAGACCTTCCAATTTCAAATCTCTATTATCATATTTAAACTTCCCATTTATCCAAACCCTGTGTAATTTCATTAATGTTAATAACATCAAACTCTAACTGTAGTTGTGTACCTGTTGTAGACTAATTTAATTAAACTAACAGTATTATATATTTATGTCTCTATTGTTTTGTCCTTTTTTCTAGGTTCCGGAAATCCTCAGATTTTCACCGGAGAATCCTCAGTATCTAATGTATTTGATAATTAAACCACATATTTGTAAAAATATAACCCAGAGTTTATTCAGCACATAGGATGAAGAATACGACAATCACAAGAGTGACAATGACAGTTAAGTCATAACACTACGAAGTTGGCCAGGATTAAAGCAAGGAGGCTACAATGAAATCTCCAACACGCCCTCTTAATCTTGGACGACTTCCAGCATATCTTGAACAAACGGCTGGTGCTTACAAGTAGGCAGTGCCTTCGTGAGCACATCAGCAGTCATCTGCTCTGTAGGCATATATGACAACTTAATGACTTCATTGTCAACAGCCTCACGAATATAGTGATACCTAATGTCTACGTGCTTAGACCGTTTATGAAAAACCGGATTAGTGGCAAGCTTCGCCGCAGACTGATTATCACTATACAGGGTTACAGTGTTGCTCTGACCTGTTAATTCAGTAAGAACCGCACGGACGTATACCGCCTCTTTGGCCGCTTCAGACAAAGCTATGTACTCCGCCTCGGTAGACGAAAGTGCGATACAAGATTGTTTGTAACAACCCCAGGAAATTACATTCCTACCTAGTTTATAGATATATCCCGTGTATGATTTACGATCGGCTCCGTTAGCCCAATCAGCATCGGTAAAACCATAAACACGAAACTTATCATGCTCAACATTTTTCCTGTACACAAGACCCAAATTCATTGTGCTTTTCAAATAACGCAACACACGTTTGGCCGCAGCAAAATGTTCCGCTGTGTAGCGGGTATTATACTGACTAAGAAAACTTACAGCAAATGAAATGTCAGGTCTAGATGTCACAGACAAGTACATTAAAGATCCTATCAATTCCTGATATGGTAATCTACTATCGTGGTTAGTGCTATCAGAAAACTTCAGACCTACGTCCAAGGGCGTCTTTGCGCCTTTACAGTCGCTCATACCGAAACGTTCAAGCAACTTTTCAATATAGTTTTTCTGACTCAGCTTCAACTCACTACTAGTACGATCTACTTTAATGCCTAGCATATGTTTAACCTCACCTAACTCCTTAATAGTAAAGTGAGACTTCAATGACGTTTTCAGCTTTTTAGCAAGCTCGTCACAATCGTAGAAAACGAAAAAATCATCTACATATAGTGCGATAATAATGGTTCGCTTACCCACTCGACGACTGAAGATGCAGCTCTCATGCTTACTCTGCGTGAACTTCTCTTTGAGTAAAACTTGCTTTACCTTATCGTACCAGGCACGAGACGCCTGCTTTAAACCGTACACGGCTTTCTTGAGTCTGTAGACTTTATGCTCATCGCCTTGTCTTATGAATCCTTCCGGCTGTGACATATAAATCTCCTCGCTCAAGTTACCATTCAAGAAGGCAGTTTTGACGTCAAGGTGATCAATCTTCAGATCTAGCTCCACCGCAAGAGACAGCAACATTCTCAACGAACTATGCCGAACAACTGGAGAGTACGTATCCAAGTAGTCAATTCCGAACTTTTGGGTAAACCCCTTCGCAACTAATCGCGCTCTGTAACACGCTATTTTTCCATTCACGTCGCGTTTAATTTTAAACAGCCACCGATTCTTGACAATGTTCTTATCCGCCGGTCTGTCAACGAGCTCCCAAGCTTCATGCTTATTGAATGAGTCAATCTCGTCTTGCATAGCTTGCCGCCATAGCTTGCTATCGCTCGATTGCAAAGCCTCCTTGACAGTTGTCGGCTCATTCAACTCTATCTCGAGTGCAGACATTGTCCTCGGTATTCTAGACCGTAAATTAAAGGCAGGTCCATCTGCATGTGGCTCCCGTGGTCTATCGCCTGTATCAGTAGATGAGCTCGGTACCTGCTCGTTCGCCTCGAACCAAACTTCAGGCGCTGACGGCCTCTCCGCCTCAACCTGAATCTTTACATTCTGTGAGAACGGTAACTCCGCATTCTCCGCCTCAAGCTCAACCTCAGGCTCATCTTCCACGTGACTCTCGTCATCAATGACACCGTCGTCACTTGTCGGAAAGAAAATCTCCACGGACCGCTTGCTCTTGACACCTGGAAAGATTGTTTCATTGAAAACAACGTCACGACTACGAAAAACTTCATTCTTCGCCAAATCGTAGAGCCTATACCCATTGTTCTCATATCCAAGAAATATACAACGCTTGCTCTTTGGTTCAAGCTTATTCCGCTTCACTTTATCAATGTGAGCATAAGCTTCGCAGCCAAACACTCGTAAGTGTTTCAAGCTCACCTTTTTACCGGTCCAGGCCTCCTCAGGAGTTTTCCCCGAGAGCCTTTTCGAAGGTGACACATTCACTAAATGAGCTGCAGTGTTGGCAGCTTCTGCCCAAAATTTGTGGTCTACGTTTGAAGTGTATAACAGGCACCTTACTTTTTCCAGGAGCGTCCTGTTCAGCCGCTCCGCGCAGGCATTCTGTTGCGGACTGTACGGCACAGTTACCTGGTGGACAATTCCCTTACCCTTCAAAAAGTCTTCAAGGTCCCTATTTACATACTCCGTCCCGTTATCCGACCTCAAAATCTTGACTTTATCACCAGTTTGTGTTTCCACTAGCTTAATAAAGTTTTTAGTGTATTCACTAACCTCGCTCTTACGTTTCAGGAAGTACACGAACACCTTCCTCGAATGATCATCCAAGAACGTCAGGATGTACCTCTTGCATCCAAGCGAATTCACCGGCAACGGACCACACAAATCGGTATGGATTAAATCCAACCGTTTTGCAGCCACAGACTTCTCAGGATTGCTAGGAAAAGGAAAACGGGCTTGCTTTCCTTTCAAACAAACCTCACAAGCAACATCTTTACAAGGGTCCTCCTGAAAACTAATGTCATTAGCAAGTCCCTGCCTCAAAAGCTTCATATTATGGCCGCTTAAGTGACCAAGTCTTTGATGCCAAGTTGCAGTGCTAATCGTTAGATTCGGCCTTAGACTGCAGGTCTGAAGTTTATATGCACCTCCTACGTCATTTGCCTTAATCAAAACATCGCTCAAATTTGAAATTGTACAACCCTTAGAATCAAAATTTACAGTACAGCCGTTCTTAATCAATTGGGAAACAGATATAAGATTCACAGACAGCTTAGGTATAAACAGCACGTCATTCAACGTCGTGTCATCCGACAACATAACGTTACCTATGCCTGTACACTGAAGTTTCTCTCCACTAGCAATGGTGACGAAACCACCACGCGATTTAAAGTCTGTCAGCAAATCGCGCCTGCCAGTCATGCAATTTGTCGCACCTGAGTCTATGTACCACGAAGATTCTGAGCCCGTACTAGTACTGAATGCTGTCAACACAAAGTTTCCTGAAGAACTCTTCTCGTTCCGACAGTCTTTCTTCAGATGTCCTTTCTGTCTGCATTTCCAGCACCACGGTTCTCTCTTTCGATCAGAACTATCCTTCGCTTTTGCTTCTCCCTTGTGCTGCTGCGCTTTTCTCGTCCAGGAGTCACTCGTAGTAGTGCCTTTTCTGGTAGAATATAAACACTCACTCGAATCTCCACGAGTAGTCCAACGTTGATCCTGTAGCAGTTTGGATTTGACTAGATCAGATGTGATGGCAGCTCCCGAATGCTCTAGTGCCATGATCATAGGCTCATACTCTGTCGGTAAACCTTTGAGCATCAGCGCACCAAGAAACTCGTCGTCAACAGGCTTGTTCATGTTCGCCAATTGCTGTGCTAATGACAAAACTTCATTGACGTAAGCTTCCATGTTCGCGAAGTTTTCAAATTTGACAGCGCATAAGTTCTGGAGAGTTCTTACTCTTGAACCGAGTCCCTTATCATCATAAGCACGTTCCAGTGCATTCCAGGCTTCTTTTGCCGTCTCCGCCGACATTAAATGAGAAAAACATGACTTTTCGACGGCCAAGCAAATTTTAGATTTAGCTATTTCATCACGTCGATTTCTCACCTCGGACGTTGTTTTATCATCCGCACCGTAACCACTGATACAGATCCATAAATTGTCGTGAATCAATGCATTTTTCATTACAAATTTCCATTCGACGTAATTTTCCCGTCCACGTAATTTTTCATGTGAAAAATTTTGATTCTTACTTTCCGACATATTTATTACAACGTTATACTATTTCTGCGGAACCATAACCTAATGTATTTGATAATTAAACCACATATTTGTAAAAATATAACCCAGAGTTTATTCAGCACATAGGATGAAGAATACGACAATCACAAGAGTGACAATGACAGTTAAGTCATAACACTACGAAGTTGGCCAGGATTAAAGCAAGGAGGCTACAATGAAATCTCCAACAGTATCATTCCATGCCATCGCCGATACTTTGACACTGGCAGAATCATCAAAACGATGAAAGCCATTAATTAGGAGAAAATAAAACTTTGGGAGGTTTTTATAGTGGATATTAGTTATAATCGTTAATAAAACAGTAAAGTGAATAGTTAATTCATAAGTTTACTTCACCATTGCTGTTCTTTGGTAAGTCTCCATTGTTTATACGCTATGGCAGAGCTAAAAAAGTTGAAAACAAATCGTGCCTACTATAAAGGCATAATTACAAGAGTTGAGGGTTTTTTAAAAGATCCGCTTGTTCTTTCGAACGAACTTGATGTCTTTGAGGCACGGCGAGAACGACTGATTGCTTCTTTCAAGGAATATGAGCGTTTACAACTTGAAATCATGCAAGTTGATGAGCATGTCACTGAAGATATTACTTCAGTGGAAGAAAAATATTTGAATATTTTGGCGGAACTCAATAAATATATAAAGACAAAAAGGGTCCTGAACCTGTAGTACTGCCTTCAAAGAGCAATCTTTCTCTCTCTAACTTGCCGGACATTGACTTACCAAAATTTGATGGCAAAGACTTTACAAAATTTAAACCTTTTTATGATTTGTTCATGGCTATCATAGATAACAATAAATCATTAAAACACATAACAAAGTTATGCTATTTAAGAAAATATTTAACAGATGATGCCTTGGCAATTATTATCAATTTACCGTTGGAAGATTTGTCCTACAATGAATCGTTAGAGCTATTGTCAAAACGCTACAATAACAAAGCTCGTCTAATAATTAACCATGTTAATTTGCTTTTAGAAGTCCAAGCAATGCAGAAGGGTACTGCAGTTTCAATTAGGTCTTTCACATCACTGGACTTGTGATATGAAAGCAGCAACTATTCGCGCTAAAAAATCTTGAGCAACCGGTCGATTCCTGGAATATGCGCCTGATACCCATCTTGAGTCGGAAATTGGATCAAATGACAAACCGTGCCTATCAACTTGATAGGGACTCAGATAAATTACCTTCTATAAAGGAATTAATTTCATTTTTGGAAAAGCGTGCCATCGCTTTAGAGGACAGCTTGCCTCACAAATTAGTCCCATATGAGACTAAACAATCATTTCCCAAAGTGACAAACGTGGCTGTTAAAATTTCACAGTGTACGTTTTGCGGAAAAAATTCACACATGGTCTATGAATGTGTTGAGTTCAAAGCGGCTCCTATAGAAGCACGCTTACAATTTGTCAATGACAAATAATTGTGCCCAGTTTGCCTGAAGGGCCACAAGTCAAAATGCAAGTACTCATTTAAGTGCAAGCTATGTAAGGATAAGTCTCACAATACCCTTTTGCATCCTGAGGATGTGCTACAGCATTGGTTTCAAATGATGTCGTAAACAATATTCTGCTTCCCACTGTCAAGGTAAACATATTAAATAAAAATGGCATTGTTACACACAGGTTCGCAGGCGTGTTTTGTAACCAGTGCTCTTGTGAGAAAGTTAGGATTGAATTGTTTACAGGAGACAGCAAGCGTTGTAGGTATTACAAATGTTCCTACCCAAATCAACCAATGTGTTGAGGCATCAATCAACTCTTGCATTTATGATATCACATTTAAAATTAAATGTCATGTTGTCGATAATATTACAATGCGCTTACCGCATGAATTTGTTGACACCTCAAAGTTACACATTCCGGCCAACATTGCTCTATCCGATAAAGACTTCAATAAGCCAAGGAATATCGACTTGTTACTCAACGCGGATATTTATTTCAAAGCTTTGCTGGATGGCCGCGTGAAGTTGACAGCTGGCCCAGTGCTTCAGAATACGGTATTTGGCTATATAGTGGGTGGAATGTGCAACAATACAAGTGAGTCTACTTGCCTAGTAAGTAATCTTGCTATTTCAAACTCTTCTAAATTAGAAGATGTGATGGAGAAATTTGGCTCTCGGAAAAAATGCCAGAAAAAGAACTTCCAAGTTCAAATGAATTTGAGAAGGCAGATTTTTTTTTTCAGGACTCGGTTATCCTAAAAGACAACAAGTTTCATGTTGACATTCCATTAACGGAACCTATAGAGGATTTGAACGTTGGTGATTCTTTTTCAATGGCATATCAGCGTTTCATGTCCCTTGAACGTAAGTTTAAGAGTGACCCCGCGCCCTCTTTCAAGAATACAAAAAGTTCATAGATCAGTATGTAGAGTAGGGTCATGCCAAAAAGGTGGATATTAGTTCTTACAATGTTTATAATGACACAGTTCATTTCTTAGCTCACCATGATGTTCGCAATGAGGCCAGCAAGACTACTAAATTAAGAGTGGTCTTTGACGGGAGCATGAAAACAGCGAACAATATTTCCCTTAATGACGTCATGCTGAATGGGCCAGTGGTACAGAGTGAGCTTCTTATTCGCTTTAGAACTTACTTGTTTGTCTTACTTTGTGACGTAGAAAAGGCGTTCAGATGTTTATTTGTCAATGACAAGCACAAATGCTTGCAAAATATCCTTTGGAGGGATAACCCCAAGCAACAAATAAGTTGTCTACAACTCCAGACAATTACGTATGGATTAAAGTCCTCAACCTTTTTAACCACTCGCTGCATGGTAGAGTTGGCCTCCTTGTATGAAAAAGAGTATCCGTTGGCTGCTCAAGCTATGCGCGAAAATACCTACGTCGATGACGTCATTACCGGATGTGACAATGTAGAGCAGATCCAAAAATTAAAGGTAGAGCTGATAGAGTTACTTAAATTAGGTAACTTTAAATTACATAAGTGGTGCTCAAATGTCTTGGACGCTCTCAATAATGTGCCTAGCAATCAAAAATACTTTGAGGATGTGGACCTGAGCAAGGATAGTCATCAAAACTCTTGGATTAAAGTTTGATGTCAAAACAGACTCACTTGCATTTTCATGTCCCTTGGACACAGATTTTGATCACTGCAATACTAAAAGAAAGGTGTTAAGCTTTATCGGAAAAATGTTCGACCCGGTAGGATTAATTTCTCCTATAATTGTGGTTGCCAAGCTCTACATGCAAATATTTTGGTCAGCAAATCTCTCGTGGGATAGCGTATTAGCTGAAAGTTTGCTCTCAGAGTGGACAAAGTTTATGCATGACTTAAAGGATATGGGGAAAAAACCCAGGTTAGTCAATACTAACTGCTTTCAGAAAGTGGAGCTGGAGGAATTTGCGGATGCATCTTTTCTTGCATATGGTTGCTGTATTTATATCAGGTTTATAAAGCCAAATGGCAGTGTAGAGTCAAATTTACTTTGTGCCAAATCTAGAGTAGCACCATTGAGAAAGAGTCACACCATTCCTCAACTCGAATTGAATAGTGCATTGCTCCTTGCTCAATTAGCACATAGAGTGGGTGAGGTATTGCTCTCCAGATTTCACCACGAGTCATTTTTATATTCTGATTCGCAAATTGTGTTAGCTTGGATCGCATCAAAAGGAGCTAAAGGGAACATTTATGTCAATAATAGAATTCAACAAATTCTAGAGTTTTCTCGAGCAAACCAGTGGTTTCATGTAAAGGGTGTTGAGAACCCAGCGGACGTAGTTTCCCGCGGAAGTAACCCGCAAAAATTGCGCGACAATAAATTATGGTGGCATGGTCCACACTTTTTAGGCGATGTAAATTACACGCACCAGGTGGAACTTATAGATCAGCCATTTGATACCGACACAACAGAAGAAGAAGAAGTTCACTGTTTCTTAAATGAAGTAGAGCAATGTGCCCTTGATTTATTTGAAAAAAAAAATCAGATTTAAATAAAATTCAGAGAATCCTTCAATTGCAAAAATCCTTCGGTGAAAAATGTAGAGCAATATCTCACCCCTAAGGAATTAAACCCTTCTCTACAAATGATTGTGGTCTTTGCTCAGCGCAAACATTTTAGTGCTGAATTGAGGCGTTTGATTTCCGGAAAGCCTTTATGAACAGGAATAGCAAATCTGAATCCATTCATTGACAAAATGGGGATTTTGAGAGTAGGTGGACGCTTAAATAACGCAAATAACTTACCTTACGAAAGGATGCATCCGATGATTTTACCCAAGTCTTCACATATCACTACTCTGTTAATACAGAGAGAGCATGCAAGAATCTTGCACGCTGGAGCTAAATTAGTTCAAAGTTCGTTATCACAGAAATTCTGGATTGTAAATGCTTCGCGAGAGGTTAAAAAGGTTATACATGGTTGTATTCGATGTGCCCGTCTGAAGGCCAATTCTGCCCAACAGATTATGGGTTCAATGCCACCGGAGAGAGTTACTGGTGGCACCAGGGCTTTTCAGCATGTCGGAGTAGATTTTTGTGGTCCGTTCTACATGAAAGTTTCACGAATCAGAAGACCATTAATAATGAAAGGCTACGTAGCACTGTTTGTGTGTTTCTCGACGAAGGCCCTTCATGTAGAGCTCGTATCTAATCTCACCACTGAGCCCTTTTTGGCAAGTCTTCAGCGATTTATTTCTAGAAGAGGCTTGCCCTCAACTATCTTCTGTGACAATGCTAAAACATTTAAAGGCGCTGCTGATGAATTGAGGGCATTATATGATATTTTTAATTCTAAATCTCATAAAGAGGAGGTTAACAGATTTTCATCCAATAACTTAATTACATTTTCTTTTATCCCGAGTTATTCACCTGAATTCGGAGGGCTTTGGGAAGCGGGAGTGAAAAGTTTTGAAGAGGATCGTTGGGAATATCAGTTTAACGTATGAAGAATTAAATACGATAATAATTCAAATAGAAGCGATATTAAACTCCCGGCCTCTTCTCCCAGTAAGCTCCGACCCCTCCGAGCTGAGGTACTTAACTCCGGGTCATTTCCTGATTGGGACGGCCTTGACAGCATACCCAGAGGTAGATCTTACGGAGACGCCAATCCATCGCCTAAAATTATGGAAATTTTGTAATAAAGTGAAACAAGATTTTTGGAACGCGTGGTCCAGAGACTATCTTACTGCTTTGCAAAGCCATCCTAAAAATAGAAATACATGCCCTTATCTAAAAGAAGGAGATGTAATTGTTGTAAAGGACATGAAAACATCACCACTTGACTAGCCATTGGCCAAAGTCGTGAAGACCTTCCCTGGAAGGGACGGAAAGGTAAGGGTAGCAGAATTTAAGATTGGAGGTAAAACCTTCACTCGCTCTATTGCGAAACTCTGCCCCTTGCTAGTAAAATAAGTTTAATTCTAATTCCAAACCTGGTCTTTAGCATTAGGAGTTATGAGGTGTTATAGTAATAGAGAGCAGGTTGTACTGCCCAAAACTTTATTTTTAATTTTAAGTTGGTCTTGAACTTTTGATCTCTGGTAGAGCGTTCTATTTATATAAAATGTTTATGTGTAAACTCTATTTTGAATTTTAAGTCAAAACTAGGTTAATACTTACGTAATGTAAGAGTGTTCTTGTTTATTGTAGAGCATCTTCTAAGTATAATTTAAGTTTGTTTCTTTAGGCTATTTCTCGCCACAATTTGAATTTCTTATTTGCCATTGAATTTTCTCCCAATGTATTTCCTTTGACTATTTTCCAGAAAAATTACTTGTATAACTCAAGTTACCTACTTCGGCTTTGTTAAAATTAACAATTGTTATTAATCTTGTTAGTAGTATTTGCTCGAAGTATTTATATCCTTATTGGCTATTCCCCGCCGCAATTATGTTCAATCAATTTCTGAACTGAACAATTTGTCACAATATTTGTGTTGTACTAGTTTCTAGACGAAAATGACTGTTTTTTGATGTGAGGTTGTGATTTGATGTGATTTTCTAACATCTAAGAGATAGAATCGGCTTCAAGTGCTCTTAAAAGAATAAACCATTTTATTCATAAATCTATATTCGCATTTTATTTGTACACCAACTATATTACATTAATTAATGGTGTAAGTTGATATGCCTAAATCACGGATACTAGTTGTTTACTACAAAAAACTATACACTATCATTTTTGAATCACCTGCGACTTCTGCAGTTTTATCCACTAAATTGGTATTGTATGATGAAAAACTTGATTCCTTCAACAGTTTGAAAATGTCGAGAACCATTTGTTTTCAGAAGAATGAAGTGCAGTTTCGCAGTCATACCGGTATTTTTTATGGATAAACCGTAAGGCGTTTGAAAAAAAGTTGAATTTTGGAAAAGCGGCGGCGAAACGGCCAGGGTTTTTTGTACGGCGTCGATTGTTTTTGTGCAAATAAAATTGATAAGTGGATTAGTTATAATAGTTTGATGTATAGTATGAAAATAACATCGCGAGGGTGTAAAGCTTAATTCTAAAGTGCTATACATAACCATAAACACGCAGTCGGACAGTCACATGTCACACACAAAAGTTCGTTCTAAAGTGTTAGTGTTGTTAAATGTTTGGAGCAAATTGTGTAACAAGTGGCCAAATATTTGCCACCGCAACGCAGATAGCAAAATATTAAAAATACAGAAAAAAAAAAGAAGCATAAATGAAAACATTCAGTAAAATGTAAGTTAACACCTTTCTGTACTAAATTTATTATCTTTTCCAAAAATCATGAACATCAAGAATAGTAATATAACGATATCTGACACCATCCCCCTTTCCATTTTTATATCTCATAAAAGAGCGTGCACTGGCTAGACCTATGAAATCGGGCGGTTTGCTAGGGCTTTCGTGATTGTTTTTTACTAGACAATTTGGGTAATTTTAAACACGTTCGAGTATGTTATTGTGGCTAAAAAAGGCAAAACCCGTCGTTTCCCACCCTAATACTCCCTCTTCCTCACCGTCCCGAATGTCAGCAATTAGAGTTTTGAAAAATATAACTCGAAAACTGATGATTTCCGACACTTCGCGTTTTTTGATATCGTCTCACCTATAATGCACCTACAATGCATAGGAAAAATCGGCAAAAGCATCTGAAACCACCCGTTTTCTAAAGTGCTTTCCGTTCACTCAATGCACTAATCTCCTTGGCCGGGCGTCACGTGCAACGTTAATATTTTGAACTATTTCAAAAATGTTCACTTGTCATATAACATTGGAAAAAAGAAGCAGTGGCTGCTTCTTTTTTCCAATGTTAGTTAGGTTTGGTTGATTGATTAATTGTTAAATATACCTTGGAGTATTCGTCACAGGATTCCTCAGGCTGCCTTAGTATGATGGTGATGGTCCGCAACATCAGGTCCTGGGTCTCATTTGGGTAGAACCTTGTGGAACGTGGTAAGCACACCTCACGACCCTGAACAAGAAAAAATAAACATCAATTGTAGGATGACGGAGTTGTTTCGACACGTATTAGTTTAACACAACATATTTTGAAGAGATCTAATAATCAGTCAGCGGTGTATTGCGCCAGAACGATCGTTGTTATATTTTATGTGATGGCACCATCTGGTTTTTGTATATATGAGCGCATTGGAACATCTTTTGTTTTAGTTTTAGTGATCGAACACAGTTTATAATATTTGTTTGTGATATCGTATAGATATCCGTCGTAGTTTTACGACGTGAGTACTCAATGATATTTCATGTGCTCGCTAGTAGCGGCTTGTGGTGGTTCCAATTATATATTTGGTTCACGGCAATAACGATCCGAAAAGACCGGTTTACACAATTGCGATTTGAGTTCCGAAATGGGTTCTGAACTAGCGGTTACCTCAAAAGGTCCGTAACGTTTTGAAACCTTCAACTCTGCGCAATTTGAGCTGGATGTTATCGAAACGCAAGCATTATTGTTTTAGGAGATCTAACCCACACCATAGCGAAGTGCATAGTTCGATAAATACCGAACTATGAATTCCACTAGCCGCAGCACGTCCTGGGCTGAGCCAAATCATATATACCGACTCAGCTTACACATTAGACCTCCAGCGAGCTTTACATTTAATTTAAAAATGCAACTTGAATCCAATCTGACCCAAGGCAATGCAAAACACCTACCCGGACCTAAACAATGAACTTTAGACTGTAAATTGATCCCTTCGCGCGTCCCCGACAACACTCAAATGTCAAAATATCAACAGGATATGTTATCTGTGTTGACACCGGTTTAACTTTGTTCTGAATTTGTTATTTCCATCCGCGGAACCTCATCGATCAAACAGTCTCCCTATGCCCTGCCAACCTAGGTTTAGCCGCAACTAAACTCCTGTCTAGCCTAGTCTAAAACCTAGTGTTATACCACGTCCATTATCGACACCACTCGAAAATGGTTGAGTTTGATTTGAATGTGCTTGAATGTTTAACGACTGTGTGTGTGGGAATTACAAAACTCGCTACTCGAAGAAATGAGGAGAGGATTAGCCCGCGAATATCCTAAGAGCCAATCCAGGAACCCTATGGTGAAGGAAAAAGGAATTTAGGGTCGCTCCAAGCCCAGACTCAGACTCAGATAAATTGACTTAAAAGTTCTTTTCTAACGACCCAAGGATAGTTTTGGAATTTGGGGTAGGTTGATATAAAGGTAGGAACCGAGGTATATCTCGGCGCTTCAGACACTCACGAAAACCCACTGAAACTCCGCAATCACAAATTCGTATAGTTCTGACGCGTAACACGGCAGACAAAACTGTTTAGAACTCGTGAAAGACGACTGTCACAGTAGCTAGACGCTGAGACTGAATGCCCTCCCCTCTCAAACTCTCGTATTTATATGCGTCCTTTGCGAATACGCTCTGCCCAAGCGAAGCTTCTTATCACTAACTACACAGGGTCTAATTTCAACCATGCCATGCAGATCCGCTGTTCTACAAATTGTGTGTACGCATATTCACTATGATCAACCGTAGGTGATCACTCAAATCATTTGGTACTGCCGATACACAGAATCTGTTGATCGCTGACCAATAAAAGCTTGTTGCGATTAATTAAGCATTACCCGACCGCTAGACGCGCGTGGCAAAGACCACTAGATTGCTATCCAAACTAGCGGTGTCAGACTCTCCATATCATACCTCAATCGCAATTGTGTATTTGCAATCAACATAATAGCTTTCTCCGTATCGTTCCATAATAACCTTTCATTATTTAGTTATTCATAATTTTATTCAACGCGCAGCCAAATCGGCTCTGATCTCTACACATCTCGCAGGAATGCGACAAAAAAACTTGACCTGAACTGAAATTCCACGAATGAACCCACGCGTCTTTTTTTTTGCAAACTTTGCCAGTAAGCTACGCAAAACCCCCAAACGTTATCTGAACCGATTCTCGTATTCAAAACAGCGCGGCGTTGGGCTAGCTCTCTACCACGTAGAATGAAGTATCAAATGTACCGAACCTCGTGTACCATTACAGCCCCCTCCCAGACCTTGAGACACTGTTTATCTCAGTTAACATGGCGCAAGGATCTCATTACCACTATGCTACCCATGCTTTGTACATATCTACTCTATATGTACGGACATCTCAAATCATGTACACAGACCGATGAATCTGTCAATTATGTATATAATATTTACACAACTCGATTGAGTTCTCTCCTGTCTTATCTTATTTATCTATCTAACTATACAACCTCGCTTACCCGCAATTTATCCTAATTCGTATTACTATATATATATACAAATTGTTTCTTTTTTGTTTTTTTTTTTTTGTTTTTTTTTTTTTTTCCAAACCATGCAAGATCCTCAAATCTACAAAGTAGTTACTCAAATTTACAGCTTACAGCTTAATTATATAACTTTTATACACTATCTTATTTATCTACGCCCTTATTCGTCCTCACATAATACCTGGCTATATTTATAGTATTGAAGTTACCCAATATCTCATTTGAACCCGGATCTACTAACGTATAACAGTTAGGATATACCACTGCCGAAATAACATAAGGCCCTTTATACAACAACGAAAATTTCCGCATGATTTTATGTTCTTTATTTGAACGCACAAAGGTCTTAAGTTTCACATAATCACCTATACGATAGACCTCTAACTTACGCCGTTTGTCCGCCTGTCGCTTACGTCGTTCACTAGAACTTTTAGAGTTTTCTATCGCTACATTTCGCACCTGTTCCGTATCCCGCACACTATAGCCTAATAACCATTCATCGCCTAATTCCTTGTCAATAGTTAACGGTTCCCGCCTACCAAACGCTAACTCATTAGGCGCAAAGTGCTTGTGTGTTCGATATTATTATAGCAATTTTGAATGTCCGGTAACACGTCGACCCAACTACGATTACTTCCGCCACAATAAGTTCTAATCAGTCGACCTAGTTCGCGATTCACTCTTTCTACGCTATTAGAATTTGGACAATACACCGACGTATGAGTGACTCGAATCCCTAGCTGTTTGAGTCCAAATTCCCAAACTTTCGATATGAACTGTGGTCCTGAGTCCGTAATTATAGTTTCGATAGGTATTTCCCTATGAAATCTCTTTGTACAAGCGAGCACGCTCCTACCTGTCGCTTTTCGCATTGGATATAATTTTATTACTTTACTGTACACGTCTTGAATCACATATATATATTGATATCCGAATTTACCTACGGGCAATGGCCCATAAAGGTCCGAGAAAACTTTCTCACCCAACTTTTCCGCCAACACCGGTGTACAAGGACCAACGGTATTGTTAGTACTTGGTTTGACCTTTTGACATATGTCACAACTTCTTATCACCGCGCTTATCACCCTACTCATATGAAGAAAATAATATCTGTCCTTCATCAGTGCTAATATTTTATATCTGCCGTAGTGACCTATTTCTTCATGTATGTAAATTAGTTCCTCCTGTAGTGATTTCAGAATTACTAGCAACTGTACGTTCCGCTTCGGCACGTGAAAATATAACGTATCACCTACTAGCTTATAATTTTCAAAACCTCTTGTTCCCGTATCTACTACATTACGTCTGATACAACCGCTAATTCGATTTAACCGCTCATCTTCGCTTTGTAATCTCGCAATGTCCCGTAAACTCGAAATAACACTTGCGGTATTCGATGCCTGAAACCAGAATATCCCCGGCTGAACATTTGTACTGTTAATCATACCTCCAGGTCCCGCTATTTGCCTGCTTAGCGTGTCGGCAATTTGATTATCAGTCCCTCGCACAAATTCTATGTCGAAATCGAATTGCTCTAAAAACATAATCCACCTCGTTACGCGTGCCCCTAATAAGGTCCACGACTTAATGAACGTCAAACTTTTATGATCAGTTCTAATAATAACTTTTTCTCCCCGCAAATATATCTCAAATCGCTTTAAAGTGTATATAACTGCATACATTTCCTGTTCACTGGTAGCCCATCTCGTCTGAGCACCCTTAAATGCCTGCGAACAGAACCCTATAATTCGTTCCTGGCCCGAATCATCTAATTGATAAACATAGCCCCCAATTCCTATAGCGCTGGCGTCACATTGAACATAATATGTTTTTCCCGCCAATGGCTGACTCAAAATTATACTTTCTGAGAATTGGTTTTTTATCTCGTCAAAAGCACTTTGCATCTGCGCATTCCAGACGAACTTGACTCCAGACCGTAATAAATTGTACAAGGGCTGTGTTAACGTTCCAAAATTTTTTATAAACCTCCGAAAGTAATTTATGAACCCCAAAAACGCCCTCAATTGCCTGACAGTTCTGGGTGACGGATATAATTTAAGTGTTTCAATTTTGTCCGGGTCCATCTGCAAACCTTGTGTAGACAAAATATGCCCCAATAACTTGACCTTTTTTTGTGCGAACTCGCATTTTTTTAGTTTGCATGTGAAGCCCGCGTCTTTCAATTTACTCAGAACCGTGTCCACTTGAGACAAATGCTGTTCGAAGTCACCCTCAGTTAAAATTGCCAAATCGTCAACAAAATTTAAACAATATGACCTAACCTCTGGCCCTAGAATTAAGTCCATCGCCCTCGAAAATGAACCCACACTGGTTTTCAACCCCTGAGGTAAAACGTTGTAAACATAACTTCTGCCTTGATATACAAAACCCGTGTATCGTTTAGATTCGTCTGATAATGGTATAGAAAAATACGCATCTTTGATATCAATAACTCCTATGTAGTTTATTCGGCGCCCGGATTGCAATATCTCACTCATTAAAGGTGTGGTTTCAACCTCCCCGACCATTCCCATGTTTAATTGTCGTGCATCTAGCAGAATACGGACCTCTCCTGATTTCTTTAATGTACAAGTCAATGGACTGCTGAAATCCGTAGATTGCCTGCTAATAATACCTATCAATTCCATTTCTTCCAAACGTTTTGTTACTTTATCGCGATTAGCGAACGGTATGGGATAGCTTCGTTTTACGAAAGGCGTTTCATCTCTCATTTTTATCTCATGTATATATTTATTTGTCCGACCTACTCTATCGCTAAACAACTCTGCATGTTTATTTAACACCGGCAATAACCTTGTTTTGTGTTCTACAGGTATTGATGAATTATTCACATATTCCTCTATCATATTTCTACAGGTATCTTGGTTCTGTACTTCCATTGTACAACAGCAAAAATCCTGATTAGGGCCAGTACCTAATGGTATTTCACACATCCGCCCGGCGCTTCGTATAATTAGCCTCTTATTACCCTCACACATTAAACTCGCTCGCGTCTGTTGTATAAAATCAAACCCCAAAATTAAATCTTTAGGCACCCTTGTTAATACTAGCATTGGAGTATCGATAACGCATTCACCTATTGTTAATGGTAACGTTACTAATTTATCAACCTTTTCCTTACTGACTCCAAATGCACCTGTGATTCTCAAACTTGGAATCGGTATTTCCGTCGGTTTTCCCAATTGACTGCACACTTCTTCGTATACTCTCCGACTTATTACGCTGATTTCGCTCCCCGAATCAATCAAACTCCTTACAACAATATTCCCAATACGCACATCTATCTCAGGTAATGTCAATGTACTACATAACTCGCGCCCACACTCAGTCGAATCGTCGTCTCTGAATATCGTATGTAAACGTCTGTCATTTCGATCTCTACAATTTGATCTAGATTTTTCCTCTAAACACACGGCATATCCGTGCGCTTTATGCGCTAATAATTGAATAAATTCATTCACACCCACGTTCGAATCCAAATTACACAAATCATACAGTCTATGCTTTTTCCCAATTTGATCGGCTGTCCACCCGAACCGTAATAAATATCTGAGCGCGAACGACCCGCGCGAGTCCACTAGTTTTTTGAATTCTGACTTATCGCATTATTCCTGTCACTTGAACTTTGCCCTGCCTCTGTATCTCCTGAACTATCATTGCCCCTCTGGAACCCTATTGCCTTGAAGCTAGGCTGAGGCTGTCTGCCTCTACCGCGAAAATAACCGCGACCGCGCGTCCCAAATTCGTTTCGCCCCTTCGTTACCGCGTTATAATTATTCCTACGACTCATCGCGTTATAACGTATCGTATTTACCCGCATAGCTCGATATTGCCCACGCATGTAGCTATTCCGCCTTACATTATTCGTATCCATAGGTTCCGAACCATGTATCGCACTTAATCCCCCATCGACATTCCGTTCTAAATGCCGAAGGAATTCGACCGCATCCCGTATAGTCATTGACTCCTTTCTAGCAAAAAACGCTACCTGAATATCACGCGGCAACTGTCTGAAAATCGTGTTGATTTTCTCCGTATCAGTAAACGGTATCGTAAGCTCATATATGCTATTCAATTGAGAGGCAAAGAATTCTTCCATACTTTGACCTTTCTTAGAATCAAACTTCGCAGTTAGGAATCTTTGTTTAATTAATTCCTGTTCATTATCACCCCAGAATACCTCTCTGAAATCTTTTTCAAAATCCGAATAGGTTCGCCATGAGTCTCTGTATATGCTCATTCGAACTTTCGCAATTCCTACCAAACTATCCGTTGCCCATATCAAAGCCCTAGAACTATCTCCCGAGACTTTAATATAAGCCTTTAAATCTCTTAAGAAAATCATCGGATTTTCCGAATTCCGCCCATCGAATGTCGGCAACTTCTGTGTCATTTTCACAATGCATGATTGACGTTTTTCTACCGATTGTTCAAACGTCTCTAGTTCCTGTCTGTCAGTCTGTCTGTCCGAAGTCCTACTAGTATTGCTCGTGCTGGAACCCCTTTCCAAACTGTCTAATCTATTCACTATTTCAGATAACAATTGCGTCACCTGTTCTGACGCCATTTCACTTGTGTGTGAAAGTGAATTTTGTGCTACCCGACTATCGTTTTTTCTACGCCGGCCGGCCATCCTGAACACTAAACCGTCGTAGCTCGTACAAAGAATTGTGAAAACAATGCCCCTTTTTGCTTATTTCTTATTTACAAACTGAACTGTTTAAAATCGTTTCTACGTTGTGTTATTTTTAAAAGTAACGCGTTAGACCTTGATTCTTTTAGAATATCTAGGTATCAGACTATCTAGGATATCCTTCGGTCTCGGCACCAGAAATCTGTACCGGCAACAGGCCAAGGTCGGAGCCGCCGCTATCAGTAGCTATGATCGTCTATTCTATCTATCCCAAAATGAGAGGACCCGATTCAGCTGTAAGATTTGTAAGTAAGAATGATAAGTCTGAATTTCTCGTTCGTTGAGAAATTCGTTAGGCGTACAATAGTCGAACGAAGTTTGGTTCAGGAAGTTACAGTTTCAAGTTAGACAGAGAAAGCATATATGTCCGCGAGCCGGTAATTCACATCAGTCAGCGGTGTATTGCGCCAGAACGATCGTTGTTATATTTTATGTGATGGCACCATCTGGTTTTTGTATATATGAGCGCATTGGAACATCTTTTGTTTTAGTTTTAGTGATCGACCACAGTTTATAATATTTGTTTGTGATATCGTATAGATATCCGTCGTAGTTTTACGACGTGAGTACTCAATGATATTTCATGTGCTCGCTAGTAGCGGCTTGTGGTGGTTCCAATTATATATTTGGTTCACGGCAATAACGATCCGAAAAGACCGGTTTACACAATTGCGATTTGAGTTCCGAAATGGGTTCTGAACTAGCGGTTACCTCAAAAGGTCCGTAACGTTTTGAAACCTTCAACTCTGCGCAATTTGAGCTGGATGTTATCGAAACGCAAGCATTATTGTTTTAGGAGATCTAACCCACACCATAGCGAAGTGCATAGTTCGATAAATACCGAACTATGAATTCCACTAGCCGCAGCACGTCCTGGGCTGAGCCAAATCATATATACCGACTCAGCTTACACATTAGACCTCCAGCGAGCTTTACATTTAATTTAAAAATGCAACTTGAATCCAATCTGACCCAAGGCAATGCAAAACACCTACCCGGACCTAAACAATGAACTTTAGACTGTAAATTGATCCCTTCGCGCGTCCCCGACAACACTCAAATGTCAAAATATCAACAGGATATGTTATCTGTGTTGACACCGGTTTAACTTTGTTCTGAATTTGTTATTTCCATCCGCGGAACCTCATCGATCAAACAGTCTCCCTATGCCCTGCCAACCTAGGTTTAGCCGCAACTAAACTCCTGTCTAGCCTAGTCTAAAAACCTAGTGTTATACCACGTCCATTATCGACACCACTCGAAAATGGTTGAGTTTGATTTGAATGTGCTTGAATGTTTAACGACTGTGTGTGTGGGAATTACAAAACTCGCTACTCGAAGGAATGAGGAGAGGATTAGCCCGCGAATATCCTAAGAGCCAATCCAGGAACCCTATGGTGAAGGAAAAAGGAATTTAGGGTCGCTCCAAGCCCAGACTCAGACTCAGATAAATTGACTTAAAAGTTCTTTTCTAACGACCCAAGGATAGTTTTGGAATTTGGGGTAGGTTGATATAAAGGTAGGAACCGAGGTATATCTCGGCGCTTCAGACACTCACGAAAACCCACTGAAACTCCGCAATCACAAATTCGTATAGTTCTGACGCGTAACACGGCAGACAAAACTGTTTAGAACTCGTGAAAGACGACTGTCACAGTAGCTAGACGCTGAGACTGAATGCCCTCCCCTCTCAAACTCTCGTATTTATATGCGTCCTTTGCGAATACGCTCTGCCCAAGCGAAGCTTCTTATCACTAACTACACAGGGTCTAATTTCAACCATGCCATGCAGATCCGCCGTTCTACAAATTGTGTGTACGCATATTCACTATGATCAACCGTAGGTGATCACTCAAATCATTTGGTACTGCCGATACACAGAATCTGTTGATCGCTGACCAATAAAAGCTTGTTGCGATTAATTAAGCATTACCCGACCGCTAGACGCGCGTGGCAAAGACCACTAGATTGCTATCCAAACTAGCGGTGTCAGACTCTCCATATCATACCTCAATCGCAATTGTGTATTTGCAATCAACATAATAGCTTTCTCCGTATCGTTCCATAATAACCTTTCATTATTTAGTTATTCATAATTTTATTCAACGCGCAGCCAAATCGGCTCTGATCTCTACACATCTCGCAGGAATGCGACAAAAAAACTTGACCTGAACTGAAATTCCACGAATGAACCCACGCGTCTTTTTTTTTGCAAACTTTGCCAGTAAGCTACGCAAAACCCCCAAACGTTATCTGAACCGATTCTCGTATTCAAAACAGCGCGGCGTTGGGCTAGCTCTCTACCACGCAGAATGAAGTATCAAATGTACCGAACCTCGTGTACCATTACAGGATACAATAAGATCTAATAAAGAAGCTTTACATTTAAAGGTCCAAAAAGGCCGTCTCGCAGATCTTCCACCGTAAAAAGTAGTGAGATATATGTAATGTAAAATCAAGTCGTCCAAGAAATCTCTCAGGCACTCCTCAGTACTAGTAGAGGTATAGGCAGGTAGGTATATGTACCTACTACTACTTTTTACGGTGGAAGATCGGACGGTATTTTTGTATCTTTACATGTAAAGCTTTTATATTAGCTCTCATTTATTTTTGTAAATGTTCATTTTTTTTCGGATACTATTTCTGTTTACTATAGTATGTTGATTAAAAAGACGAAGTATTATTAAAGATCACTTTATAACGACCTTAGAAACTACCAAAGGATCGTAAAAGTTTTCCCCCGTTTCCCAGGTTGAGCAAGTCTCTATTCAACACTCTTCACAAGTAGAATATTGCAATTTGTCCAATCCCATGGCGCTACCACATAGTTGATGAATAATCTAGACTACCTAATATAGGTAATTAGAGTATAATCTACTGTTTTGAGGGCGCAAACTATGACTATGCCACCCCGTATGGGAAAAGGTGTGACGCAATACGTATTTTGTTGGGTGTTATCCTCCTATCTATATATTTACATAGTTTATCTGAAGTAATGTTGTATCGTAAGCATATGGTTTATCCCGTGCCAAGTTTCTGTCTCTGAGTGCCGAGTGAAGAGGTAGCTCCACAGATATCGAGAGATAGGCCCTTGGTGCTAAGCTTGTATCGGAACCAGTGTCGCCGAAAACTAAGAACACGCATACATTTACACCACTCGTACATCAATCCCTCCGCTTTTATTGGTCAGTGCAATGTCATGCACCTATCGTCCGAACACACCCACACTACCGCAGGTATACTAGCTAGTCGAGCTAGTGTTGGGACAATGCAAGGACAGCGTGTATCATCGATCGATTATAATTTATAGACACTGGTATAGACATTCGTAGACAATGCCGGGTTCTTTAAATAAAATAGTAAATTGTTTGTAAATACGAAATATTTATACGACATACGACATACGAGACCCCTTTGTCTCTCTTATTTTTTTCAACAGAATCCTTACTACAGCTAGAAAGAGAGGCAAAGAGGTTTCTGAAGGTAGAATAACTGTGAACTCTTCGGACCTGACTGAAAGCATCGGAATTTCCGATCAATACTTATAACACCCCATTATCCTTCGTCGGGCGAGGTTTTAAACAAACTTAAAATCTAAACTGCCTGTTTGGCAATCATTGGAATAACTAACAATAAACTTATTATGAGCAATAAAATAACTATATTATTACATTAACTATATTAGTAATTGCGTAATGATAAAATATATCGATTCAAAAACATAATTCTCCTATCACTATCCCCATCACTATATGTCGTCTCTGTGCGCCTGTAACAGTTCGCCTCCGTATCACGATGCATCTTTGCTTTCGTACTTAGATAAGTGTGAAATATTCATTGCGTGTTAGCTTGGCAATAAGTAGTGAAATTAAGATACAAAACAAGGAATGTATAGTAAACTTAGCGAGAACAACATGACATTGTCACTTTAATGTCAATTCGTGACGAATTTTCCGCGAATGATTTATTTTCGTAATAATGTTTATTTCTTGTGTTTTAAGAAGAAATCATAGTTGGAATGAGACTTACAAGTGATATGTGACACCGGCGTTCTTGGAGTTCACAATCTCGCTTCTATTTTTGCACGTGAGTATTGCACAGGTCGGCATTTTCGAAAAACAACGGAAATGAATTCGTCACTGCGGTCGCCCGGTGACTACCGAGAATTTTTAATATCTAACCTGTCGGAGCTACATTTTTTCGCACGTGCCACGCCCCTCAACCTATCTCTCGATATCTGTGGGTAGCTCTGTGGTCTAATAGGTTTCACAGGATTATATAACAGGAGGATATGTCAGCTGTCACGTCAAATAGACATATTTTTCACAAAAATACTTCATTTCAATATTATTTCCTTTAGACTCATTTATTTATCAACAAAATCCCTTGTTTTTATTAATCTTACCCTTATCCGAGAGCTAAACAACAAAATTATAGTGCAAATAGCTCAAGTAAGTAAATACCCACCCATATGTCACAAGCTGACACCGAATGCCCGCTATGCCCCTGGAAATTCAAGAAAAATGGGCTCCAGCGTCACATGAGATCAGCACACAACGATGTACCAAACCAATCAGCATCCGCTACTCTTAAAACAACCACCGATGGGCAAACAGCAATGTCACCATTGGAAGAAGCCTTCGGATCCCCATTTGTTATGATATTATTTTTATATACATACTTTATGTAGTAGTCTATGAATGTCTATTCTATTACTCTTGTCAGTACTATAAATGTCAATACTAAATAAAGCACATCACTATAAAAGGTTATGGGCATAATAAAAATGATTGATTAAACTACAATAAAATTGTAGTAGGTATAATGGTATAAATAAATAATCCAGGGACGTTTCATTTGCGGTAAGTTGTATCATTGCAGTATTTCAGCCACAACGGTGAAAACAATCAATGATGGCATCTTCCAATATTATGTCACAATTGGATGAAAAAGTAAATTTTTCCAATTGGAAATTTAGAATAAAAATATTACTAGAAGAAAAAGGCGTAGCTAACGTGCTATGAGGACGCCCCGAAAGATGCGAAAGAAAATGAAAAATATGTACAAAACGATGCGAAGGCAAAATGTATAATTGTGCAATATGTGTCAGATAAATACTTAGATATTATAAAAAAGGCAGAAAAGAGCAAAGAAATGATGTGCAAATTGATTATATCTGAAAAAGAAGTTATTGACACTTAAATGTCATGGAAGCCTACAAGACCATTTTTTGAAATTTGACGCCATCTTAAATGAAATGTAAGCCGCAGGCTGCAAGTTAGATGAAAGCGACAAGGTTGCTCACTTATTACTCACATTACCTGACACATATGAAACCGTCATAACGACACTAGAGACTATGAGCGTGGAAAAAGAATTAACAGAAGATTTTGTAAAGGCTCGATTATTAGACGCAGAACTTAAAAATAACGGGAAAGCTCAATCATCACAGCCAGAAGTGACTTTTTTAGCCTGTTTTAAATGCGGCAAACGAGGGCACAGAGCAACTGAATGCTACAGCAACAATTTTAAACAACAAAGAGGCCGAGCTCCTCACCGAGGCACAAACTCATATAGAGGACAGAGCAATTATAGAGGAAGATCGTATAGAGGTGCATCTAGAAGCACATATAGAGATCAAAGCCTACACCGTTCAAACGATAAAGTATCATTCATAGCAATGGCTGCAATTGAGAATACAGATAACTTTATTTTAGATTCGGGAGCAACGAATCATCTGCTAAAAAAAGAATGTGAAAAATACGTAACTGAAATGAAAGAACTGGCAACACCAATAAAAATTCAAATTTCCAATGGAGAATTTATGATTGCACGAAGAAAGGGAATTTTAAACACCAAATACCAAAATTTGGAAATTGAAATAGAAGTGCTATTGGTTGAAGGATTAAAACACAATTTGTTATCGATTAACAAATTAACTGAAAAAGGCTTTAACATTACCTTCAACAACAGTAATGTACTACTACAGAAAGGCAATATTCATATAAAAGGAGACAAATATAACAACTAATACACTTTAAAACTTGATTTGGTTATTGAAGAAGATTGTTACATAAGCGCAAAAGAAACCGATGACATATGGCACAAAAGACTTGGCCACATAAATTATAACGACTTGAAACTATTAAACTTACCAGTACCCAACAAGGTCTGTGATACCTGCATCGAAGGTAAAAGTACAAGAAGCTTTTATTCACAGAATAATAATAGCAAACAAATCGGAGATTTAATACATTCCGACCTATGTGGACCTATAGATCCAATAGGAATATATGGCCATAAATATTTTCAGGTACTCATTGATGACTACTCACACTATCTTGTGAAAAGACTATTGAAGACAAAAGATGAAGCGGAAAACAATATTATAAACTTCATTAAATTTATAAAAACCCAATTTGGACTTAAAACAAAACGAATAAGAGTAGATAACGGAGGAGAGTTCAGTTCAAACAAATTTAAAATTTACTGCAACAATAAAGGAATTCAACTTGAATATACAACGCCGTACACACCCCAACAGAACGGAACGTCAGAAAGAATGAATAGAAATATCCTAAATAAGGTACGCACTAAACTAGCGGACACAAAATTGCCTAAATACCTGTGGAGTGAAGCAGTCACAGCATCCGCTTACGAAATAAATAGAAGTCCAACCTCAGCATTAAATGGGGAAACACCAGCAAAAATATGGTTTGGTAATAACAATTTAACAAAACTACGAGTTTTTGGTAGCCAAGCTTGGGCTGTAATATTACCCAAACCAGCAAAGATAGAGCCAAGAGCTAAGAAATGTATAATGGTTGGATATAGTGGCTCGGGATACAGACTATATGATCCCAAAGAAGACAAAGTAATAATATCTACAGACGTCAAATTTAACGAAAATGAAACCACATACAAAGTGGAAAAGACAGAAGGCAACCAACATAAGTTTGTACCTTACATGAATTATGAAGAAGATGAAGCTAACGACAAAGAAGATGAAACTTATATGAATGATGAAGAAGATGTAATTGGAATGAATAATGATAAAAAAACAGTTAATGATAAAGATGATACAGTAGATGAGCCAACAGATGAAAATGTTGAAATGGATATACATAATGAAACTTTAACAAGGCATGACAGTGAAGAAGAATATAATAATAGTGGAAATTAAAATGATTCATTTCACAGCATGAATGAACCTGTTGTTCATGAAACAACAAGATCAGGAAGACTAATAAATAAACCAACACATTTAAATGATTATGAAATATATATGGCATATTGCCTGGCGAGTTTCGAAGATCCAGCAAGTTTTAAGGAAGCAATAAAAGATAAAGAATGGCAAGAAGCAATTGGAAAAGAAATTAATTCGTTAGAAAAGCTGCATACTTGGGAAGAAGTAGAGGCTAAAGGCAAAAAAGCGATAGACACAAAATGGGTCTTTAGAACCAAAGAAAGTGGACTTAAGAAAGCTAGACTAGTAGCAAAAGGATTCCAGCAGAAAGAGAGTTATTTTGAAAATAATTACTCACCAGTAGCGATATAAAATATCACTTCGTCAAAGACTTAGTTAAAAATAAAACAATAACTGTTCATCATGTACATAGTCAGGTCATAAGTTCTGTCACATGTGCAATATGAAATAATTTGGATATGTTTATTATTTATGTAAACATTTATATAGCAAAATTAACTTAATAAAACATAGATTCTTATGGTAATAAAGTTTATTCAAAATGACCCCCGCGATTTTGAATACAGGCCTTTATTCTGCGCGGCCAGTCGTCTATCGCAGCACGAACGAGGTCCATGTCAATATGGGCGGCTGCCTTAATCAAGGATGCCTTGAGTGACTCCAAATCAGGATGAGGCTTTGAGCAGGCCTTTTCCTCCAAGTGTTGCCATATCTTGTAATCTAACGGACTCAAATCTGGACTGGAGGAGGGCCAGTCTTCGTGCCGGATGAAGTCGATTTCACGCGCCGCCAGCCAGTCTTGTGTGCTTTTCGCTCTATGAGCTGGCGCAGAATCTTGTTGGAATACCCAGTGCCTGTTATTAAACATGGTATGAGAAACAGGTTCCACAAGGTTCTTTAGGACTGTATTTTGATACACAATTGCATTCGCTTTTACGCCTTTCTCACAAAAATGTACCTCAGTTAAGCCCCAATAAGAGACTCCCAACCAAACCATGAGAGAGGATGGAAAATGACCTCGTTGGACACGCGGAATACGGTTGCTCGCTTCTTCACTGCTGTGTGCGTACACCTTATCATTTTGTTTGTTGTAGCTCTCTTCCACGGTGAAAATTTTTTCATCCGAAAAAAGATTTTCCCGGTGCTTTTTTCCCGCGTACCGCTTCAACAAAGCGCGGCATCTCTTCAGTCTCAGGTCTATTAAACGAGCGTCCAAACGATGTCCTGTTTTTCTTCGATATGCCCTATGTCTTCATTTAACACCCTTGTCACCGTGTTCCTGCTTAACCCAATCTGAAGGGCCAACAGTTTCTGCTTACGTATGGGATTTCTTTGAATTCGCGCCTTCACAGCTTTTATCACTGCTGGAGTCCTAACAGAGCGAGGGTGACCACTTCTTGACCTGTCATCTACACTAGAGTCTTCATTGTATCGTTTTATGGTACGATAAACGAATCTTTTGGTTATATTCAAATTTTTCAGTAAGTCGAAAATCTGAATTGGCGCGTAACCGCAACGATGCAACGCAATAACTGCGACATGGTCTTCTTTAAGTGTCCACTCCATATTTAAAAATGAGGAAAATTCTAAAAAGTACACATTTTTATTTTCATGAAAAATTCTAAATTCGAATTCAATAAACTTTTTTGTGGCCAGCGTTCTAAATTCAAAAGTTTTTATTGTGTGACAGAACTTATGACCTGACTGTGTAGATTTATATAATAATGCTGCCGATATGTTTACGAAGGTACTGTCTGCAGATAAATTTGCTCATAATAGATTCCTGTTAAATGTTTATTAACAATTTGTAATGTTTAGTGTTCAATGTGTCTATGTTATTTATGTGCGTTGTCGTTACTTTCAATATTTGTTTGTTGACTTGTTATTTTAAGATGCGATTATAAATGTTAAAAGTTTTACCACATTTATAATCGAGGAGGAGTGTTATGATATTATTTTTATATACATACTTTATGTAGTAGTCTATGAATGTCTATTCTATTACTCTTGTCAGTACTATAAATGTCAATACTAAATAAAGCACATCAATATAAAACCATTCCTGAATGCCATCCGACCCAAGTCTGGCATCTGGCAAAGGCATTGGGACAACGTCTGTAACCTTCATGGCAAGCTATACGACCTCCCATGCGGTACTGCCAGTAGAAAATTCGTACACACTCTGGCCGATAAAATTGAGCATCTAACCAAATCAACCTACCCCTCTGAACGCGTATTAACCTTTGCTGCGGTCATACTGCAAAGAGACAAAAACGTTAGAAAAATGAAAGAAAGATATACTGAGACTACTCGATCGGCGCCTAAAACTCTGGGCAGACAAACGTTTCGAGGAACTCATCACGGAATCCACCAAAGCAAATAAATCTATATGGAATACAAGAAACCGGAAACAAAACAACAATGACCAAGAAACAAAATTATTCACACGACTGATACTACATGGAAAAACGCAGGAAGTGCTCAACTGGCTCCTCACAAAAGACACGAGCAAAGTTTTAAACCCAGACACTGAAGTTGATTCATCCGGCAAAACCGTCAGTGATGTGCTGAGAGAAAAACACCCCCCGCCTAATACTCCAGATCCCGCTTTATTCACCCTCCCCAAAGACGTCACAATACTCCCACCACTCCTTGAAATCGAAATAACTTGTGACCATGTCGAAACAGTTGCGAGAAAACTACACGGCGGCGGAGGCCCCACTGGATGCACAGCCGAAAACTGGAGAGATTTCCTACTCCGCTTCGGCCAAGCAAGCGCCCATTTAAGAGAAGCCGTAGCGCAGCTCACAACGAAACTTAGCAACGAAACCATACCCTGGACCCAAATACAAGCATTAATGTCCAGCCGACTTGTTGCTTTAGAAAAATGCCCTGGCGTAAGACCTATCGGCATCGGCGACTGCCTACGAAGAATATTATCCAAATGCATGATCTTAGCAACAGGCTCTGAAGTCACTGAAGCATGCGGCCAGTCACAGCTCTGCAGTGGACTGGGCAGTGGCATCGAAGGCGCCATTCATGCCATGATCGATGTCTTCCAAAGAGATTGCCAACCTGGTTCAAACTGGGGAATGCTCCTCGTTGACGCGAACAATGCTTTTAACGCCGTGACTAGACAACTAGCCCTCTGGCAAGCAAGAATATACTGGCCACACTGCACCCGCTTTCTTTATAATACTTACAATGGCCACGCTGAACTAGTATTTCGCGATTCTGATACAAGACTATATAGCAGAGAAGGCGTAACCCAAGGAGACCCACTCGCAATGCCACTGTACGCGCTTGCAACACTACCAATAATTAACAAACTTAAAACCGAAAACACAGTCACACAATGCTGGTACGCCGATGACACCTCCGCGCAAGGCACTTTCCAAAGCCTACGACAATGGTGGGACACCTTAAACAAAACAGGCCCAGCATACGGCTACTTGCCACAAGGTAAAAAATCATTTCTAATAGTGTCAGAAATCGACAAGTCTACCGCAGAAAAGACGTTCTCCGGTACCAACGTCTCCATAGTTACCGGCTCCCGCTTCCTAGGAGGCTACATAGGGACAGGAGGCGACGACTTCGTAGAAAATAATGTAACCGAATGGATATCTATCATCGAGAAACTCACAACAATCTGCTTAAACTCACCTCAAGCCGCATACACTGCCCTAACTAAAGCAGCTCAGTTTGAATGGTCCTTCCTACTACGTGTCTTAAAAATGCAGAAGAACTTTTTGAACCCTTAACTAACACATTACACGACAAATTCATACCAACACTAATCGGAGGCGAAATCACAAAATTTGAAACCCAGCTATTTACCCTCCCAGTCCACAAAGGCTGACTTGCCCTTTCTGACCCCTTCAACACACCAAACCGTGCATACCAAATCTCAAAACAGGGATCTACAATACTTTCAACAGCCCTAACAGAGATGAAAGACATAAACCTGGCTGAACACTACAATTCTTTGCGTGACGCAAGAAAGGAAGGAAACAAGGAAAAAGAAACATACGAGAAAGAAACTCTAGAAAGCATTCTGACAAAATTACCATCCAAAAAGAAAAGAGCAATAGAAAGATCAATAGCGACAAAAATGAAAACAAAAATATCAACCTGGCTTTCAGTAATACCGACAAGAAAAGACAACTTCGACTTATCACCCCACGAATTTAGAGATGCCCTGGCCATAAGATACCACCGCATACCAATCTCCATGCCTGCGACTTGCGACGGCTGCGGCAATGACAACTTCAACGTGGACCACGCCTTGTGCTGCAAAACAGGTGGCCTTATCACACGCAGACATAACGAAATAAGGGATCTTTTCTGTGAACTGTGCCAGCAAGCCTGGGGAAACGTCACGAAAGAGCCAGTCATCTCCGAAGGCGATACTGGGCTGCGCGGAGACTTGGCTTGTCGGGGGGTATGGATTGCCCAGAGGGAGGCTTTATTTGATATCCGTGTCATAGACACCGACGCTCCCTCCCACGCATCACGCCCCGTAGCGGCTGTCCTTCGTTCAGCTGAAGAAGAAAAGAAAAGGAAGTACTGCGACCTATGCGAGACGCGCCACACCACCTTCACCCCTTTAGTAACCTCTGTCGACGGAGTTTTTGCTCCACAAATGATATCATTCACTAAACACCTCGCCGAAACGCTGGCGGACCGCTGGAACCGGACCCCTGCCACAATAATGGGCTGGCTACGAGCAAGAATTCAAACCGCCATCATCAGAGCTAGCAGCATGTGCATCCGCGGCACCCACCATAGGTGGAATCGCACAGGCCTATATGAGGATGGAGCGGCAGTCCCACACGTACTGTCTTGAACTAGAATTAAATATCTTATTTATATTCTCTGTACTTATTTTCATGAATCTTTTGCTTAATAAATTTCTTATCTGTTTTTATGTCAGCAGACATATTTTGTTGTGTGTTATCCTCCTATCAATATATTTACACAGTTTATCTGAAGTAATGTTGTATTGTAATCACATGGTTTATCCCGTGCCAAGTTTCTGTCTCTGAGTGCCGAGTGAAGGGGTAGCTCTGTGGTTTAATAGGTTTCACGCTTGCTTCTCACATAGGAGATGCAGGTTCTGACCATGTACCTATGAGATAATTAATTTATCTTAAGTACATTATACGGACGTTCTAACGGTGATGAAACGTCCTTTACTCTAGCTGGCTCAAATTGGGCTCAATTGTGCCTCTGCCGCCCCATATGGGAAAAGGCGTGACGCTATGTTATTGTTACGAGCGTGGGGTTCGTATTTGATAGAAAAGCACGAATTAATCCACTAAATAAAACACTCACTTTACTACCCAAATTACGCACTTACAATTCACACGAACTGTACTTAAAATCCACTAATTAAAACACACACACTATTTCACTAATTATGCACTCACTATTCACACGAAGAGTCTTTCTCTCCGATTATCCTTGTACTAGCACTCGATCGCAGTTAAAATGTAACTAACTCGTCAATCAATCAAGAATTCATCTCACGCACCCATTCTGGGGCGTGGGGAGTCAGGGTCAGATCATCGGATCTCTTCCTGAAGAAGCGCCTCTGTCCACTCCTATGGACAGGTCATCGGGGGGCCCTCGCGGGCGGTGGAGATCTTCTCACGAGGGGTGTTCCGTTGGATGATCACCGGCTAGGCAACCAGGTCGCGTGGCAGGCGGCGGCGGTCGGGCGGGCGCGCGTGGTACGGCGCCATGTCGCGGATATGCGGATCTTGTGAGCTATCCGCACGCGCGAACATGCCCTTCGACAGCCTCTGGACAAACTGGTCCACTGGTTCCCATCTGAGGTCCCTCTGGATCGTCGCATTCCTCACGTAGCGGGGGGCGTCGACGATGGTACGCAAAGAGAGGTTCTCTTGGGCTCGGAGTCTCCGTTTGTTCGTCTCCGAGCACAGGGCGTACCATGCCGGGGCCGCGTAGGTGAGGCGGGATCTCACGTAGCACTTGTAGATCCCGAGCTTCGCCCTCAGAGGGAGGCTGGAGTCGAGAAGTGGACGCAGCTTGGCGCATGCCACCTTGACCTGGTTGACGACGTTGTCGACATGTTGCTTCATGGTGAGCCGGCGATCGATGGTCACTCCCAGGTACTTCACCTGCGGAGACCACGCGATGTCCTGTCCTTGGAGCTGGAGTGGCGGTGGAAGGGGGGGACTGGCCTGTGATGAGCGCCTGCGTCTTCCCAACGTTGACGGACAACCGCCACTTGGCGAGCCAGTCAGGCAAGATGTCCAGGGTGCGCTGCAGTTTGACGGCAGCGTGCCGTGCCTGGATCGACGACGCGTAGTAGGCAGCGTCGTCGGCGAAGAGTGCCAGTGGGCACCCGGCCCGACGGGGATGTCGTCCGTATATTGGGAGTAACAGGCTGGAGACAGGCAGGACCCCTGAGGGAAGTAATCCATCACGACAAGAATGTACTTGTTTCCGGAGTCCGATGCTGGGAATGGTCCTGCGACATCTAATGCAACCCTTTCCCAAGGGGTTCCCACGTTGTACAACTTGAGTGTTCCTCGGCTACGGGTATGCGGTCCCTTGACTGATGCACAGTTAGTGCATCGTTTACACCAATTTTCAACATCTTCTCGGCAGTGAATCCAATAAAAGCGTTGCCGAATTTTCATTAGGATCCTTTTTACTCCAAGGTGTCCACCGGATGTTCCATCGTGAAAGCTTCTCAAAACATCTTTCACCCTTTTCTTTGGGACAACGACTTGCAGGTGAGCATCCTTCCCATTTGTTGATTCCCATTTTCTACATAGAACGCCATTATGCATAACCAAGCTATCCCATTGTGCCCAGTAGCTTTTTGTTACCGCACTCATAGGAGCTACATCACACCATCTTGGTTTAGGTGCGCCAGCATTAATCCAATCAAAAATGGGTCTCACGTCAGGGTCCTCTTGTTGCGCTTGCAGCATGATTTCATCACTCCACTCGTCGCTAACCGTATCAGTTCTTATCATTGTCCTTGTCGCCGCGGTCCCCCCTGTCCCCGCGGTCCCGCTCGCCGCGCTCCCGCTCGCGCCGGTTCGAGCCGAGCCCCCCGCCGCCACTGCTGCGGGAGCTCCTCTCGTGCCTTTACGTCTGCCAACAGCTGGAGGTGCTATGTGATAGTGAATCTCTAGTGGCGGTCGCGCGAGCGACGTCGTGAACCGCGCTCGTGCGGTGACCGGTCACGCCTGTCCTTGCGATGCTTGCGGTCACGGTCGCGGTCTCGGTCCCGCTCGCTTCGATCCCCTCTCTCGCTCCGCTCGCTGCGATCCTCGCGCGATGGCCTGGCCCACTCCTTGTCCTTGTCCTTGGAGCGGGGTCTCTGTCCCTCCTAGTCCTTTTCGGATAGCCTGACTGCAGGTGACCACGTTCTCCACAATGGTAGCAACGTGGCCCAAATTCGTGGCGGGAATCTACTGGCTTCGTAGTCGACACTTCTCGCACCCTGAAAGGCCTGGATGAATCCTGTCGTACAGCTTCCACCTCGAGAGCGTGGGCTACTGCATCCTTTAGGCTGCCATGATGTCCCAATCGCACGGCTGCCCTCACTTCTAGATCCCGGATCTTTTCGATGGAGGCCTGCACCAGCATACTGTCCACAAAGGATGCTGACGTACGTTGATAGGCCTTCCTAACCAACTTCTCGATTTCCAGGGCCCACTGTTGTAAGGACTCGTTACGTCCTTATGTCCTGTCCTTTAACTGAGCTCGGTACACGTGCTCCAGGTGACTGTCACTGTATCGTGCCTCCAAGGCTTCTAGAAGGCGGTCGTACGTCCGGTCGTTTCCTAGAGCCTCTAGTATGGTAAGAGCCTCGTCGCGCAGCGCCAACGTCAGTGCTGTCCTGGCTTGCTCCTTACTCCAATTAGCCTGGGAAACAGACTCGAACTGCAGCTTATAGGCAGTCCACGATGAGCTACCGTCAAAGGGAGGCACTTTGAACCTGCCGCCTCCGGACACCGATGCGTCGGGTACATAGGTACTTGGACCATTAGCCACTTTGATCTCAAGTTTTTGGAGACGGCTCTCACAGGTCTCAATTTTTTTATCGACATCATGGACTCGACTCTCTAGTTTTTCATCCATATCGGCCAGTTTTTCCTGGACCTCGAACAACTCTCTCTTCCATTCGGTCGTGGACTCATGTACCTCACGAAGCATTCGTGCCTGTTCCTCCTGTTTTCGCGACTGTTCCTTTAGCTCTCTCGCTTGTTCCTTTAGGAGGACGAAGATAGCGTTGAGGTCTACTCCTTGTGCAGCTGGAGCAGGTGATTCCGAAGTACCAAGCGTCGAGTCTCCAGACCCAGACGTTTGGCTTCGCGTCGTCATTCCTTTTGGCTCGGTTTCTCGTGGCATTAACGGCATTTTCTATCCCACTTCTGACACCAAATGTTACGAGCGTGGGGTTCGTATTTGATAGAAAAGCACGAATTAATCCACTAAATAAAACACTCACTTTATTACCCAAATTACGCACTTACAATTCACACGAACTGTACTTAAAATCCACTAATTAAAACACACACACTATTTCACTAATTATGCACTCACCATTCACACGAAGAGTCTTTCTCTCCGATCATCCTTGTACTAGCACTCGATCGCAGTTAAAATGTAACTAACTCGTGCCGGCCGTCGGCGCCTTTTATATCCCGCGGAGCCGCTCTGGACACATTGTCCACATATATCGCGAATATTCTAGTAAGGACCAGCGTGCGGGCCGAGAACATTCGAGACCATATATGTCTCTCTCTAATGGTGCACTCTCTCTGTCACTCCCTTCTCGAATGTTCCGAGTATAGCTATCTCTTTCTAGTAGTTCTATCTCTGTCACACACTTCTCGAATGTTCCGAGTATAGCTATCTCTTTCTAGTAGTGCTATCTCTGTCACTCCTACCGGATATTTCGCCATATAACGATTTGTGCTTCAGAGGCCCATAAGGGGTCCTGAAAACGCCTGAAAACGGGTTTTCAGGTTATGGCGTCATCTGATAGAGGGTGCCCTGAAACGGACTGAAAACATGTTTCAGGCGCCTGAAAACGACGGCAACTTGGGTGAAATTTCGATCTTTAGATATGTGATAGAGTAACTTCTGAAACGGCCTGAAATGACTTTTCAGCCTGCTGAAAACGCCTCTAAAGCACTGAAATTGACGTTCAAAGTTTTTGACCTAACCTACCGGCGTAACATTATGTTACCAGCTTTATTTGTCACAGCTACACACACAAATAAAAACCGCGATCCAGGATACACTTCGCGAAATGTTAGAGTTTTCCCGAGTATTGTTGGATAAAAACTAGGGGTCGCGAAATGGTATAGTTTTCCCGAGTATTGTAGGATAAAAACTAGGGCTGTTGAAAATTTGAAGCTTGTAGGTCTACTAGTAGTACCTTCTTTAGAATTCAAAACAAAATGAATGTTATTTGGGAATATACCTATTTATAAGTCCAAGTTAAATATATTTATTACTGTAACTTTTTACATATACTTAGCAAACGTCATTTTTTTGCCTCTTTTCTACATTGGACCACCATGGGAGAGGAAGGGCGTAGAAACTACCACAGATTGATTTTTAGATTTCTTTTAAAAATTGCTTGTGTTTAATTAACTAATACAAATATTACGATATTAATTACTATAATTAATAAGCAGGAATCAATTATACAGCGATAGCAAGGACTGTGTTGAGTTAGATTAACCTCATTTAAGCAATCTTGAACATTGTAATCTACTTTTTTGACAAAGTCGCTTTTACATGGTTTTTAAATTACTCAAATGGCCATTTCAAAATCTCCAGACGTATCTTATTGTAGTAGAGCATGCACTCACCCTTGAAAGAATTGCTAAGCCTTGCGAGTCTACGCCCGTAGCACGTATGTACCCCCGCGGGGTGTAGCGACGCGAGAAAAAGAGAGACACAGCACTCGCTATCAATAGCTCTCTCCCTTACAATCACGCGTCGCGACACCCCCCCCCTCCCCCACCGTTAACGTGCTACCGGCGCAGGGCGCAACTAGTCTGTGATTATTACTTAGGTTAACATTACAGCTCTCGCTAAGTTTGGAAAATGTTGTAAGGTTCTTGCGTACATCCATATTTTCGAAAATAAATTGACTAGCTACAGTTAGCATGTCAATTTCTTTAAAAAGCTCTCTTAAGGAGACTATTCGTTTTAAATTATAAATAGCTCGAATAGCTCTTTTCTGTAAAATAAAAATAGTTTGAATATGCGCTGCTTTCCCCCACAACAAGATACCATAGGACATGACACTATGAAAGTAACTAAAATATACTAGCCTAGATGTAGCCACATCCATTTTTTGTCTGATGTTCCTCTAACAGCGTAAGCCGCAGAACTTACTTTACCAGCTAATTTATCTATGTGGGGTCCCCACTGCAATTTGCTATAAATGGTTATTTCAAGAAACTTCGTATCATTTACTAATTCTAACTTGTTGCTGTATAACACTAAACTGGTCTCAACTTGTCTGACATTAGGAAATGAGAATTTGATTTTACTTTGGTACTACTTGGTTTTACCAGGGTTCAAAGACAATACTTAACATCATCAAAATCTCCTTTTTTTCTTTTAATTTAGAAGACCATTGAAGTATCATCAGCAAACAACACTATGTCAGTCAATTTCTCCACCATGAAATGCAGATCGTTAATATATACCTGGAATAAGAAAGGGCCTAATATGGAACCTCGTGTGGTACGCCAATTTTTACACCCGATCCATCAGTTTTAACGCCTAAACTTCTACCTTTTGAATTCTATTGATTAGGTATGATCTTAGTAGATCCAACGCTTTATTTCTAACTCCGTAATGATTTAATTTCATTAATAGCATATTATGATCAACACAATCAAATGCCTTTGTCAGATCGCAAAAAACTCCGATAGCATCCTGTGGTGATCCTGTGCGGCCTCCCACGCAGAATAAGTATGAGATATACCTATATCCTGAATCCGTATTCGATTTACCCCTAGTGAAACCGTATTGTTTGGCGTGGAGTTTTTTTGTACGGTTGAAGTGTGAGAGCATTTGATTGAGTATAATCTTTTCAAATATATTTCAAACTTAGTGTTATATTTCAAACTTAGTGTTGGAAGAACAGATATTGGTCTGAAATTTGAAGGATTACCCTTATCTCCCGACCTGAATAGAGGTATCAGATTACTGTTTCATGAGGTCTGGTCTGGTTCGTCAACAATATAGCATCTGTCACTGCCGTAATATGCGTAGAGGGTTAAGCGAGCGAGAGGGAAATTGCATTTCTCGCGGCTGTCAAGTTAACTTTGACAGATACTTCATAACCTCTCAATACTTTCTATATATATGATAGGCTAGCTAGCCGATCAAAATTGAAATTTTACTTAAAAATGTTAAAAGCGTAACGCGTGTTTTGAAATAAAATCAAACAAACAAATTTTGCATACTTATGACCGCATGCTTTCCGTGGGGAAAGTTTCACTTACCGAGAAGTCACATCTTCCCCAGCCAGTGACGAAGCCAGTGAGTTTGTGGAAGTGTTCTAACGAAGTAGGCCTTGAAACTAGCTTCACATTATACCTGTATGCATATTCATATTCGTTTATTGCACTCCATAATAACAATAAGGTCTTATAAAATAGTGGTAGATTATTACGCACCCTGTTGGGCACAAGCAATATTCTATCTAACATAAGTATTATATTAAAAAAGTTTATCTACACACGTATCATAAGTATCATAAACCCTCTTTACTGCGGTCAAAAAACGCACGTAAAACTCATTTCTTATCAGAATATTGATATATCAATATTTCGACATATTATGGCATTCAAATTATGAATGCCGACGCCCGCCTGCGTGCCGCCCCTAGTTTGTCTGTGAAGTTGGTTCTACTGACAATGCTCAATGCCATGCGGTTCCTGAACATATCAAAGAGAGCTTATGATATGTGTGTGTAGATAAACTAATGTATGTAACTGTACATAATTTGGCATTATGTATCAGTCACATAAACTACTATTATAGGTCAATCAGCAGGCCGGTATGGGTCCATAATTTACCAACATCGCGGGGAAAACCTGTAATCGGTTGGCACACGACCGGTTAAGTTGGCGCAAGAAGGAGCAGCAGTGGGCGGTATCAAGCTGCCGATGATAAAGATAAATCGTAGAGAGTGCAACAGAAATGTATAAGTAAGTACAGTGTAGCCATTCTTAGAAGACGCATTTGACATCTGTCAATCGTAGAGACAGTCTCCTTCTCCTTGTTCTTGTCTTGCTGCCTTAGTTTCTTTTTCCTCATATATTTTATCATATTTAAAATAGGGGTTTACCACAAAAGAATATACTTCCGTTTCTACAATTGTGAGGTTAAACCATATTGAATATTTTTTGTAGTAACACGGATAGGGTCTTACCAAAAAAAAAAAAAACTCCTATTCAACGACAAAAAATATAGGATTTCACGTTTATTTTGAGGTTAAAATATGTGAAACATTTTTCGTAGTAACACGTAATTTTTTATCTAATCTGCTCATAAAATTTCAAAAGGATCAATTGAGAAATGTGATTTACAAATCCTCTACAGAGGAGAACAGCCTGACATCCGGACAGACGTACGAAAGCATATTTCCCCATACTGAAACGTTTCCGAAAATTAGTTCCCGCTCCATCGGAACATTCGAGCTACAGACTCTTCCACCAATACTGGAGAAAATCCAGCTAATTTTTCCATCCATTAATGTGCGAAGCTATCTTGACAACTGTTTTCTCAATTGTTTGGATATGCATAGATGGATCCTTGGCCCGCTCGTTCACCGGACCTAACCCTGTTTTTTTTTGTGGGGGCTAAATAAATAGGCCAATCAAATAAAGCGATTAACACGATGATGTTGTAATTTACCACCACAGAAGAAGCCGGGCTCGTCCCTGTTTGACTAACCAAGGCTCTCATGTTGAGAAGAATAAAATAAATTGATTAAAATCGTTCACATCAGTATGTCTTAAAAGTATTTTTCTCCCTCTCAATCTGGGATTTCAATAATGGGTAATACCTACTTAACTGACACATCGAACGATAGAGGAATAACCATTCATATTTTTCAAAAGATTTGCACATAAAAACCTTTTAACGTTTTTTTTTTTAAAAAGCAGCCAATTGAATGTCGGACTTCGCACGTTTATGGTTCCGTCCCAAATGCAGAATATAAGCCTAAAAATGAGGGAAATTCAAAGAAAAAATCTGATTATATTGGTATTTGTTAGTAAAACATCGAAGCGCCCGGGGCCTAACGGTATTTGCACATATGAAACGATCGTGCGGTATCAAGATCTGGTCGAGACGGGTATTGGATGGGTCTCCTTTGTTATATGGCATTTGTTTCGGGCACTTCCGTGGTCCGGATGACACGTCAAGCTGTATGTCTCGGCTACTGTCGCTACTCTGTGGTAGTGGCCCGAATAGGGCAGCTTGAAAACATCTGACAGTCGGGTTGACCACTAACCCGACACCCTTCCATCGACCCGCACTAAGCCAGCGTGGTGGAGTATGGCTCAATCTTACTCGTATCCGGGTAAAGGCCCGTGCCCCGCGATGGGGATATTACTGGGGTACATTTGTCGTATGTTGCTTTTGTCACAATTATTAAGAAATATTCTAATACAAGTTCTTGGCCAGGTAGGCCCTGCATGTTTTGATGGGTAATATTAAGTGGTGCTTACCCTTTGTCGAATTGGCAATTTTTTCTAAATACTTACTTTTATAAAGAACCTCTGTCATACTAGTGATGACAGGGTCATACAACAAATGAATTGCTTTATACACATAGCAAGTTGTCTTTTACCATAGTTAGCATATAAAGAGCTTCCTTTGTCTGCCTAAAGTCAGTAATCAATATTTATGGCAAGACAAACATTATTGTCGTATTGACCTGATATACTGCCCATTAGTTGGTTCAGCCTATTTATGTTGTTGTTGCGTCCTTTTGAAGATGTGTGGATCCTACATAAGGAAATCTTTTTAACACCAAGTTTTCTTAACAAGCAAACAAGTCATCTAAATCGTATTGTGTCGGGGGTGTAGTAGGGTGCTGGAGGCTTCGGCAGACAAGTTTCTACGCGAACACCTCCCACATGTGCACAAGCCTAACTCGGCGGTGAAGGCAGCTCACGCTGATATGCACCGAGTCCTGGCGGATCCGGCGAGTTAGCAAAACAATGTCGATGGCGTAGGGCGGCAGTTGAGTTCCGAAGTGACTGCCGGTCAGAGACTGCATCCAAACCCTCCGCCAGTCGTCGAGGTTTCCGTTCCACTGGGCTAAGGGCAATGAGGACGAGAGAGGGCATCTGCGATTGGCGACCGCTTATGCACTAAAAACACTCCTGCGCAGGTGACTGCTTCACAAATTGAACTCCGAAGACGTAAAGTCCTGTGGCGTTGGGCTGAAGTAGAGAGGTTCGGTTTGATGCAGGCCGGGCTTTGTCTGGGGTCAGCACACAGGCGGCCCCGGGGGTGGTCTCAGATCTCCATGGTCGCTTGCGCTCTGAACTGGGGTGACAGAGTGGGTTCGGCAGCACCCGGGGTGACGCAGCCCTGTTTAGGGTAGCACAGCTCTCCTTGATAAGCCTTGGAGGGGGTTAGAAAAGGTGCCCTAAAAATTACTCTTCCCAACCCATTGGAATGGTAGTAGCCGTCGCCGCCTCCGCATCCTTAATTTTGAGCAACAATTTAAAAAATATATAAAAACACAAAGAAAACTGAATGTAATAACGCTCCTTGATCGCAAAGAGAACATCTGTCCAGAGCGGAGGACGGCCATTATAGTTCGTGAGCTCTCTCGCTGTGACGTAGATGTGGTTGCTATCACCAAAACACATTTCGCCGTCGAAAGAGAGCTGGTGGAGCACGGTGGCGGATACACTTTTTTTTTGGAAATGCCTTGCCTCTTCTGAGCCTCGTCTGATTGTCGCATCAGACGTGGGATTCGATCAAGAATCAGCACGTGAAACATCTGCAAGAGTTCCCGGTGCACATCTCAGACCGTATTACAACTTTGCGCCTGCAACTGCACGATAATAACTACTTGAATGTCATCAGTGTCTATGCTCCTACGCTAGACAAATCTGATGACATTAAGGAACGATTTTACGAGGAGTTGTCTCACTGTATCGAGCGCATACGTACCAGGGAACAGATCCTTTGACTGGGGGACTTTAATGCCAGGGTAGGACAGGATTTCGCAGCCTGGCCTATAGTCCTAGGCAGACAAGGAGTAGGCAGCATGAACGACAACGGACACCTGCTAACGATTGAGTAATCTTTGTGCTCAGTTCGACCTGGCGATCACGAATACAATGTTCCGACTTCCCGCCAAGCACAAGAACACGTAGATGCACCCAAGATCGAAGCACTGGCATCTCATAAACTACGCTATAGTGAGGCAAACACGTAGATGCACCCAAGATCGAAGCACTGGCATCTCATAAACTACGCTATAGTGAGGCAAACACGTAGATGCACCCAAGATCGAAGCACTGGCATCTCATAAACTACGCTATAGTGAGGCAAAAAGATGTTTCCTAAGTCCAAATCGCTAGCGTCATGCGCGGTGCACCGCTAGATGGATCATCGCCTTGTATTCTCGAAACTGGGCTAGAGTATTTCGGGACGATGGAGAATTATGCCGAAGCGTTGGCTACCGCGCTGCCGCACACCAACACTGAGGTAGGTGATGTTGATACTAACTGAGGGACTCTATCTACTCATATTTAGACACCGCCAAAATTACCTTCTAAAAGTCCTTAAAAACGAGGATTGGTTTGATCACAATGATAGAGCTATTAAGGAGGCAATCGACAAACACCGACGTCTCCTCTTGAATCAGTTGATCAGGCTCCAGTTTCAAGTGAGTTTCAGCCTAAAAAGCCTGTGCAGCAGCCTTTCAATTCTCCGGGAGCTAATGATTGATTCCGACCGATTTCTGTCATGGCGACCACTTCTACTCCTAATCGGTTTCGCGCGCGTACGCCCAAACATGGCTTATGTAACCGATCTTCGCAGCGATACTTCTTGCGCATTGGGGGCACTTAAGTACGCTACCCGCGTAGTTGTAGGAAATGGCAGCAGGTGGACGGGCTTTTAACAGGTCGCGTTTCATATCAAGGTCAGCTTTACGCTGATCCTCGAACTCGCGTACTTTCCTCTTCACAATCCTGCGCCGTTCTGGCCGTTGTGCTGCCAAACCTTCCCATTGAGATGGCTCTATTTTGCATCTTCTAATGTGTCGCTTCTGAACATCTTTGTATCGGAGAAGCTGCCCGCCATGTTTTCGCTTGCCCTCCTCCAGTTCAGAATAAAATATGCGCTTCACCACTCTCTCCTCTTTCATACGTGATACGTGACCGCACCATCGAAGCTGCCGACGCATTAAGTAGGCTTCAATGCCACCAACATTGGCTCGTCGCAGAACTTCGGTATTACGCACACGGTCGGACCATTTGATTTTCATAATGGATCGAAGGCATTTAAGGTGGAAACGATCCAGACTGCTTATGTGGCGACGATACACCACGGTTCAGAGGAGTATAGGAGATTTGGCAGCACAATTGCCATGTATACTGATATTTTGGTAGCTAGCTTAAGGTCATGTGAGCAAAAGACCTTGGAACACAGCTTTCCAAATGCCGCAGCTGCAGCACCTATCCTGCTGTTGATCTCGGCATCTAGGTCACACTTGGATGTAATAGTGTTCCCCGGGAGCTAAGCCAGTTCATTATACAACTAGGTCTGGTAGACAAGTTAAGTTTTGACTCTAAGTTGTTGTTTTTTTGCTTTAATGTTTGTAAATAACTTGGTCGATTATTGACAACACTTAATACCATGTACTACCTCCTATGTGTCGGTTATTTTCATTCAAATCTTTTGTTGTGATATTTTGGAGTAACTGTCACATAATTGAATAAGCTAAATTTGTTTCAATTTCGTTAACATGGTTTATTTTCACATTATTTTATTTTATTCTGTATAACAATTTTCTGATTAAAAAAAAAACAATACAGTTGTATTTTTTTTATTCAGAAAATTTATTTTATTTTTCAGTTAGAAGAATGTTTTTCTTTGTCATTGTATTTCATTGTAATATTATTATTATTTTAATTTTCAGATTAATTTATTTAGGAATTGTAAATAACTTAATCCATTCCCTAGAGGGGTGGTGTGGTGGTCAACCTCTTCGGTCTGACCTAAGTTCGACTAGAGACTGCGAGAGAAAACAACTATGGCGGATTATTAAAAAACACACGCGCCCCCTACCGGCCGACTTGCTAACTAGCCGTAGTTTATTATGACTATCACAGATAGCGTTAGTTTTAAAAATATAGACTAAGCAAATTACAAAAACAAGGGTAAAAGTACTTAAATAAAAAATCCATCATCTACACCTAGCTTCCCTTCTGTACCCACGGCACAACTACACCTCTCAACTGGTTGTGATGTGAGTACTTTTAACTTCCTACGGCACAACTGATTAGTCCGTTGGGATCAAAAATGTACCCATGGCTCAACTGACAAAACCTTCCATTGCCGGTTGATCCGTTGGGAAAAAATAATTACCTATTATATAATTATACTTATATATATACTTATAATTATAATAATTATCTATTATAATATAAAAATATAACCTAACTAACGGTCTGTTGCACGAGGTTAATTATTAATATTCAAAAGGGGTCACAGACATAAGAGTGCCAAAATATCCATAAATAGATCATTATATGGATTTTAGTGGATCGAGGATTCAAGTGGACATATGAGTGCAATAAGATCCATCAATGGATCTTTTCAATGGACTTTAGTGGTTAGAGGCATATTTTCAAGGTCGGGGTACGGATATGGACTATATTTGAAAGGATAATGTATAAAGATAATATAGTTGTGCTATGGGGAATCATAGTGGTTTCTCAGTTCCCCACGACTTAACTATATCGGCATAGTAGTTGTGCCGTGGTTATGGATTGAGTCCTGGGGAGCTCAGTTGGGCCGAAGGGAATTAAGAGTACTCACGGCACATCCAGTTCAGCGGAGTATTGTGCCGTGGGTTCGGAAGGCTAGCTCTTTAGTTAGCTAGTTCGTTAGGGTAGTCCCCTGTCCCGCAACCGCTGCCACCGGAAAAGACCTCAAGCTATATTTATTTTATGTTGGAGTTAAGCTCTGGATTTCCTCCAAAAGCGGTGGCCACATTTAGCGGTCGTAATATGGTGGTCACTTAGACGAATAACTCAGTTGGCCTTAATGATATGGCCAACGACACGTGGTATGTTCGAGACTGACGGCCGTCTGTATACCGAAGTAAGTGTCAACGGTGGAAAATACACCTTGACATTATTTTTATCGGACTTCTAAAGGTGGATTACAATTCGTCGGGATCTTTTACGTTGCTTGTAGTTGCGTTTTTATGATGGGATCCTGGAGCAACCGAGGGAACTCTTCAAGTTTTTAGTACTTTTTTGTAACTCGTGCATTTACTACAAATGGCTACTGGAACTACTAAATTCTAGGTATTTTATGCGTTGGTATACGATGGCTCAAATGGTTCCTAAAATATTAACGGCATTTTTTTAAGTTTTACCTTTGTTTAAATTATGACAACATTCTATGACGCTTTTTGAGGTAACCTGAGCTTTAGAGTGAAGATACTGACCGCAACGTGATATCTTCATACGTCCGTAGCAGAGCGATATTGTGAACCAGGGTGATTTGATCGAAATTATTATGTTCAACCACTATCACCACAGTCAGGATGGACGTGCCTCGGTCGCAGTAGTTCTCTCCTACTACTACACCCAGCTCGTAGACTGGTACCCTGGAGCAAAGAATGAAGCAAAGAAGAGGTCAAAGGCGAAGGAGAACATTAATTTTTGATGTCCGAATAACATAAATTTTTAATGTACTTAAGTAATGTTCCGTATCTTGGGGCAGATGTCCCGAAAAAAATATTGTCGTAAGGAAGTGTCGGATTCTTATCTCTGTTCCTAGAAGTTTAGGTTAATAAGCTTTTAATGTAATTAAGTGATGTCTCGAATCTTGGGGCAGACGTCCCGGAAAAAAATATTGTCGCAAGGAAGTCTCTGTTCCTCGAAGTTTAGGTTAATAAGCCCTACCTACTCCTATCACCGTTAATAACCCCGCCGACCAGTTTGAGTAATAACCTTTCTCCGTCGTTTCCAAATCAATCTAATTGTAATGTCAAAAATGAAAACTAAGTTCGAACCACAGACTATATAGGGGTTCCAACAACATCGTTCATAGACAAAAATGGGTGCGTTCCGAATTCACTTTAACTATCATTTATTTACTTAGGCCGCCAACAGAGTATACGTTAATACTTAAACTAACATATTACACTATTGTTACAAACTAAATGCTACTCTAATAAAAGGCAACAACGGCTTGCAATAAAAATAAAATAAAAATAAACTTGTAAAAACTTACAAAATGAAAACACCAGGTGCATCAACATCTGCACGAGTTGTACAATATGGCCCAATCACAGCTCGTGAAAAGCGCGCCAACGCACGAGTCAAACCGCCTCAGCACCAACCAGCGACCGTTAAACCAACGGCGAATTCATTAGTGTAAGGGGTAAAGACTGCGGCTGCTCCCATCGTTCGGAAATCTCTTTCCATACATCCGAACGCCATGAATATCCATGTTGTCGCTATTACAACGATAGGGACATTATTCCCATTAACGGCTGCTGATCCAATAAATGATATTATGACCCCAAGCCTGATTGATGTGATTGACAACGCTTGACGAGAAAATTGTTTTTCTGCTTATTTTGCACTATTTTTTGTTATGTTTTTATTTGTCCAATTCCGGCCCCGCTCATTTCTATCCTACTTGCTTTTCTTTATTTCTAACTGTCCCACGTAATGGCTAATTTTAAATTTCTGAAAGTTGGCTTCTTTAACGCGGGTTCACTTGGTACAAATAACGTTGAATTCATAGGTGCACTCATGAGGGAGATGCCTGATGTGATCGTGATAAACGAGACTTGGCTCCGGGCTGGACAGGAAGGCAACGCGCCGAAGGTTCCGGACTATAGACTGAGGCATGTACCGCGTCCGCTGCACATACGGCGCGGGCTGGGGGGGGAGTAGGTTTTTACGTACGGAGCGGGGTGGTCGCGCGGACGTGTCCACACCCGGCTTCCACGGCACATATTTAATAACTGTGGATTAATTTCAAGTCGACTATGGTTATTATTGGCACTGCTTATCGTCCTGAATGGGTCAAGGTAGATGACTTACTCGAAGCCCTCACGGATTCTATCACGGCCTTTTCTAATTATGATAAGGTGTGTGTGTGTGTGCTTTTGGGTGATTTTAATATAGATATTTTAGATACCGCTGATAGTGCAACGATGCGTCTAAATGATTTCCTTAGAAGCATGAATATCAGAAATGTTGTCTCAGAGCCGACACATTTTACATCCCATAGTGCTACACTTCTTGACTTGCTGTGCACTGATGTGTCCGTGTCTTGCGTCTCATTACTGAACATTCCTCACCAGGGCCATGTAATGGTTATGGCAACTTTGAAGATCGAAAAGGAAAAAATAAAACCGCGTTATAGTGTGAACAGACCTTTATGAAAAATAAACTTAGAACATTTTAATTCTGATCTAAATTTGATCGACTGGGAAGATGTTTTGTTGTACACATCCGTTGATGATATGGTAGAACGTTTTGGGAGTCACCTTTTAGAGCTATATGAAAAACATGCCCCGTTAACCAAGACTATGATTAGGGGCAAAACTACACCATGGCTTACAAGTAATATACTTCTGATGATGCGGTTACGTGATCAGGCGCATGCTTGTTCACGCATATCAAAAAACTGAACAGGATAGGGAGCAGTATAAGTCTCTAAAACATCTTGTTAATGTGGCATTGTATGGTGAAAAGAAGGCTTATTTTCAGCAGCACATCAACAAGCACATTCATGATTCTAAAAAATTATGGAAAACCCTAAATCATACAATTTTACCAAATTTTAAAAATAATCATGATTTACCTAAATATTTCAATTATCCTGATCAAATTAATTCAAACTTTTTAAAAGTTCCTGGCGCTGGTGCGGTTCACGTCTAACCTATTTTGAATTTAATAGATACACTCAGGCTTGTTACATGCCCTGCATTCACGGAATCTGCTGACGAGGTCTGATGACGACATTGCGCTTGCATAGTGATAGTTTTAGGTAGTAACTTATTATTTCACTGTAATTTTCCTAAGCAGCTTAAGCAACCCGTGTAACCTACATACTTTTATATCGTATTAATTTTTAGTGCCTTTTATTTTGTTAACTTTAGACTCACTTCAATTCTAGCATCGATTGAATATAGACATAAGTTTTAATTGTAATTTCCATTCCTTAAAATAAAGGATTAAATTAATTAACGTTTTTTTTTTAAATCCATCGGTTGCCGATTCCTTATAGGATCCTTGAGTCAGTAGGCGCGCGGGAAACTAAAGGACTCCAGACATCGTTGCTCCTGTTGGCTCCGCAAGCTTCTGAAGACGAGCAGCCGAGGAGGTATCTAGACATTGATACGCGAAGAAAACCGAAGAAGATGATATATTATATGTAAGTCCATGCATTGTTCTTACTCTTGTGTTGCTTCCTTTTTTTACAGTGTGTAATTTACTCTTTCCACAATTTTCCGTTCCGAGAAATCTGGTGTGTAAAAGTCCTCCGTAAGATAAATACCTAAGGAAAGACTTTTAGATTCGAATAGGATTTTGGAAAGTGAAGATTTAGGTGTAGAAAATTTATTAAAGGACCCTAATAGTGATAGTGTTAGTGACCCTGTCTTTGCCTAATATTAAAATCATGACGGCGCCGACTATTGACGTTGACACCATTTTCAAGGCACTACGCCTAGTGCCCGAATTCGATGGTAACCCGAATATTCTTACGCGATTTATTAGAATATGTGATTAGCTAGTAATTCAGTATATGAAACCGGAAGCCGGTTCCGAGCTAGCGAAATTAATTTTAACTAACGGAATATTGAACAAATTTACCGGTCCTGCCGCGAGGAAAATCAACTCAAATAGAATAGCAGAAAACTGGATAGGCATCCGTACAGCCCTGATTAATAATTTTTCAGACCAAAGGGATGAAACCGCCCTCTATAATGATCTCTCGATGGTGACGCAAGGACAAAGCACCCCCCAGGAATTCTATGAAAAATGTCAAACCCTTTTTAGTACGATTATGACGTACGTTAGTATTCATGAGACTATCCCTACCACAGTAGAAGCGAAACGCGATCTCTATAAAAAACTTACCATGCTAGCTTATGTTCGTGGTCTCAAGGAACCCCTTGGATCTCGTATAAGATGTATGAGACCCGACACCATAGAAAAAGCACTGGAGTTCGCACAGGAAGAGACGAATGTGATGTACTTCCAGGGCCGAAATGATTCACTTCCAGAGCGTAGAGCTCTCCCTCACTATCAACCCCCTATGCACATGAGAATGCTTATGCAGATGCCAACTGCCATGCCGAAACCTTTTAATTTCCCCAATATGCATCGCCCTGTACCTGTTTGGCAGCCAAACTTCCAGTCTCCACCTAATCAACCCCCAAGAATGTCCAATATGCCTTCTCGAACCCAGCAAATGTTCGGAGCGCCTCTCCCCAACTATAACCCTAGAAGTAACGTATTCAAATTACCCCAGAGACCCACATTACCGACTCAAAATTTAGGCCCCAAGCCTATGAGTGGAGAAGTAAACTACTCATCTAAACCGCTTCCCCCTTCTGGCTATGATTGGCGTCAATATGGTAACCCTCCACCAATCAATTATTTTAAAACTCGAGAAATGAATTTCAATGAAACTGCCGATTATAATGACTCATGTTACTATTCTGAACCCGAATATTACTACGAAGAAAACAACTGCTACGCACCGACTGAGCAATACTACGCCGAGTATTCTCAAACTGACTAGGCCGACTATCCCCAGACGTACGACTACGAAAACGCACCACATGATATGCCCAACATGATTGAGGCCCCTCAACCGTCTACTAGTAGTAACATGGCTTTTCCCAAGGACAACCCCTCCACAAAACCAAGATAGAATAAAATTTACACTCTAAGAGACACCTCCGATATGTGCGAATTGAAAACCCCCCATTAAAATTATTAGTGGATACCGGCGCGAATCAATCATTCACTAGCCCCGAAGCTGTGCAAAAATATTTTTCGCACATTCCTCTTAACTACGACCTTTTCGAAGTGACCAATGTAAACGCGACGACAAAAAACGACTATTCCATTACTATTCAAAACTTCCCCAAATTTAATGATGACCAGAATATTAAATTATTCGTGTACAGGTTCCATAGATATTTCGATGGACTGATAGGACTTGACATACTAGACGGACTCGAAATAGACCTAAAAAATAATTTGCTTATAACTAGAAATGCCAGAATCCCGATCATACCATATCAGAGTAACATGCCTACTACTGACGACACAATCGCAGCACATTCATCTAAATTTATTCGCATGCCCATCGATAGCCCCGACGGTGACTTAATGGTCCCCGATCAAATTTCCTGTAATTGCATTATACACGAATGTTTCACGAATGTGACTGACCGCGAAGGAATTGTAGAAGTAGAGAATATATCCGACAACGACATATTACTTTCATTTGACCGACCAGTACAAGCTGAGCTCTTTAATATCGAGTGCATGAGCACCGTACACGACCCGATTCGTACGCGTGAAGTGATATCACGTTTACGAACCGATCACTTGAATCAGGAAGAGAAAATTAACTTAGAGACTTTATGTTCCCACTATCCTGATGTATTCTATATTGAAGGAGAACCAATGACATTCACTAACAAAATTAAACACAGCATCAGGACCCACGACGGAACTCCCGTTTATGCAAAAAGCTATCGCTACCCCTTTGTACACTGCCAAGAAGTTAGAGACCAGATAACTAAGATGTTGGATCAAGGCATCATAAGACCTTCTGATTCTGATTGTTGAAATATCAATGAAACTTAAATATTTCCTATCAAAACATGCAGGGGCTACCTGGCAAAGAACTTGTATTAGAATTATTTCTTAATCATTCAGACACCGATGTTATTTGTATTACAGAACACTGGTTAAAGGAAAATATGATGTCTTTTAACATAAATAATTACAAAATTGTCAGTTGTTACAATAGAAAGACTGCCGATAGAGGTGGTTCTTTAATCTTAGTAAAAAATAATATTAAGGTGAAACAACGGAAAGATATTCTTGCACTTACTGTAGAAAGACAAATAGAGGTATCCTGTGTTGAGTTGGATAGCCATATTATTGTTTGTGTCTACAGACCTCCGAGAGATGAAAACGGCCATGGCAATTTTGAAATGTTCGAGAAAATTATGGACGATGCCCTCATTATACTTTGTAATAGCAGAAAAAAGTTAATTATTTGTGGCGATTTTAATGTAGATTTGCTTGTAGACACAACATTGAAACAACGATTAATAACTCTGTTCAAATCATTTAATTTATGTCATATATTTCTAGAGCCGACTAGAATTACACTTACCAGCCAAACTTGCTTAGATAACGTATTTTGTGACTGTGCATTCACAAGTAAAAATGTAATTAACTGCTTACCCTCCGATCACAGTTTCATTCCCAATTGCCAGTAAAAATAGGACTGATCCATCATTTTATAGGCCTATTACATCCCATAGACTAGAGACGTATATGAAAAAGTTAGATATTTTGCCAGTACCGGATTTTGATGAACAGAACCCAAACAAAATCTACCCAGACTTCTTCAGCATTATTCAGACAGAATTCAATAAAGTTTTTAAATTAAAGAAAGTCAGTGACTACAACGGTAAATCTAAATTTAATGACTGGGCAACGTTTGGAATTCGTAAAAGTAGAGTTATCTTATATGACCTTTATGAACAAAAAACCTATAACTTTGATCGAAAATTTGATGACTACGTTAAAAATTTTCCAAAACTTTCAAGTTGGTTTGTAGAACTGCAGAAACTTTACACATTAATAGAAAAATTCAAAATTCAAATACTAGAATGAAAACAGTTTGGCAAATAATAAACCGCGAAACTGGCAAAGTTATACCAAGGGACAATGATTTCTGCCTAAAGATAGGTGATGATGTTGTTAAATCCAGCGCTGATGTTGCTCGAGCTTTTGAAACATTCTTCACCAATGTACCCTTACTCACAACAGACCGTCTAAATTCATCTCCATATGAAGCAGAGACTTTATTAAAAAATAACACTAGCGCCAGTAACGTATATTTAAAATTTCATCATGTATATCCCCAGGACATTGTCAAAACGTTTAAATTACTTAACTTAAAAAATACGGAAGACCTGTGGGGTATATCAGTCAAAGTCATTGGTTCAGTAATTCTAGTTATAGCCCCACACTTAGCTTATATATTCAATAAATGTGTTGACAATGGGGCTTTCCCAGACCTCATGAAACACAGTAAACTGATACCTCTGTTCAAGTCGGGAGATAAGGGTGATCCTTCAAATTTCAGACCAATATCTGTTCTTCCAACACTAAGTAAAATATTTGAAAAGATTATACTCAATCAAATGCTCTCACACTTCAACCGTACAAAACAACTCCACGCCAAACAATACGGTTTCACTAGGGGTAAATCGACTACGGATGCAGGTATTACCCTTATATCTCATATTTATTCTGCATGGGAGGCCGCACAGGATGCTATCGGAGTTTTTTGCGACCTGTCGAAGGCGTTTGATTGTGTTGATCATAATACGCTATTAATTAAATTAAACCATTACGGAGTTAGAAATAAAGCGTTGGATCTACTAAGATCATACCTAAGCAATAGAATTCAAAAGGCAGAAGTTAACGGCGTAAAATCTGATGGATCGGGTGTTAAAATGGGGGTTCCACAAGGTTCCATAGTAGGCCCTTTCTTATTCCTGGTATATATTAATGATCTGCCTTTCATGGTGGAGAAATTTACTGATATAGTGTTGTTTGCTGATGATACTTCACTGGTCTTCAAAATTGAAAGACAAAAAGGAGAATTTGATGATGTTGATGGTGTATTGTCTTTAACCTTGAATTGGTTCACCGGTAATAATTTATTGTTAAACTCTGGTAAAACCAAGTGTATCAAATTCTCACTTCCAAATGTCAGGCAAGTTGAGACCAGTTTAGTGTTAGACAACAGCACGTTAGAATTAGTAAATGATACGAAGTTTCTTGGAATAACCATTGATAGCAAATTGCAGTGGGGACCCCACATAGATAAATTGGCTGGTAAATTAAGTTCTGCGGCTTACGCTGTTAGGAACATCAGACAAAGCACGGATGTGGCTACATCTAGGCTAGTATATTTTAGTTACTTTCATAGTGTCATGTCCTATGGTATCTTGTTGTGGGGGAAAGCAGCCGATATTCAAACTATTTTTATTTTACAGAAAAGAGCTATTCGAGCAATTTATAATTTAAAACGAACAGTCTCCTTAAGAGAGCTTTTTAAAGAAATTGACATACTAACAGTAGCTAGTCAATTTATTTTCGAAAATATAATGTATGTACGCAAGAACCTTACAACATTTTCCAAACTTAGCGATAGCTGTAATGTTTACCTAAGAAATAATCACAGACTATGTGCGCCCCGTTTTAGACTCGCGAAGGTTAGCAATTCTTTCAAGGGTCAGTGCATTCTCTACTACAATAAGATACCTCTGGAGATTTTGAAATTGCCATTTGAGCAATTTAAAAAGCAGGTTAAAGCGACTTTGTCGAAAAAGGGATATTACAATGTTCAAGATTACTTAAATGATAGGACTGTATGGCTCTGCAGGAATCTGGCTCAACACAGACCTTGCTGTTAATAGTTTTGTAATTATTTATTCCAGCTTATTAAACAAAAATAAATCATAATTGTATTAGTTAAGCACAACCTATTTTTAAAAGAGATCTAAAAATCAATCTGTGGGAGTTTCTACGCCCTGCTTCTCCCACAGTGGTCCAATGTAGAGAAGAGGCAAAAAATGACGTTTGCTATGTATATGTAAATATCTACAGTAATAAAGTACTTTTGAGTTTGAGTTTGAGTTTGAGTTTATCGTTCAAAATCATTGAAGAAAATATTAATATCCGAATATTTCACTAGCTTTATATTTTCTAAATTGCTTCTGCATACAATTTGCAACGCTGTAGATTGCTTTAAATACATTTCGTCGAATTTTAATATAATTTTGTATGCTGACTCTATCTCGCTAATATATTCCAAATGTTGGTTGGTAATCGCTCTGTATATATAGTTTATAGCCTGAATATCCCTCTCATCCCACTGAACAGCATTGTCTTTATCAGTTTTTATTCTAATGGCTACTTCCTTACATTTCTTAAATTGAAGAAATTTCAATAGTCGAATTTTCCAATTGGCATAATCCGTTCCGTCAAAAATTGGTATTACGATATTGTTACAAATTTTACGACTTACTTGTTTTCCACTTACTGTACACAAAACGCTCTGCTACCATGTTTAGAATGATGAAGAAGACGAGAATTATTATTTAAAACATTATATTTTTAGTACAACAGAAAACCAAGACATATCTCTCTATCGACAGCTAATGACATAATCAAACCATAGTAAAAACGTAAGCGGCCAATATAAATCTACAAAGGTTTGTAACCTCAACACATTCAGTACTCTGGTGAGCTGAAGCGTCGTAGAATGCTCGGGCCTGAAGCCGAACTGTTCCGGGCGCGGCTGGATGATGGGCAGCAAACACCTTTGAGATGGTACTCAGTAGAGTTATCGGCCGATAGCTCTCAGGCAGCTTGGAGTCCTTGCCCGGCTTGGGCAACATGATTACCAAGTCCTCCTTCCATTGGGTTGGGAAGTGGCCCGTGCGCAAAATATCGTTAAACAGGCGCGTAACGGCTGCCACAGTGCGTGGCGGCAAATGTAACAGCGCGATGTTAGGTATGCGGTCTGCGCCCGGGGCTTTCCTGGGCTTGGTACGTCTAAATGCACGCATGATCTGGCCGGGCGTGACGACGGTGGGATCCTCTTCGGGAGTTATCGGCGAGGCGAAGTACTCTCGCAGGTGTCTCTCGACTGCTGCGACGTGCTCCACATCATCCGTGGGGTTCGGCTTGAACTGCTTCTCGAGGCATTCGGCGAAGATCTCCACACGGTCTTAGGGTCGAAATCTTGGTAGGCCGTCGCTGCCCAGGATTGGTCGGACGGGAGTTGGAGTAGTCGACAAATCCCGGCATAGGCGATGCACGGAGGGGACGTGGTCGCCCATGGACTTGACGTGGCATTCCCAAGATTCTCCGGCTTGGAGATCAAGTTGGCGCTTCAGCTCTGCCGTCATGGCGTTGAGCCTGGTCTTCATCGTCGGGCAGCGGGTTTGCTGCCACTGCTTCCGGAGAGCGCGCTTATCGCGGATGAGTGCGCGTAGCTCAGCAGGGAGAGGAGCGGGCTTCCCCCCGCGAGCTACGGTGTGCGATGACAGGTCGAGCGCGTCTCGGATCTGGTTGGTCAGCAGCGATGTCAGGCGGTCAACGTCTTCCGGCTGGTTGACTGGACATGTGGTCGAAGACTGGTCGAGGGCGGCGGTGAAGGCGCCCCACTGGTAGCGTCGGCGTGATAGATGGTGGAGAGACCCGGGTGGGCAGGTCCGGCAGGACGAGAAGTACTGGCCTGTGGTCCGATGGGAGGTCAGGACGAATCTCCTGGCTCGGCGGAGTCCGGAGACCTCTGACGACTACGACGTCGATAGTGTCCCATCCGGCCCGCGAATCGAAGTGGGTGGGCTTGTCGGGACCGATGACATCTTAGTTATGGCTCACGGAGCCAGCAAGGATGGCGCGTCCAGCTGGGCACACCCTGGTGGAGTTCCATATGGTATGCTTGGCGTTGAGGTCGCCAGCGACGAGTGTCGGATGCGGCGACTGTAGCAACCCCCTGGGTACTGGTCCAGGAACAGTACAATGGTCGGCACGTAATTCTGCAGTGTGGCACTAACCCCAGAGCTGGCGTCTTAGTACTGAACCGCGCGATAGCAGCCACGCTCCTACATTACATGAGCAACGAGCACTGCACGGTAGTCCACGTCTCATACGGAGAAAACATACTTACAGAATAGTTACGATATCGGTCGCCACATAGCACAACTAGAATCGGTTCTTCAACGGCTTTCAGGCAAACCTACTCTCGTAGGAGTTGACAGCAACGCTCACTCGCCTATGTGGCACTGCGATAGGAGACAGTATACTGGACGTGGACGGGATACGGAGTATAGAAGAAACCAGATGGAGGGCCTCATCCTCGGCAAAGATCTTCTTCTGCACAATGTCTCGGGGCAGCCGCCGACCTTCAGCGGGCCCAACGGTAAGTCAAACGTCGATTTGACCATTACTACTAGAGGAATAAACGTGTGCGACTGGACAGTTCATGAAGGCGCCAGCCTCAGCGATCACTAGCTAATCACCTTCAAAACAGTCTTCGGGAGGTTAGACTCGAGAGCCAGTGAGTCTTCAGGACCTCTGCTACCGCCGTTCCGGACGCGTGGAGTCAATTGAGCCAACTTTTGTTCGACACTTCATTCTCCAATGGACAGGATTCACCCAGCTGCTGCCTTTCCGCCACCAGGTACTGCGAACGATATTCGGAGATCTTGCTGCGCACTGCCCGGGAGACTTTGGGGCGTTGCGGCAAAGGTAACGATGGCAAGTATGAATGGTGGACCCAGGCGTTGGACACTTTTCGAACTATGGTCAACCGAGCTCGGCGCGAATGGCAACAGTCACGACGCGCAGGAAGGATGACTGAGCAGCGGCTTAGCGACGATATATATATATATACAAGAAAGCCATGAAGCAGGCAGAGTTGGAATGCTTTCGCAAGATTGCCGAGTCAGGTAACGACGATCCTTGGTGTATAGCCTACAGAGAGGCTTGCGGGCGTTTACGCCCCCCGCCGAACATCATCAACGGCACCAAGCTTATCGACGGCTATACGGAATCAGACGCTATATCCAGACGACCAGCCGCACAGGGATACCATCTACCACCAGTCTGTCCGTGTAGCAGCTGCCTTCGCGCCATCCAGCCGTGACATGGCAGCTCCCGAAAAGGTGACGGTCAAGCGCATCGTGCGCTCCCTGCATAACACGGCTCCATGTATTGATGGTATAACGGCAGCGATAGTTAAGTGGGCGTGGAGGGCCACGTCAGACGAGATGTAGCTCATGCTGAGGAAGTGCATCGCCGAGGGAGTGTTTCCCGATCTCTGGAAATTAGGCCGACTCGTCGTCCTGGCAAAGGGCAACGGTAAGCCACTTAGCGACCCGAAGGCGTACCGACCAATCACACTACTTCCCATTTTGGGTAAACTATTGGAACGCGTAATAGTCTCCTGTGCTCCCTCCCTGCTTGTATCGTAATATATCGGATGGTCAATATGGGTTCACTCGGGGTCGTTCAACAGTGTCGGCGCTGTGCCAAATTAACGAAATTATAGATACCAGTCCAGCTCCGTACGTACAGCTTATCTTTCTGGACATCTCTGGTGCATTCGAAAACACGTGGTGGCCAATGATCCTCCTCAAGGTGAAGCAAGGTGGAGCCCCGCCGAACCCTTATCGTAGCTACTTTAGCAACCGTAAAGTCATTTTCTATGTGGGCAGTCAGACCTGCTCCAAGACAAGCACCATGGGATGTCCACAAGGGTCAGTGTTGGGCCCAACATTATGGAACATCCTCCTGAACGATCTCCTGCTGCTGCCGCGACCCGAAGGAGTGCATTTGATTGCGTATGCCGACGACGTGACGGTGGTGATCGAGGCGTCTTCGCGCGCGGACATCGAACGGAAAGCCAGCGTCGTGCTCGGGGAAATATCGCGTTGGGGATCCCGCAACCGTTTGGGATTCTCTTCAGCGAAGTCCTTGACCATGACGTACAAAGGGGGGTTCAAGCGAGCCCCAACGCGTCGATCAGGAGTGTGTCGCAAGCTACGTTACTCGGTGTCACTCTGGACGTGGCTAGGTCCTCCTTGCCGCATGCGAATACTATAGGGGAAAAGGCCTCCGCTTGTTTCGGCAAGATGTCGCGGGTTTCCGCAACCAGATGGGATGTGAAGTACCGGGCCCTCCGAGTTTTGTACTCGGGGACATACATAGCTACGCTTACATACGCTGCCGCAGTATGGTGCAGATGCTCGTCCAACTTTGTTGTCAGAAGGGCGTTGATACGAACGCAGAGACCGGCGCTAGTTTTACTAACGGAAGGCTTACCGATCGTACAGCTCCACAGGCGTTACCTGTGCTTGCGGGAATTTCACCAGCCGATTTGGAGGTCTGTCGTGCAGGACGGATTGCTCAGGAGCGACACCAACTGGCCCCCAGGGAGTACTGGAAACTCAAGACGACGGTCAAGGCAGACATTGTAGCTCACTGGCAGGAGCGATGGCAAGGCAGTAAGGATGGCCGCGAGCTGTATGGATTCTTCCCAGACGTGGGCGTGAGGCTCAGTTCAGAATGGGTAGAACCGGACTTCATGGTCTCCCAAGTACTTACCGGGTACGGATGCTGACAGCACCTACACAGGCTAGGGCTGTGTGAGTCTGCAGAGTGCCCATGCCGCGAGGACAACGAGAGCCGGGATCACGCCCTCTGGGAATGTAGGCTATACGCGGACGAGAGATCGGAGATGCTGGATGCACTGAAGAGGACAACGGTTGGCCCAGTATTCCACGAGGAGCTAGTATCTTACGAGCAGAACTTCAAGGCGTTGCGCATGTTTGCGCACTCATGGCACGCCAAGAGAATAATATTTGAAGATTGAGGACAGCAGTGTACTAAGTACAGTTCGACGCTGAGTGACGTGTTGTGTTGAAGAGCCCAATTCGGGGAGGTCGAAGAAATAGTATTGTATGGCCTGCCCAGAAAGGGAGAAAGGCTGGGACTCATTCAAGAACTTGTAGGGCATCAAGAAACTGCATGCGTGAAAGAGTCGAAGGCAAGTAGCGCATGACAGTGCCCAAGATTCGGTCTGTAAGCCGCGAAGGCAAGAAAGACCATGTGGTGGTGGAGGGAATGTAGCAACCCCCGTAGCTCGAAGGTGCGGATTGGGGGCTTGTACTCGGCCTACCGTCGCAGCACCTGGCCGGCGACCTGGAGGTCGACGCCCAAAGCATACAGAATACATACAGGGATGTATACTCCTGGGTGTCAACGAGCTGGTAGACGATCTTCCTGCCAACGATGACTGCCAAGCCTCGAAAGGCCCGGCTGCTAGTGGCCTTCTCGTCCTTGTGGTCCGTCCGTCCTGAGCGGCTCATGCATTGCGGAGCAGAGCAGTGAGTCTGCCGAGGGCAGTGTGGTCGCTGAGGAGGGCAAGCAGGGCTGTGAGGTGCCCCAAATCCTGCTGCCCTATCGCCACAGCCGAAGTGGCGGCGCCAGCGGCGAGTCTCGCTGGCGGCGAGAGTAGCCACCGCGGCGCCGGCGGCAGGTGGAGCCGTCGCCTTCTTCTTCTTCCCCCCCCCCCCCCCCGCTTCGTCTTTTGCCTGGGGACTCCGTCGTTCGCCTGCGCCATAAGCGAGGCGGGCGCCGTATCTTCCTGCAGATCGGGACGGGGCGGACGGGGAGGCTGCATCTTCTTGGGGCCCAGGCGCGTTGGTGAGCGCCACAGTGCCGGCCTTTTTGTTCCGCACCTCTTGACGGAACACGGGGCACCTCGCATCGTTGGCCGTGTGCGGGCCACCGCAGATGGCGCACGTCGGTGGCTGGTCTATCGGGCGGGGGCACTCCCGCGCCGAGTGGGGACCGCCGCAACGCACGCACGCCAGGGGGCGGTGGCACATATGCGACGAGTGCCGGAACTGCTGGCACCTGTGGCACTGGGCCGGGCCCTGCTTGGAGCGCCAAGCCTCGATCTTCACCCCCGGCATGTACATGAGCTCCGAGATCTCATATACTGCACCGGGGGCACGGTCGGGGTTCTTTCGCAGGGTCTCGAAGAAGATGCAGCCGCGGCGCCCCTTGCGCGCCCGATCCGGGCATTGCAAGCAGATCCTGCTTGCAATACTCGACCTCCACACTGAGTTCTGCAAGCGCCGCGACAATATCCTCCGGCGCGGTGTTTGATGGCAGCCCGCGGATCGCCACCTTCTGGGTCTTGGCAGCCGGCAGCGAGTAGGAGAACCACCGAACTTCGCGGTCCTTCTCCAGCTTGCACAGATAGCGCTGTACAAGCCGGTACTCGTCGTCGGCCGTGGGGGTGTAGCGCACACCCTTTTGGTAGGCGCGCGCGCTAGGAGCCCGGCCGTGCTCGCTGGCTATCACATTGAAGTATTCGGCCCAGTTGGGTAGGGCCTCCACTATGAGGGGCGTATAGCGCGGCTGGCGGGGTTGCTTCGGCGCAGCGCCTCCCGACGGGGCGGCGGTGGCGGTGGCGGTCGCGGCTGCGTTCTGGGCGGCGGTAGAGGCGGGCGGCAAGGCTTGTTGCGGTCGCGGCGGCGGGCGGGTTTAGTCTTAGTCTGTTGCAATTTGCATGTTATTTGCTGAATAACATGATAATTTACAGTTGTCTCATAAGAGGATGTAGTTGATCGTATCTGCAAAGGAATGTAATATTTGGCACAGTACTGTGAATTTCCCACCCCAACGATACTTGTGTTCTTGGGTGTCGGAGTTAACCCTAGCCGAATGATCAAATCACTTGTGGCTAACGAAGCCTGTAAGCCTGTGTCGATAATAGCCTGTGCTAGAATTACCTTCTTGTCCTTATTCAGTAGTTTTACTTTTGCTGTGGGGAGCAAAATATTATAATGTTCTCGTTCTCCGGACAACAAATGACAAGGGGGACAGTAGTTTCATTTTGATGAATCAATGAGTTGTGATTTTGTCTACCTTGATCACATTTAAAGTGGTACTTGCACTTACCATTGTGCTTGTTTAGACACACTTGGCAAAGTTTTTCAGCCTAAGCGAAGTTTAATCTCTCCAAAGCAGACAGCAATTTAAAGTTTGGACTGGTAAACAGTCTATGGGATGTCGACTTACATTGGTAACAGCCAGTCGTTGGAGTCTTATTCTGGGCTGCTACGTTGACCACCAGACTGCTGGTTTTGGAAGTCGAAGTCTCCGCATTCTCCATGGCGAGAGCTCGCTTCTCCAAGTAATCAGTGAACTCGCTTACTGACGGTTCTTGACTGTCATCGCGATCCAGTTGATAGGGACGCGCAGTGTCTACACTGCGCGTCCCTATCAACTGGATCTATTTTACGATTAAGAATGTCTAGTTATCTAGTTTACGATTAAGAATGCATAATAATAATAATAATTGGATCCCAGTTATCATCCAATAATTGTCTAGCCTTGTCATAACTATCACTGGTCAAAGGCAGATTCTTTATGAGGTTATAGGGTTCAACCTTTACATATGAACGCAAATAATACAGCTTCTGTAAAGAATCGAAATGTGGTTCATTGTGAATGAGGGACTCAAAGAGAGATTTGAATGGTTGGTACTCTGAGCATGTCATCTCAATCGTAGGAAGCCTTGTGCGAGCATGAAACCCTTGAAATTGGAAGCCTTACCCGCGGGCTTTTCACTAGTAGTTAGTTTATGTGTGGCCTCACGCAGCCTTGATATGGTATCAAAGTATTTCTCCTCAACCAAACCTATTTCCTCATCATCACTCTCTGACAGGCACAATACTCTCTTATTGTAATTTTCATATTCTAACATAAGAACCTGTAACATTTCTTGCTTGATGGTGAGAGCCTGCAACGAGGAATTACTGAAATAGTGATATCATGAAGTGACATGACGTACATAGTCTTGTGATGTAGGCTTTCGTGTCGCTACGCAATTCTTTAAGCAATTCCTTGTTATCAGACATTTTGAGTTATGTTTACAAGTTCACTGTCACAATGTTTTTGTAAAAAACTTTGACTTGATTGGCTTGAACTTCAACTTTGTTTTTGAAACTGGATCTTCCTCTTGTAGAAGGAAAATGTTTTCTTTTGCATGTTGAACGAACTGAGTATTGTTGCCGAAACGAATAGGAATCGCGGGCCGACAAGACGACTTGCAGTTGCAGTCTTGCAGTTGTTCTCCAGAACCTGGTTTCTTTACTTGTTTCACAGGAACAAGATGGACTGTCGCCGAAGGGATATCGCGTTTCAGCCTTTTCTTGCAGGTTGAACCAAACTGAGATATTGTTGCCGACGCCGTATGGGAATCACGGCCCGACAAATGTTGCAGTCGTTCTTCTGAACCTGATTCTTGTACAGGAACAACGCTGTACTGATTGATGCCTATGAGATGTCGGGACAGCCAATTAAAATCGCAGCAGTTGTTATAATCCTGTTCGTCTTGCGTTTATTTGTTGGTTGGATTTTGATCCGAACACGCCGAAAGGGGATCGTTGACAAGCCGTAAAAGTTGCAGAAATCCAAACCAAAATGGTTGCCGTTGACGTGGGATGGCGTTCTCGCCCGTATTGTATGTTGAGCAGGGTGACAGTGAATGAAAATCATTTCTTGTTTTTTCACGCAGCTACGATGGAAAATGCTCGATGATCGAAAAGGACCAATGTAAAATTAGGGAGCCCGGTGGTCGGCTCCAAGAGTAGGGGCTAGTTCTTCAGCGTAGACTACAGCAGTGAACCCTGGGGAACACCGCTAGGGATTGATAACCAGCTAGACATGTAATTGCTAATTACCACAGACTGTGAACGGTTACTTATTGTTGCGGAGGACGAGCTATACTCAACTCTAGGCTGCTTGTACTCAGCTTGATTTGATTTAATTTAATTTAATGATTTCAGCTATTTGACTCCGGGTCACTTTCTGACAGGTACAGCAATAATGTCTTACCCTGAAACTGATTTTTCCAAGTTGCCTACAAATAGACAAGAAGGTATGTTAATGATTCTGAGAGAACCGAATTGCTCACCTTTACTTTGGCCTATGGCAAGAATTTCTAAGGTATTCCCTGGCAAGGACGGTAAAATAAGGGCATTAGATGTAACTACTCCAAATGGAAATATTTACAGACGATCACTGTCAGGCTTTAGATGATGAGTAGCATAGCTTAATAGAGGTTGTGTTTCAATTCGTTATAACAATATTACAATAATAATATTGTTATAACGAACCGAACGACTAGGGTACAAACATCCGTTCTCATCAAACAGATATGTGCCCCCACCGGGACTCGAACCAGGGACCCTTGGCTTCGATATTGCAGATCACATGAAGCTACAGCACTACGGAATTGCCGGACCATCCTTGGCGTTGCTAACCAGTTTTATGCGCGAAAGAACGCAGTTCGTAGTCGGAGCGGCGGGCACTGTAAAGTCGGACGGCCTCTCGACAGATATGGGCGTACCACAGGAATCTTCACTGTCAAACATAGCGTTTTCCCTGCTTTTAAACGACTTGCCCAACGCGATTAAAGGAGGTGAAATATTTTTATTTGCCGATGACGTGGCCGCATTAGTGACTGCACCGACGACAGCTTAGTACCCATATAAGGCTGATGCGTGACGAAGAAATACTATGGGAAAATGATCGTCCGTCTGCAACGTTTTACTGTCGGATGTATAAGCTATCAGAGATGTATAAGCTAGAAGACATCGAGCGCAGAACAGAAAACGAACATATATACCAATACGGATTGTCTTCATTACATGCGTGGATCCGGTGCATGAAATGTTTGCTTCAAATAGATACATAATTTACAACAACAAAACTACATATATCGTATTAATATATATTTTGCAATGAATATTTTTTTGCATAAGTTAAGTTTTTTAATACTAATAAATTGCTTTCTTTGTTTCAGCTTACAGGATGGACTTAAAAAAAGGAGCTCAAGGGGTGAGGACAAATAAAAGTTGGCACAAAGAACAAGACAAATCCAAAAAGATGAAAACGGCTTACTAGTCGATATTGTAAAACAAGGCGCAGGCACTACAAACGACGACGGCAATACCACCAGAAGATTTTTCAGTGATGAAAAAACGTCGGCTAACATCACAGGAGTTGATGGAGAGCTGATTGAAAGGTTTGCAGACAGTGGCTTCTGGTGAGAAAGTGGAATTTCTTAAATTCTCCAAATTTTGTAAAGATACTGCCACTTTGTATGTACAGTTATATCCGTGGTACTACATGCCCTCTAGCGTACATAAGTTGCTAGTGCATGGTACGGACATAATTGAACATTTTCGACTTTTACCAATCGTGAAACTATCGGAAGAAGCATCAGAGACTCGAAATAAAGACTTTCGTAAATATAGAGATAACCATTCTAGAAAAGTAAGTAGGATAGCGACAATTAAGATATCTTGCATTATCTTCTCTTGTCGTCTGATCCAAAACTGACCTTTCTAAGGCCAAGTATGCCCAAACAACGGAGAATGGAGAATCTCACCAAGAGGAGAGGAGCTAGCTTTGAAACCTATTTTGTAAATAAATAACTTATTTATTTTTAAAATATTTATTTTTGTACTTTTTCTGTAAGTGTGTGGTTTGAAGCAATAAATAAGTCTTAATTGTAAGTATTTTAATGCAAAACATTTTTTTATTTGATATTATCAATAAAAATGTACTTTTTACTAACATTTTTTTTCTTTTTACTAAACCGTATATCTCTTAAACGGGCAAGTTTGGGTACGCGCTGATAGGGTAGAATTATAGCCAAAAAGCAGAACAATAAGACTTAAGTAGTTTCAAAGCAAGACCTGTCAATACTTGGCCAGATTCCAGCATTTTTTGTTTCATTCCATACAAGAAAAATTGAAATATTTTTTTTTCCGGGCAAACTATTATTCATTCATAATTCTTTATTGCACACACACATATTAAATTTAAAAGGTTACATTAGGAGAAATCATATGTACAAAGGCGAGCTTATCTCTAAAAAGAGATTTCTTCCAGCAAACCAAGGCATGAAAGCGAAATGTATCATGAAAGGGTAGGCAGTGTACAATATCTAATATCTAATCTATACTAAAATACATATATAATATAAAATACGGAAAATAAAATACTTGCATACCAGACTACTAAATACAATACATATATATAGTTTATATATTATAATGATATACATACTATATATAACTCTCACGAAAGAGAAAGGAAGTGCTCTTTTACCCGGTTTTTGAAAGAGACAAGAGAGGGACAGTCTCTTATAGTGCTAGGTAGTGCGTTCCACAGTCGAACCGCCTGCAGCCTGAATGAATGCTCATATGCCGAGGTGCTATGCCTTGGAGTGGCTAAGAGTGAGACCGTGTGGGATCTCCGGTGCCGATCTCCTGAAAAGAGATACTCAAAGCGGTCTCGAAGGTAGCTGGGATAGCGCGGATTTTTCAATATATTGAAAAGATAAGAGAGAATATGAGTGTCTCGGCGACGACGAATTGGAAGCCAACCCAACTCTTTGCGATATTGAGAAACATGGTCGAATTTGCGCAACCCGAAGATAAACCGAATCCCAAGATTCTGAAGTCGTTCGAGTTTGTTCAGTAAATCTTCGTTCGCGCTCGCCCAACAGACATCGGCGTAGTCGATTAGTGGCAGGAGAAGGGACTGAGCAAGGGTAATTTTGGTCTGCCGTGGCAAGAAGTACTGCAAACGCCTGAGGGAGTGAAAAGACGCAAAGACCCGTCTGCTGACCTCGCTGACATGTGGAGACCAAGACAGCAGGTTGTCAAAAATAACCCCAAGGTTTTTCGCCTGATCTGTATACTCTATTGTGATGCCATTGTATGACACGGGAACAATAAGTTTTTGTATCAAGGAAAGCGTCTGCCTGGTTCCTAAAAGCATGGCTTGTGATTTGGTCGGGTTTACCAACAGCCCGTATGATAAGGCCCAGTCTTTCACATTCTCGAGGTCAGCATTCAGTGCCTCCACGGTTGAAGCTACATCGCAGGGGCAAAAGTGGCGATAAATTTGGAGATCATCTGCGTAAAGATGATACGAAGAAGAGATAACGTCGGAGATAGAGTTGATGAAGACTGAAAATAGAAGAGGAGAGAGAATACCACCTTGAGGCACTCCTGAGGAAAGATCACACCATTGAGTTTCGGTCTCTTCAGATTTAATGCGTTGCTGACGACCTCTCAGGTATGAGTGGAACCAGTTAGCAGCATGGACGGAGACATTCAGAGAGCTCAATATAGCGACCAGAATGTCAAAATCGACACAGTTAAAGGCATTGCTAAAGTCAAGCAGGGCTAGGACCGTGACCAACTTCTGATCCATGGCTAGCTGTATGTCATCGCTGACTTTTAAGAGTGCTGTGGTAGTACTATGGCCTGGTCTGAACCCAGATTGGAAAGGATTGAGAAGTTTGTTTGATGAAAGGTAAAAGGAGAGTTGGGAGTGGACTATGGATTCAAGGACTTTGGAGAGAATGGGTAGGATAGATATGGGCCTATAATCTTTGAAGGAGGAGGGATTGGATTTTTTTGGCAGTGGGATAACGAGTGCTTTCTTCCACAGACTAGGAAAGGAGCTCACCGATAGAGAGAAGTTGATGATGTGGGTAATTGGAGGAAGCAACTCCTCAAGGACGCTGTGGATCATCTGATAGCTGACGTTGTCGCCACCAGCAGCTTTAGATGTGATAGCTAGCACTGCCTTTCTAACTGCACCGATTCCGACAAGCTTAAAGTTAAACGGTGAGTTGCGGACTGCAGCCCTCGATCGTAGACAATGAAGGGTTGCCTCCTTAGTGGTAGGGTCCATCACGACGGGAGGAGAAGAAAAAAACTGGTTGAGACCGTTGAGATCGACATTACCTGAAGTAGATTCCTGGGACTTGCCAACACCAATGGTTTTAAGGAACTTCCATACCTGAGCTGGAGTGTACATCTCTATACGCTCATGGATGTGGCGTCGCTTGGCATCGCGGCACATGCGGTTGCACAGGTTACGGAGGCGTTTAAAAGCTAGGAGATTGTCGTTGGTCGGGTCCCTCTTATATCGCCCTTTTGCACGGTTTCTTTTTGCCATTAAACGCTTGATGGCGTCGGTAAGCCACGGGGCAGGAAGATGTTTGACCCTGACTTTTTTCATTGGTGCGTGCTTGTCGAAAAGCCCAAGGACAATTGAGTTGAACTTCAGGATTTTGTCATCAACGGTCTCACAAGTCATGACAGGGTTCCAATCAACAGATGAGGCATCGGATTTAAGGGAGTCGACGTCCACACCTTTGAAGCTCCGAATATCCAGAAATTTGGCTTTGCGCTTAGTGGGCCTAACTTTGTATGAAAGATAAACCAGGTCGTGGTAAGAGAAGGGAGCGGTAAGCAGACCATGAGAAACCACCTTGGCTGTGTTGGAGACGATCATGAGATCGAGTAGGGAGGGAGTACAATGTGGTTGAAAGTGAGTAGCGCCGACGGGAAGAATATGTAAGTTAACGGAATTTACAATCGATTCAAGTTTGGTAGAGCGGGCGTTATTTTTAAGAAGACAAGTGTTAAAATCCCCGAGGATGAGAGTGTCACTATAGAGAGGGGTCAAGTCACATAGTAGCTTTTCAAAAGATTCAAAGTAATCGATGCGGAGTGAGGGGCTATAATATACACCCATAAGAATATTGTTGTGAAGCAAGCTGACCTCAAGGAAGAGATGCTCAGCCAAACCAGAGTACAGGCTTGGTGAGTGGCTGATGACTTTACAAGGAATGTCAGAACGTAAGTAGATAGCAACGCCGCCATCAGCTTTACCCGTCCTATCGTTGCGATAGAGCCTGAACCCTGGCAGAGAATACAAGGAGGAAGGAAGAGATGGTTTGAGAAAGGATTCTGAGACAAGAACTCCATGTATACTCTGATCGCTGAAAGCTTCAAGGAGGTCAGCATAGCTAGCAGGAATACTTTGGGCGTTAATATGTACGACATTGAAATTTAACTCCGATTGCGTGAACACGCTTTTCAGGCTGCTGGACAGTGACGCGTCCGCCAGGGAGTTGGCACCTCCCGCACCAAGAGAGTCACCGGTGGAAGAACATGTGAAAAGGCTATCTGTAAAATTATATATAATATCCATAAAATAAAATAAATATACTACAATAGCTAAAAATAAATATAAAACTAATATATAATCCTCGCCTTACGAGGAATAACTCTAAATTAATAAAAATACTAAAAGCCTGAACCCAGACACACTGGGGTTGCTGTGAAAGGAATCCATTACACATTACATAGTTTGAGACAACACACTTAAAACGAACAAGCCGGACCGTGAAACGATGTTTTTGTAGTTTAAATGGAACGTGATTTAGATTTCGTTCCGTTCCGAAAACATGAAAACAAAATAAACTTAAATAAAAGCAGTTAAAAATTGAAAGTCGAATCAGACAGAAATGACGTCTCATAATACGTGAGAATAAACTACAAGATACACAAGTGCCGCAAAAATGTTTTTTTTTTTTTAAAAAGAAATTACATATTTGCGGCTCTTCTGCAAGTGCAGCAGATACGTTAGGGCCATGGTCGTCAGACACTAAAGGAATAGTGAACGATCTATCTAAAAAAATAGTCAGTGTGTCTGGCGACTGAGGGCAGGTTCCTACTTCGTCCAAAGGGTGAGCATGGGAATTCAGCAGGAAAATGCGGCTGGCGTGCTGGGGAAAATGCCCCGAGATAGCTTAAGTTTCTTTTCTTATAATCGGTTTAATATAACTATTTGTTTGTAAACATTTAAAATTTATTGCTAGCATAATTAACTTGTTGAAAGATAGAAAAAAAAAAATGAGTTCTACACATAGAGTAAGTGGAACACTCCCCGCACGTTCCGTTGAAAAAATAAATAGACACAATGACACCTACATACACATTATTAATCTGTGATTGACACATGACATTTAGAGATTTGTTGTTTATGTTTTGAGCTATGAATTTGATTGATGTAAAGTCAAGTAGTTTTTGAAAGAATGAGCGTTATTGAATACCTAGACATAATAAATTATAAACCTACCTACCTGCTAAAACAAAAAACTCCTTATAATCCTCACGAATGACGAGAACACTTCGGGCAGCAGTTTTTCGGGGAAATAGCGACCTACTTCTTGACTCCTGGCGGCGGCGGCACTCCTTTGCGCCTGTTGCTGGGGGGACGTTTGTCCATGCCCGACGCTGAAGCAGCCGTGGGAGCAGCAACCGAGGACGCAGCAGTAGCTTTGGGCGCAGCAACAACAGTGGTCGGCTTGGCAGGCGTCTCGTCTCGTCCAGATTGAGGGGTGGAAGGAGGAAACTTGCTGGTGTACTCCAGCAGTTCCGCCATACACTCCACCTTCCGCCTGGTCTTGTCTGGGAGTAATAGAATGATCCTGCCCTCCGTCGTCCAACAGTTTTGCACACCAAAGTGTTTCCTGGCGGCCATGAAAACAGTGTGTCTGGACTTAGTTAGAAACTCTGTCATAGTTATCCCCGTCCCCTTTAAGGCAGTCTTGCCCTTCCAAGCCTCGGAACGCGAACTGAATGAACTGAACCTGACAAGCAAGGGGCGGGCTTTTGATGCCTTTCCTTTGGGACCAAGTCTGTGGACAACACTTATATCTGACACACACTGCGGGGACATCTTTATTTGGTTGCATAATACTGCTCTAGCAACTTCGCCCGCCTGTTCTTCTGCCCCCTCGGACACTCCATGAAGCAGAAGCACCTTCCGCCTACTCCCCATCTCAAGCCTGTCCTGCCCCACAAGTAGCAGCTCCAATTGCGAGCGCAGCATGTTGAGGCAGTTCCAAGTAAAGGCCCTGAATTCCATGAACTCACTGCTGATGGTGCTGAGATCAGGAGGGCTGCTGGACATCGACATGGTGGAGACCTCCCGCAACTCCTTTTCATACTGCGACATCCGGGTATCGAAAGTTTCAGTGATCTTGTCCATGTTGGCGCTTAGCTTGGTATACAAGTCCATGTTGTTGTTGTGAAATTGTGTGAATATGATCCAGGTGAGAGTAAATTATTTATCCAGTGTAATGATAGGTTCAGGCTTCAATTTAACTAATAATATCTGGCATTTAAAAGGAGAATTTAATATTAATTTAATAAACTATAGAAGACACAAAATTTTGTTGATGTTGGTCTCACTATTAGTTTTAAAGAAAAACGTATAATTCAACAATTAATCAGAATGACACCATCTTTTGGTAAGTATTTTTTAATGGAATTTGTTAAAAATAGGCAAATGTCCCTCATATAGCAGTTTCGATCCAATGTGCGCCGGGGACTAGCACTAGCACTAGGACTTTTGTTGTTAATGTTAACAGGGAATATTTAAATACAGAACTTTTTTTTTTCAAAGATATACTAAGGAGGTTATTTGCAGTTAGGAACCATAGAGGTTGACGTGTCTGAATTGCACTTATATTACATGAAGTAAAATGGCGGCAAACTCAGTTCATTTGTATTTTTTACTATTTTGATACTAATTAGGAATTAGGAATTCGATACTAACAGGAGAAAAGACGAATAAAATAAAATATTCACAACAAACATAAATTGTTTTATTTTTGAGATAAGCACTATACACGGCTCGACCATAAGTGCCATCCTGGCCTCGTAAATCATACTCATCCAGGATGGCTCACTTACTGGTCTCTGCAGTAATGTACTATTATTTTACACATTTCCGATGGCCAAGTAGGTATTCTATATAATCCGTGGGCATTGTATATATTACCTAGGTAGAGTATGTAATGGACATTAATATTAATAATATTTCATACATTCCTGAACGCCCCAGGTATTATATATATTGCCTAGGTATTATCAGGGGGGTCTCTCTCAACAGCTTAGGTACGTTCGACCGGCCAATCCGACCGACGGGAATTCAGTTATGTTGCCGCTCGCTTGGCTCGCAGTCGCCTCGCGCGGTTGCCGCTCCTCATAAGCAACTTTTCTCTGATTTTTGCACAACAATGACTTACTACTAATGAGTACCTAACATTTTAGGGTGTCTAAAGGAATTGTTCACAAATAAAATTCGTTTTTGTTTACCTAAAAGTAAACACTTTAGACCCAGTATAAAACTAATTACAATTACGTAAGTAAGAAGGTAGGTACCTACCTAGCCTTTGAATTCGCCAATAGCCTGAATAAGTACTTACCAATAAAACCTCTCTTAAACAGAGTCGACTCAAATTCACAAACACAAATCGCTCGTAGGTAACCGTAGCGTGATCAAGCGAGACAGGAGTACAGGACGACCTTGTGATGTCAGAGTAAAAGAAGCTCTCAGGCGTAGTGATACGGTGCAATCTAGCCTGCACGGGCGGAACAACCGATTCTGTAGGTGCTTAGCGATTGTTGTACGTATCGCAGGTGCGAGACTATATTGCGCTTTATTGTCGCGCAGCGAGAGTATCTATTTATTTAAGTGTATTTGTGGTGTGATCTTTCTGTACCTAGTACTATTAAGTATTCTGTGGTATTATATAGACACAGGAGATACAGGTTCGAATCCTGACCATGTACTAATGAGAAAATTAAATCATCTTAAGTACATTATACGGACGTTCTAACGGTGATGGAAAACATCGTGCGGAAACCTTCATTATTCTAAAGCTGCGGCGATTGGCTAGCCCCCTGACACGCAAAATGGAGTATTGAATAACTGGCTCTAAGTGGGCACAATTGTGCCTCTGCCACCACGCATGGGAAAAGGCGTGACGCTATGTTATGTTATATATATCTATAAAATAATTTAACCGTGTTCTAAGCCCTGCTGAAAAGCAGCGCTGAAATTATGTCTTAGTCCAGCAATGCTGAGCCGGTTCCTATAAAAACATCACTATTTAAAGTAATGTAATTTTCATGATACCTACAACATAAACTGATACTTTATTAACAAGAACGTCTATTCTGTTCCATTCTGGGCATTCCATTCGCCAGTATATAGATCTTTGGATTGCTTACCGATGTACAGGAAGGGCCACAGTGAGCACTAGGTTCTCAGAGACCAGAGTTCCGGTGAGGTAGTGGCTGGTGTTCCTTCGTATGCTGACAATGTAGGGGTGCTCCGTTATTGTCACTCGCCTCGCTTTGAATACCTGGCGCAATGAGAGAAATTATTATAAAATCTGAAAATCCCCATGACGGGAAAGGTAAAACTAAGTGAGGAAATAAAGATTGGGAAAATATTGGCAATTTGGAAAAATATCCGGGCTTTTACAAAAATTCTGAGAGTTTATTTTGTTTTTTTTCTTACCTCGGGACCGAACTCGGCTGGGAACACAAAGCTACGACTGCCTTCACCCTCACCACTGTTATTCCCTTCAAACTATACTCTGTTTCTAGGGCAGGCGAAAAAACGGACAATGACATAAAGTATTATGTTAGCGTCGAAAGAAAACGATACGTATCGCCCTCCATGACTTCTGTATCGTTTCCGCGTAGTACTGCGTTTCGTGGTACGAGGCGGGGTGAGCGATGCTACCAGTCAAAGATAACAAACCTGTGGGCCTACCGCCTAAGCCCCGTCGTGTGTTTTGATATTGTCGGTTATTTATTAATGTTTTAGTTTAGTTAGTATCAGTTTTCCGCTGTTAAGTATTCTGTTAAAGTTTCCTTGTGTTATTGCACTTATTTTTATCGATTTCCAAGAGATATAGAGCCCGGTCCATCCACAATAAAACCATTTAAAGACGTCACCACGAAAGAAGCGCAAGATGAGTCATATTTCGGAAAATGAAAAAATGATGATTGTAAACTTGTAAATGTGCAAGAAATTTGGCCTAGTGACAAATATAAATCGAGAACCGAAATTAAAAATAAAACAGCTGAAATTTTAGGCATTGGTATGACTACTGTTTACCCTGTTCTAAAATAATACACAAAAAATTATACGGTAAGGTCACCAGCTCCGCCAAAGAAGTGTCCTATCAACTTTTGGACCTGAGCAGATGAGAACGATTTCTTATGTTATTTGATGGCCTGAACTCAAATCTTCAATCGGTGTGTCAAAATTGGTTCTAGTTTTCGAGTGCGAGCTTTTAGTTGCTCAGGTCCAAAACCGTGTATACTTGTGTAATTAAAAATCTTTTAGATATCAGCAAACAATTTTATTATAAATAACATGTTATAATTTTATTTGTTCCCTACATTAATCCGACTGATAATTTTTGAACCTCACCAAAAAAGGTTGGTGATCACTGTGGTAGGCACAAAGGTCAATGTCCGTGTTTTAGCCTGCCCTGGAAACAGACTATAAAAAAACGAAATGAACTGGCACTAGGAAAACCGATGTTCTTTTTACAAACTTCTTTTTAAGGTTCCGTACCGGAAGGGTGCCAACGGGACATTACAAGCCTCCGCCACAAAATAAATAGGTACAGAATTCAATCTACATAAAGCGCGCTTGAACAACGCACACATAGATACTGCTCACGGACACGATATCTCAGAGCAGTTCAAACCAGTGCGAGTGTGAGTGCTAGCCGCTTGACACGCGCGTCTGTTAATGCAAATAATGCAACAATGGAGCAACGGAAAAAAAATATAACTGTTCAGTGGACGGTTGTTTAAATTCAACATTTAACTATGAATTGGCGTTTTTAAGCTACCAGTGGTCACCTATCCGGAAAGTAGCTATCTGCCTGTATTTCGATGGTTCGTTTTAACGTTATATGTATAGAACAGTTAGGTAGGTAGGTAAGGTCCCCGAATAATATATCTAAGATCGATTTAAATAAATAACAGTTGCCTATTTTTTAATCAGTATAATAAAATAAGTATTAACAAAATTTTTGTTAGGTAAATTCACGCCACGTTTAAAACATGTTTTTTGTTTGTATAGATATTGTGTTGTTTTTCATATATAAAACGGACAGAGCAATAGAAATTTTATAACTCGGGTACTCCGTTTAGAAGATATCAGGGATTTTCGATAGTGAAAATTGACAAAAGTAAAATTGGGTAGGTATTTTTTTGATCTGTAATGTTTTAAGTAGTGTAATGTTTTCATTCTTCTCGTTTCATTCTTCATAATAAATCATACAACTAGATAGGAGCGCCAGTACCACGATAGTTTTTCATGCATAAGCCGTAGTTGACAACCCTAGAGCGATCGCCGAGCGTAGCTATGAAAAGTGAAGTACATACATGTGGTTGACTTCTGTACCTATTTATTTTGAGCCTCCGCTCTGTCGGTCGCTTCTATCCGCCTGTCTGTCTGCCAGCGGGCTACTTATCCCATGAACCGTAATAACTAGAGAGTTAAATGTTCACCGAGTGTTTACTTCAATTACCGCTATAAAACAAATAATGTACAACACAGGTATAAAAAAACAACGGGTTCCCCATACAAAAGACTTGATTTATTGCTTTATTCTAGTACTTACGATGGTATACAGGTCCTTGAGTGCGAGTTGTGCGAACCCGACTTCTACTTGACCGTTTTTTTTTCAAATAGTTTAAATGTACGCCTCTGGAATTAGTCTGATTGTCTACCTTACGATTAAGCAGCGGTGTGGCATTATATATTCTTCCTTTTGATCCTGGATTGAACAATATGTCTTCAAATGCATTATTGCCGTCCGGTGTGCCATTTTGGTTCTCATCGAGTTTTGGTTTCTGAAAGTAAATATCTTAGACGAGTATTCTAGATTCAATTAATTTCCCCGCCACACTACTAAGCGGCACTACCGGTTATGTCGTGGGTATATTTTTTTCCTTCTACACTACTGGTCCAGTGGTATCGTAGGTATTTGTAAAATACATATATATGAGTTCCCCATTATACTAACTGATTTATTTTCGCAACTAGTTACGAGTAAGTAAGAAACAAAATACTCCAAAATAATCCAACATTAAAACTTAACACGAACCTAACACAAAGATTAACACGTACATAACACTAAACTTAACACGCCCCTGTTTAGTGTATCATTTGGACAAAAAAGGTTACGGGCAACTCGGTAATAAGAACCCGTAACCCATATTTGTTTACGATTTTTGTAATTAATGCACACTTCCTTTTTAAAGAAATAACCCAATTCATGTAGCCCATTGGGATGATTGGGTAATGTGATTTGGACAGATACACAATGATACTTTTTTGTTGGTAACTATAGTATATTCAGCGAAACGCTTTACTTTTGACAGACAGGTCAAAAGCCATACATTTTGGCATGTACAAAGAAAAATATTCAAGTCAGTGTTCCCTCCGAGGAGGAAAGTTCCCCCTCTTCTTTTCTTCCTTCAGTCCCAACCTATTAAACCACCCTCTCAACGCTCCATTTAATTTAGATGAACTGAAACTGATCCTCACTGATGTGAAAGATTCAGCTCCAGGCCTTGATGGATTTCCGTACTCTTTCTTCTCATATTCTGGACCTAACTTCCAAAAATATCTCCTTGACCTTTTAAACTATTGCTTTGTTAATGGCTTCATTCCCGCATCCTGGAAGATTCAGATCATCATCCCTATTTTTTAGCCTGGCGATGTAAACGGATTCCGACCAATCGCTCTATCGTTGGTTCTCTCTAAATTATTAGAACACCTCGTAAAACTGAGACTAGAGTGGTTTACCGAAAAGGAAGATATTCTTCTAAAATCTCAGTTTGGTTTCAGAAAAAACATGGGAACTATGGACAGCGTGGGATGCCTCGTTTCGGATATTCGCCTTTTTTTCACTAAAAGCGAGTCCGTTGTTACTGCTTTTCTGGATATTTCATCCGCATACGATAATGTAATTCTTCCTATCCTCAGGCATAAAATGCTTCAGCTGATGATACCCGTGAAGATAGTTCAATGTGTGTGGCAACTCCTTTCCTCCCGATCCGTGGTCCTAAGGATACCAGGAGAAGAATTTGAACCAAGATGTGTATTTAAGGGTCTCCCTCAGGGTTCGGTATTATCCCCGATTTTGTACAATATTTATACGGCTGATCTGGCTAAATCTCTAAATCTAAACTGTAAAATTCTTCAATACGCCGATGACTTGGCTTTGTATGTTTCAGAAATATCGATAACAGACGCTGCCTATTCTCTGAACTGTTCCCTAAGCTCGTTAAATCAATGGCCTTAGCTAATATCTCACGGCCTTAGCCTATCCCCCTCTAAAAGCTCCGTAATGATATTTTCCCGAAAGCGGAACATTCCCCCCGTCCAGGTTAACATAGACGACTCCCGCATTCCAGTCAAAGACAGGGTTAAATTCTTGGGCGTAGTTTTGGACCCAAAACTTTCAGGTGCTCACCATCTTAACTATCAAGAGATTCATATCAAGATAGTTAAGATGGTGAGCACCTGAAAGTTTTGGGTCCAAAACTACGCCCAAGAGTTTAACCCTGTCTTTAACTGGAATGCGGGAGTTGTCTATGTTAGCCAGGTGTGAGCGATCCATCCCTATCCTTAAGGCCTTGGCAGGGGTATGGTGGGGCGCGCACCCTTACTCCCATACACTAGTATATAACGCTCTGATTCGCAGCGTATTGGACTATGGATCGTTTATCATCGAACAGCCAATAAATGTGCCTTGGCTAAACTAGATAAAATTCAATCTCAATGCCTCCGGATTATTACTGGCTGCATGAAGTCATCCCCAGTTAACGCCCTACAAGTGGATCCCCCCTTAGCGTTAAGACGACAATACCTCGCTGACCGTTTCTTCTATCGAGCCTTTTCTTTCTCCACTCATCCTCTTCTACCCATTCTTTCCGAACTTAACTCCATTATACACAATCCCAGGTGCTTATACTGGAAATTTAAAAGCTGTCCTCCGATAGTAAAAAGCTTTAAAAAAGCCCATAACCTATCAGATGAAGTTGACAAGACTACCAAATCTCCAATCTTCCTTGTAAACTATGTTCTGGTTTCTAGGGTGCACATATTTTTAAATATCGGCATCACCAAAAACTCTCCTGCTGCTAACTCTACCTTTAACAATGCTGTAGCAGAAAGATGGAATGGCTGGCACAAATTTTTCACCGACGCCTCCAAACTGTCGCCTTCAAGCGCGACGGGTGTTGGATTTTTTTTTAAAAATTCGAATATTCATATCCAGCTCAAGTGTCCCCCTGAGTCTTCGGTATTCACGGGAGAATGTGTGGATATCCTGGAGGCATGCTCCTTATGGTTCCCTTGGATGGACCATTTATTGTAGGGTTCTGTAAATTAAGTTCTTCGTAAATTTGAGATATCGTTCATCATGTCCTTGTTAGAACTTCAATCTGGAGTAAGCATGCATTGGCGGTGGCCCACGTCTGTCCACTCCTTGATAACACGCGTTGATAGGAACGACCTTGTTTTGTTACGTGATGAAGAAGCCAAACAACGCTGCGATGCAGCCCTTGAGCTCTGCTCTTACACAGAATGATAGAAAGGGCTCCGGCTGACAAATTAGGAAAATTAATATCCTATGTCTCCCGATGTAAGGGTATGTCGACCGACATAGCGCAGCGGGCTGTTGACATAAAGAGACAGCGCTAAGTTGGTTGTGATGATGTAGATGAAGTAGAAGGACCGCCTCCTCAAGGAGTGGTATCTCGATTGCCGGTAATGCAGGTACCGCTATTTGATGGTATTGTGAGCAAATGGATTAACTTCATTAATTTGTTTGACAGCTTGGTTCGAACGGACTCACTCAAGGCCTATAAGATGGCTCAGTTATTGTCGGCTTTGTGGGGCGAAGCCAAGAAATTGATATCACACCTGGCCGTTACGGAAGTTAATCACGAAATAGCCAGCCAGTTGTTGATAAGCAATTGTTCAACATTCCAGCGGTGACAGAGATTAGCGCCATACTCAAACTCAAACTCAAAACTTTTTGTGTTAATGCGTGGCAGTCTCATTATGTTATGGTTTTACTTATTTTTGAATAGTTTTGTGTTTTGGCGGTCTTCTCTGCTAGACCATACTTCCTTTTGTTGCAGTACTGTGGCTGCTTTGAGTCTTTTTCGTAGAGCTTCCGCTGACAAGGGCAAAAATGGTGAAGAGTCAATTGGTGGCCGGCCTTCCGGCTCCTAATTTTGCTAGCTTGTCCGCCTCACAGTTTCCCTAGTCGCCTAGATTACCTTTTACCCACTTGACTGTGACTTTATTTTTTCCAACTAGCCTATTGAGTGCCTCGTGGCATTCCACCATAAGTTTTGATTTTGTTAACGGTCTTTTAACGATTTTAATACGGCTGCGCAATCCGTTTTAAAGATAATTTCATTTCCCTCTGCGTCATTCCTCATACTGTGCATCGCCCCGTATAGGAGACTCAGTGTTTCCCCTTGAAACACTGTCGTTTCCTTTCCGAAGCTTAGGGAAAGTTTGATGTCAAGCTCCCGCGAGAAAACTCCTCTGCCTGTATTTCTGTTTTTTTTTGAGCCATCGCTGTATATTGTTATGCTGTTATGATTTGGTTTTGTTGGTATTTCCAAGCTATAATTTCATATTTCACTTCTCCGAATGCCTTTGCTAGAATAGTGCAGTGTCCTTTATTTTCTATTTGTTCTTTCCATTGCCCTGTACTGTATGGCCTTATGGCACCGATGTGGCCTTCTGCTGTACGAATAGGTCCAATGGTGGTATGCCTAGCATGATTTCTAGTGCCGCTGTGGCGTTGACCTCATGCAGCCTGTGATGGCTACACATGCCATGCTGTTGTGGTTTATGTTGTTCGTTGCCACCATACCAGGGAGCCATATGTTATGATGGATCTTACCACAGCCGTATGCATCCATTTACATATTTAAGGCTTGAGTCCCCACCGTTCCCTACCATCTTCCTACACTGGAAGAACGATATTTAACTTTTTTTTTCTCTGAGAGTAGCCAGCCAGTGTCTTCCAAATTTAATTAAATAAAAAATATCAGAATCAATTAAATTTACAATTTTATATGTTAAATCTAGGCCTGAACCACTTATCACACTAGGCAAATAAATTTACTCATTCCTAATAATTAAACACACTTTTACACTTTCACCATGGATCTGTACACTAGACTGAATGAAAATATGGACAAGATTGCTGACACTTTCAACACCCGGATGTCGCAGTATGAGAAGGAGCTTCGAGAGGCGTCCACCATGTCAATGTTCAGCAGCCGACTTGATCTTAGCACCATCAGCAGCGAGTTCATAGAATTCAAAGCTTTCACAAGGGCTGTCTCAATATCCTGCACTCGCAGATGGAACTACTACTTGCAGGTCTGGACCGGCATGAAATGAGAACCAGGAGAAAGGAGCTCTTATTTATCGGAACGTGCGATGTTGTTAAAATAATACTACGCGACGAGATGAAGATGTCCCCGCAGTGTATGTAGTTCATAGACTAGGCTCCAAAGCAAAGGCTTAAAAAGCCCGCCCCTTGCTTGTCAGGTTTTCTTCTTTCACCAAAAATTACAGAATTGGGATTACTGTAACCGAATTTTTTAGAAAACCTAGGCACACAGTGCCAGGAAGCATTTCAGTATCCAGAACTCTTGTACGACAGAGGGCAGTGTTGTCTTAGTACTCCCAGACAAGACTAGGCGGAAGGTGGAGTGTATGTCGGAGCTGCTGCAGTACACTAGCAAGTTCCCTCCGTCCACCCCAAAGTCTGAGGGAAAGGCGAGTCCTTCCAAGAAGGCGACCACGGTTATTGCCGCAGCGCCCAGCCCCGCCAAGCGCCCAACTAGCGTCAGACGCAAAGCATTACCGCCACCACTGGGAGCAAAGAAGTAAGTCTCAACCATGTCTCCGACAAACTCTTCTGTGTAGTGTTCTCTTCAATTGTGCGATTCATACATGTGTTCTTGTTTTCTTGCAGGCAGGTAGATTCTAATTTTTAAGTTATTCTTGTAATGTAATAACTATTTATAGTTTTCATTTCCAACCTTTTCTTTATTCATCTTGTTTGTGAGTCAATTTTTTTCCAATGTAGAGACTGTAATTTTTAGTAACGTCTTGTTTGTTTTATGTGTTGTTATAATTGTATTGAGTTTCTTTCCCAGCAAGCCCAGAGTAGCTGGGTTCAGGCTTTTACTATATTAATTAAATCTTTATACCTCGTTAGTCTAGGATATTATTAGTTTCGTACTATGTTTTATGTACTTTATTGCTATTATCATAGAGTAATAATATAAAGAAGAGTGTCCATCGCCATACAAAGCACCGTAAAACGAAAAATAGTTCATTGGTAACAATCTAGATGTCGCTCATAGTATTTTTCATCACTAAATTATAATTTCAGCCTTCACCACAATCTCAATGCTTTCATTGCCGAACGAAACAACGTGTTTGTAATATTCACCGTTCTTATCAGCAAGGTGGATGGGATGGCCGAGCGGTTCATCTTCAGACTTTCAAGCGGTTGGTCGTGGTTCGATCCCCAGTGCGGACAAATTACCTTTTGTATGTTGTTTATAAGGTTTTATTTATTAAGCCAAGGTTTTATTTTAACTTATTTAATGTAGTTACTGCAAATAGTATTGCGATCAACTTTTGTAATTAACTTTCTAACACGTGTACGGTGCTTCACGCGTATTTTTAGGGTTACCTTAAAAAGGAAAAATTATACAAATGCATAACGCCAACAATCCCATTACACTAGCAGTGTTACCGAGCTGCACAGTGAGCGAGATCCTCTGGACCAGGAAAGCCCCAGAGCCATAGTTTAATCAGAATCAAAGCAGTTGTCAAAACCTCGGTCCCTCAAACGACGACTCCCAATGTCCTTGTCCTTGTCATTACATAAATATTACAGGTAAACTATAGATAAATGTATGGTCTAAATAGAGGGGGCACAATTTATTACGATACCACATACAAACTTATAAATTAGCTGATTACATACATACACGGAGCATGAAAAACTAATAACTTTGTAATTTATATTTTGCTGTATTACATTAAAATAAAGAAAAAAACCCTACTCACTCCATACCATCCCTTCCATTGTGCGGTGGTAAGGAACTATTAGTTTTCGCGCACGAATCGCACTTGACCGTGTATTTCATTTGATGTATTTTTATTTGTTTGCCTACAGGCGCAGTAATAAAATTGATACAAATTGTATTGGAGAGGTCGAAAAGGTTTAAAAACCGGTCAAGGGCGGGTCGGATTCGCACACGAAGGGTTCCATACCATTTTACAAGAAAACTTAAGCACTAAAAAAAAACAAGAAAAATACTTGGATTTGAACCCAGAACATTCAGATTGCGCAACTGATATTGTTATATTCCACGACTTAACCGACAGGGCGTGGAATCTTGGTAGGGTTGTTTTCCATGTGGAATGTCACAAGTAGTACTGACCTTGACGCCGTGGACCGGCATTCGAAAGCTCAATTCGAGGCAGGAATACGGGATGAGGAACACCAGGGTGGGGGGTGGGGGGAGTCGAATCTTACTCTCGTCGCAGCCCGCTGCTGTCGCCATCGTGATGCTTGCCGACACAAGGGTCGCTATCCGAACGCGATGAATTGATCACCGAATCACTTCAACCTTTCACAGCACGAAGCACTCACTCCGATGACGTGAAATCTACTTATTTCCCGACGATTGATCCGTGATTATTACAATTAACATTCCGACCAGGCCCGATACCTGTGGTAGACAATTATTACAAATAACATACAGCCAAGGCCCGAATGCCTGACGCCGACAAATTACCCATGTGCAAAAATTAACCTCTAACTCGTCATTTCGTTTCTATGCAAGTGACAGCTAGCTAGTTCCGTTCCGATCACTCGCGGTCCGATCGCGCAACAAAAAAAAGGTGCGTTCCGAAGCATAAATATTAAACAGTCACCCGCCCGGACAGGCCCGAACCTGTCCCTAATTAATAGGAAGGCGAGAAAGTGTTGCGATCGCTCTCTTGAGGACCGAGTCCCCCACCTTGACTTCTGCTGATCGAGGAGTGCCATCCCGATCCGGGTACAAATTGACGATCCGTCCTCGTCTCCATCTCAATGATGGCAGGTCCGCATCCTTAATCAGCACCAAATCACCGACTTTAGGGGGGCTTGTCCGGTCAGTCCACTTAAGGCGCTGCTGCAAGATGTGCAAGTACTCAAGGGACCACCGTTTCCAAAAATCTTGAGCCATCTGCTGCAACATCTGCCACCTAGTTAACCGACTTAACTTAACATCACCGAATGGGTATTCTGGCAGGGCGTTAAGGGGCTGACCTATCAGGAAGTGACCCGGCGTCAACGCTTCCAAATCATTTGGATCCGAACTGAGCGGGCACAACGGACGCGATTTCAGTGTCATTTCAATTTTACAGAACAGCATTGCAAAACCCATGCAGGGTGGCGGTGTATCGTTTGGTGGGGATCAACCTCCGTGGCAGTGAAATCCGATTGATGCCAGGGAGGGTCGAAAAGAACGATTCCCACTCTGAGCTCAATGACCCGCCGATCGGGTCGTCCCATTTCAGCTCAGCAGACCACAATTGCTGCATAAAACACTTGAGCTGAAATGTTACCGGGGTGATCCACCCGTTTGGATCAAATGTCCTAGCCACCGTTGAAAGGACGTTCCGTTTCGTCCAGACCTTCGGGGAGTTCAACTCGACCCGATACGAAAACAAGTCTGACACCGGCTGGTACTGGACGCCTAATACCGACAACATATTCGGATTTTCCAAATTTTCGAAAATGTGGGGATCCTGCTGGTAGTCATCCGGAAGACCAGACAGTAACTCTGGAGAGTTCGACATCCATTTCCGGAGCTCGTAACCTCCACCCCGTAAGAGCTCAACTAGCTCGTCCCGTCGAGCGAGCGCCTCCTCTACGGAATCTGCACCGGTACAGATATCGTCCACGTAGAGATCCTGCTCCAGGATCGCTGCTCCTCTAGGGAAATTTAACCGTTCTCGATCCGCTAACTCCCGCAGAGTGCGAATCGCCAAATAAGGACTAGACCGTAGCCCGTACGTGTTGGTGTTCAGCTCGTACACCTTGATGGGCTGATCTGGGCTCTCTCGCCACAGTATCAGCTGATACCGTCTATCGTCAGGGTGAATGACCGTCTGCCTAAACATCATCCGGATGTCAGCTACAAACACAACATTGTGTCGACGGAACCGTTTGATAACATCCGCGATGTCATGGTTCAACTTCGGCCCTGAATGCAAACACTGGTTCAGGTTCATGCCGTTAGAGGTTGATGCCGATCTATCGAACACTACCCGTATTTTGCCCTCCGGGGTCATCAAGACCGCGTGATGAGGCAGGAAGCAGTGGTCTTCACGCTTCCAGTCGATACCCGAAACCGACATGTGGCCGAGAGACTCGTATTCCCGCATGAAGTCGACGTACTTCTGCCGGAAAATCCCGTCACGCTTCATGCGTCGTTCCATCGACAGAAGCCGCGTCTCGGCTGCATGGTGTGAACTGCCCAGCGGTGGGCGATCACTCCGTAATGGAAGACGTGTGATAAATCGACCTGACCGAAGGCGACCAGTATTGTTCCGATAAAACTGTTCACACTCTTCTTCAACAGGGTCCAACCGGCGGACCGTAGGTGGTTCCTCCACCTCCCAAAACTTTTGTATCACCTCCGAGAGTACAGAACCGAATAAGGGACTACTAGTCGCTAGGCGTGGGGCAGCCGGCATGACCGGACCCATTACCGCATGGCCCAGTCTGGTGTTGACTGAAACCAGACCAGTCGCCTGCAACACGTGGACACCTGGCACTAACAGTTATCCCAAGGCATCTACACCCAATAAAATGTCTACTGGGCCCGGAATATCAAACTCCGGGTCAGCCAGTGACAACCCAGCGACCAACTGTCGCACCGAGGGCGACAACCGTACGTGAGGGTGTGAACCCATAACGTTAGGCATGACTAATGCCGTGACCGACAGATTCACCGATGAATCCACCCGTGACGAGAGAGTAATCCGACATACTCCCTTAACGGAACCGACTTCCGTGTTCCCAATTCCCCGAATGGAATGTGGATACTCCCTTACCGAAATGCCCAACCGTCTTACAAGGTTGCACGAGACTAAGCACTCCTGGGCCCCCGAGTCCAATAGTGCTCGTGCCACACATGATTTGCCGTCCAAACTCCACGCTATCACAGAGGCGGTGGGGAGCATGACCGTCTGTGGAGTGGCGGCACCCTGTAAGTGGGCGGCGTGTCCCTAGCGGGAACCTCCGCGGGATCCGAACCCGCTCAGACCTCCGTCGGCCTTGGAGTAACTCGGCTGCTGATATGCAACCGGCATATCAGACCGTATGTGCATCAAGAGGTCCCAACCCGTATAATAGGCCCCTCGCTGTCCCGGTATCCGATCATACCGGACGGTGTACGGTGTGCCCGGTGCGCACCGTGGATGAATGGGGGAGAGCGGATCCAACCTGGGGCACTCTAGGAATGGGGGCGACATCCGACTGTTCGCCTCCCTGTTCGCCTCCCTGTTCGCCTCCCAGAGCGACGGGCAGGGTGGCGCAGAAGGTGGTGGACTCCCAGCCTTCGCGCTACTCATAGGTGCCATCTGACACCCGCCCGTAACACGCGGTGAGCCAGCGGCCCGAAGTCCTCGCTGACCGTGGACAGCGGTGACCGAACCCCGGCTATCCCGCATGTTACCCCCCGCGCTGCCCCTTTCCCCTCGGGGGGGGTCCCGTCCGCGGGTACCCCAGTCACCCCGTTGGTGACTCCCGTTGCCCGGAGGGGGACTGGGTCCGGCCCTGGTTGGGCCCTGTGGCCGACCAACCTGAGCCCGGCCCTGGTTGGGCCCTGTGGCCGACCAACCTGAGCCCGGCCCTGGTGACCGTCCGAAGGGCCTGACCGATTCAGGCACAATACTATATGGTGCTTGCCACCACAGCACTCACAGGGGAACGCGCGCGAGCACTCGCTCAGCGTGTGCGGCCCCAAACAACCGAAACACAATCGGTGACGGAAGACAATCTTCCTGCGGGCAGCTACCCCGAGCGCCTTAAATTCGGCGCAACTGGTCACGTCATGATCGGCACTGTCGCAGTGCACACAGCCGTCACCCGACGGCGCGGCATTCAAAACGCCAAATTGTTTCGACCTCCCTCCCCCCGTGGGGGCGGGGGGCGCGGCCCCTCCCGCATCCGCGCGGGTTGGCGCTGCACACTGGCCTCCGTGTCCAGTGTGTCACATCGCCTACATTCACCCTCCAAAAAATCCGTCAATTGGACGAGCGTGGGCAGTTCCGTGCTACTGCCCCCATGCAGCTGTTCAAACCGACTTTGAACAGCTGCAGGCAATCGTGACAAAACCATATATAAGACAATGTATGACCATTGGTCTACCGGAAGACCAAGATTCTGAAGGGCCTTAGTGGCCACCAGCACAGGGTTGAGCACCTGTACTCGGATGTCAACATCCCGGGTTACTCTTGGGATGCTAAACAGCTTCCCCAGCTGCGCATCAACCAACCGCCGTTTGTGTTGGTAGCGGTCAAACAATATGGACCTTGCTATCTCATAATTGCCCGCCGTGACCGTTAGGTGACCGACCAACTCCTTCGGTTCACCCCGCAGAGCCATCAATAGTTGGGCCAACTTGTAGGCGTTGTCCAGGTCGTCCCGACCGTGGACCAAGCTATCAAATAAATTGATGAAGGCTGGCCACTCATCAATTGCCCCACTGAAGGCCGGAATCTCCAGTTGTGGCAGCCGTCCAACAACACCCTTCGGGGGTGGGTCTCCGTTACCCTCCCCACGGTCATTCCTTCGCGACCGCTTAATTTTCTCCGCGCGACGCTCGATGTCACCCAAGCATTCCATCGCTTAGTCAGCATCCGCGCAGAGCTGTTTCACTGCAGCCACCGAGGCTTCATCAGTAAGCCCGAGAGCTTCAGCCTCCGCAGCCAGCCGACACACCTTCCCGACGCGTGTCATTGCGTCCTCCACACGCTTGAGCAGGACATCATCCATGTCCGGTCGCTCCACATACTTATGAGTATGGGCGAGCCATCTCATTTCCTCCCGGACACCATGCCGCAGTACCGTCAAGGGTGAAGGTGCCATGTTGACCGATTTAATAGATTCTGGTCTTTTACTTCACTACCGAACTAAGTATAGCCAGAGACCAGCACTTGCCCGTCAGCGCTGGGCACAGAAATTAAAACTAAGTTGTCAAAACTAAGGCAACCACTAAAACAATTAAATCATAAAAAATATTTAATATGGTCGCCCTGTGGACATACACCTTATAATTATACACTCTAAATCAATTAGAGAATGCCACCATAAAGCACAATACAAAATAACACACAAAAATGTATTATAAAAAAAAACTATTTTTAATATAGTGTAGGTAGCCGTGAACCTTCTAGAAGTGGCCTTTCCGATATGACCTGCACTTCTACTGAGGTCAGCAAAATCAGCTTAATACCCCTTAAATAGCCTGACCCTGCTCTGCAAACCGAAATAACACTGCAATACTATAGGACCCGACTGCAATACTATAGTCCGACCGAATGACTGTTCCTTATGCACACCGAGTAGTTTTCGACTACAATTTTATAATAATTGTTAACTAAATCGTCAATTATACGTTCACTAACCGAAAATGAACCTAAATTGTGGTATACCGACCACAAGACTCACTCACAAAATGATTGCCGACCAATCTGAGGTACCCACCCTCTCCCAGCTACAATGTGGCAAAAAACAACCCTACAACCGTCCGTGAATCGATTTCCTACTAGGAAACCGCGCCTCTGCTACCAAAATGTTATATTCCACGCCTTAACCGACAGGGCGTGGAATCTTGGTAGGGTTGTTTTCCATGTGGAATGTCACAAGTAGTACTGACCTTGACGCCGTGGACCGGCATTCGAAAGCTCAATTCGAGACAGGAATACGGAATGAGAAACACCAGGGTGGGGGGTGAGGGGAATCGAATCTTACTCTCGTCGCAGCCCGCTGCTGTCGCTGAACGCGACGAATTGATCACCGAATCACTTCAACTTTTCACAGCACGAAGCACTCACTCCGATGACGTGAAATCTACTTATTTCCCGACGATTGATCCGTGATTATTACAATTAACATTCCGACCAGGCCCGATACCTGTGGTAGACAATTATTACAAATAACATACAGCCAAGGCCCGAATGCCTAACGCCGACAAATTACCCATGTGCAAAAATTAACCTCTAACTCGTCATTTCGTTTCTATGCAAGTGACAGCTAGCTAGTTCCGTTCCGATCACTCGCGGTCCGATCGCGCAACAAAAGAAAGGTGCGTTCCGAAGCATAAATATTAAATAGATATCGAACCAATTGCGTCATCATATTGTTTTGATAAGTCACGAAATTTACGATCATGTTTTGAATTATATTGAGATCTAATCTAAGTCTGGTGGCGCTAGTGTAGTCTAATAAATCTCTGACGCCACCTAGAGCATTATAAAGTACAAAAAACAGGCAGCCGTCTCTGTCTAAGCAAGCAGCAAACAGGGCTGACGCCATCTGTGTCTGGACGGCAATTTTAGCTTTCTTCCGGAGCATGATTATTTGTTCGGGATGGCTAGTCTCCTTGTATTATTAGTCTATGCTATTATAGTATATTTGTTTCATATTGTTCTTAATTAATTTTACGGATAGTTATTTTTCATGCTTTTCGGAGGACGTCTCTTTTAGTGCGATAAGTGTTGACATCCTTGCGGACGCGGCCTTAGGACATCTAGCAGCCTGAAACGCGTGTGTTTTCACGCGGTTGGAGTTTAACTTCAATGTCGTGCATATTAACGTCCAAAGCATCCCTTGTAGCTACGCTTGATCTCCTGAAGCTTTCAGCGACCAGAGTATACATGGAGTTCTTATCTCCGAATCCTTTCTCAAACCATCTCGTCCTTCCTCCATGTATTCTCTGCCAGGGGTCAGGCTCTATCGTAACGAGAGGACGGGTAAAGCTGATGGCGGCGTTGCTATATACTTACGTTCTGACATTCCTTGCAAAGTGATTAGCCTCTAGCCAAGCCTGTACTCTGGTTCGGCTGAACATATCTTTCTTGAGATCAGCTTGCACTACAATCTAATTGTTCTGGGTGTGTATTATAGCCCCTCACTTCGCATCGATTACTTTGAATCTTTTGAAACTTTATTCAGTGACTTGCCTTTTCTCTATAGTGACACTCTCGGTGATTTTAACATTTGACTCATAAATAATAACGCCCGTTCTGCCAGACTAGAATCTATCGTAAACTCATTTGACTTAAATATTCTTCCCCTGGAAGCTACTCACTTTCAACCTCAATTTTCTCCTTCTCTTCTTGATCTCACGATCATCTCCAACACAGGAAAGGTGGATGGCCAGCTTAGTGCCCCTTTCTCATATCATGAGCTGGTTTATATTTCATACAAACTTAGGTCCCGTAAGAGTAAAGCCAAGTTTATTGACATCCGAAGATTTAAGGATATGAACCTCGACTCGCTTAAAGCAGATGCCTCATCTGTCAAATGGACCCCTGTCGTCACTGGTAAAGCGTTAATGATAAAATCCTGAAGTTCAACTCCATCGTCCTGGGGCTGTTTGACAAGCACGCACCAATAAAAAAGGTCAGGGTTAAAAATATTCCTTAATAGGGCTGCTGCCCAAGCTAGAAGATAAAATAAACGTCAATTTTTTTGTTTCAATATACCTGACCGACCATCTTCTCGAAACAGGTATGAGCTGCCCCCCCCTAGCTGAAATCCTGGGTACGCCCTTGCGCATTTAAACGCCTTCGAAACTTGAGCAACCGTAAGTACCGCGATGCCAAGCGGCGCCACATATATGAATGCATAGAGATGTACACCCCAGCCCCTGGGCTAGAAGTTTCTCAAAACCCTTGGTGTTGACAAGTCCCAGGAATCTGCTTCAGGTAATGTCGATCTCAACGGTATCAACCAGTTCTTCTCTTCTACCCCTGTTGCGATTAACCCCACCACAAAGGAGGCAACCCTTCGTCTACGGCTAAAGGCTGCAGTCGGTACCTCACAGTTCGACTTTAGTCCACCGTTTACGCCTTTAGCTGCGTCGATTTTGACATTCTTGTTGCAGTGCTGGGTTCCTTGAATATGTCTTCATATCGATCTCTCAGATAAGAGTTGAACTAGTGAACCACATTCACTAGTTCAACTCTTACCTGAGAGATAGTCAGCAGCGCATTTAGTCTGAGGAGACTGAAACTCAATAGCGTGATGTAACCGCAGGAGTGCAGGTGGTATTCTTTCTCCTCTCCTGTTTTCCGTTGGTAAAGATCAACGCCATCTCCGACGTCCTTTTCTTCTTCGTATCATCTCTACGCAGATGATCTCCAAATCTATCGCCACTTTTCCCCTGCGATTTAGTTCTATCCTCGAGAATGTGAAGGACTGGGCCTCGTCCCACGGGCTGTTGGTTAACCCGATAAAATCGCAAGCAATGGTTATTGGAACCAAGCACTCTTTCCTTATTACAGAAACCTATTGTTCCTGTAACTTATAATGGTACTACAATAGAGTACATTGCTAAGGCAAACAACTTTGGAGTCATCTTGGATAACCAGGTGTGTGGGTCTCCACAGGGTCTTTGAATATTTCCCTTCCCTCAGGCGATTGCAGAAGTTCTTGCCACGGCAGGCCAAAATTACCCTAGTAAATTCCCTTCTCACAAAGTTATTGTATTTATATTATTATATGTAAAGTTTATGTAGTATATATCGGTAATTATTTTGTAATTTGTATTTTATAGGTTTTTAATTTATTCCTAGGCATTTTATTTATTGTATTTATTGTGCTGTGCACTGCTTACCCTTTTATGATACCAATTCCTGTAATGCCTTGATTTGCTGGAAGAAATCTCTTTTTAGATATAAGCTCGCTCTTTTAATGTGCCTTCTTAAATATTTGTGTGCAATAAAGAATTATGATTTTTTTAATTATGAAATGGTGGTTTTCTTTAGTGTCGCCTCCATGTGCTTGTTCCAACTTAATTTTTGATCAAGCCATACGCCTAGATATTTCACGTGTTTTGAAAGTGTTAGTGTTTTATTTAAGAGTTTGGGCTGCTTGTAACTGCCGTAGTTTATCATTTTTGTGAATAGTAACATCTCAGTTTTAGTTTTAGCGGGGTTTACTGAGAGTTTGTTTTTGTTGCACCATGTTTCTATGTTCCGTAGTGCTAATTGCATGCGGTCAAGTATTGTCACGTCATCGGTCTATGCTATTGAGTAACACAACGATACTTACGAGAGTTAGCAATTTTTTTATTATAAATAAGGTGGATATTGGAAGGGCCCTCTCCCGTCGGAGTACACAGTGGACCTCTGGTGGTCAGAGTCCTCCTGGTCGCTCCCACGGATTTTTTGAATCGTATTTAAGTCAGCTAGGAAGCATTTAGGGTCTGACCGCGCTGATTTTTGAAAAATTCCTGAATTTGTTTTGTAAGATTTTTCGATAGGACAGCCACTTAACGCGGTATACGTGCACCCTTTCGAGGGAGTGAAATTGTCGCTCGAGTATCTACACATCTTGCAATAGCGCAGTAAGTGGACTGACAAACTAGTCCCCCTAGAATTGGTGACCTCGTGCTAGGTTAGGTGCTCGTGGTTAGGGATGCTAACCCACCACCACTGCGTTGGCGCAGGGGGCGCATTGTTAACTTGTTCCCTGGAAAGGATGGGACCCCCCGGTTTGCAGAGGTTCTAGTCGGGGACTCAGTTCTCAAGTTGTCAATGTTGTCTCGCCCGCTCATAGATTAGAGGACAGGTTGGGGACCTGTCCGGGTGGGTGACTGTCCGGAACCAAACGCAGTTCGATTCTGTCATCGACTAAGTAGTCAAGGTGAATTCGGAACGCATCTTTTTTGGCTATGATCTATTGAAAATGTCACTTGAGTTTGAGAGACAAACAAATATGGAGAATGATTTTACGCACCTCTCGCACACAGTGTTTGTTAAATCTGTTACATTTTTCATTTATAGTCGTCTAAGATGGAGGAAGTAAAATATTCATTTATTGAAGGATACATTAAAATAACACCAGAAATATTGAGGGAATTAGTCAACCACGTAATAAAAACTTGTAATAATACCTATATACTTGTTTTTTTTTCATTTATACCCAAATTATTTCCTAGTTCCTACCCTACTTTGGAACTCATATTACGATCTACAGCGATCAGACGGCACGGCAACGGATTTCACAATCTTTAAACGAAAGAAACTGTCAAAAAATGTATTAAAGAAAATCAGGAATCCCACAGGGGGCCTCCCAATATGTAGTGGATTTTGAACTTCGACTTAGCAAACCATAATAGCCGAGTCGAAACGACACTGATATCGGCCACAAGACTAATTGTAACATAATTTATTTCGTCTTACCCTGGCAACCCTTTATCTGTGAAGTGACAATTTTGAGTACGTAGTACTACCACAGAATACTTAATAGTACTAGTAAAGAAAGATTACTCCTCAAATACACTTAAATAAATAGCTACTCTTGCAGCGCGACAATAAAGCGCAATCTAGCTCGCACCTGCGCTACGTACAACAATCGCTAATCACCTACAGAATCGGTTGCCCCGCCCGTGCAGGCTAGATTTCGCCGGATTACTACGTCTGAGAGTTTCTTTTACTCTGAAATCACAAGGTCGTCCTGTAAACTCCTGTCTTGCTTGATCACGGTAGGGTTACCATCGTGCGATTATTATTTGTGTTTGTGAATTTTAGTCCACTCTATCTAAGAGAGGTGTTTATAGTACTCATTTAGGCTATTGGTAAATTCTAAGGCTAGGTAGTTACCTACCTCCTTACTCATGTAATTGTCATTTGATTTATACTGGGTCTAGTGTTTAATTTTAGTTAAACAAAAAGGTATTCAATTAAAAAGGAATCTAATTTTATTTGTGAACAATTCCTTTAGACACCCTAAAATGTTTTGAAGTTAGCAACACTGGTTTCATTACTACTAACTTAACGGCGAAGGGACAAGTTATCTGCAAGGCACTCTAATAAACCTGACTAGGAGACCATAGCCTATTTGAACGAGCGCGCGAAGCGTCTCCTTTTGACCATGGAAAAAATGCTTTCGAAGTATGTCCGTCTGTCCGGATTTACGGCACCTCCGGATTTCTCCTCTACAGGTCGCAATTCACAAACGATTCTCGTGAAATTTTGTGAGCAGGATCGATAATTATATGGATTGTTTTGTCGATTCAGTTTTTGGATGTTTTTGTGATGGTTATACCTTTATGGGGTTACAAAGTTATTGGTGCGGCTACTTTCATACTCCATGTACGTATTCAGCTGCTATATATAAGTTGGTATTTGGTATTGAGAGAACATGCAGTCGAGTAGTTTGTTTTTATAATAATTCCACTTGTTCATCCGATAAATTTGGAGGAGTCGTGGGTATACAATAATGAAATAAACAGGCAACTTTCATGTGTCGCTCGCGAGATGTACAGCGCACGCATCCAATAGTAAATATTGGGTTACACTTACTTCTAAAACGCTAGCCCAAGTGTCTTCGTTCAAATCCGTAGTGGATGTCGGACCCTGGATCGTGCTTCCATCGCCTTGCACCATGTGGCAGATGCATACTATTCGGAGGACAAATCTCAGTAAGATAGTAATAGGAGTAATATTATTATATCCCTAGGAAAGTGGCATATACCGCAATATAACTATCCCTTTGGACCGCCCCAGTCGGCATTGACCGACAACTGAAAGTCGAGCCACCACCGGCACCGACACATTTTTTTAAATAAAGGTGACCTTATCTCGTATGAAATTAAGTTGTACTTTGCATAGCATAGCAAAACATGTTTCGCGAATGAGTGACACATTTTGTATTTGATGTATGGCGGCCAAAAGGTGAATGGTGACATACTGTAACCCTGACATAGGATTGAACAACCTACCAGGTTATCAACCTTACGGCTTCGTAATCGAAATTCTGCACGCTCAGGGCCAATTAAGGGTTATATTACTAAACTAATCTAGTGAAATGATTATCGCAGCGAAGTGCGGGGTTCAGGGATACCAAAATTACATCGCCGACCATTCGCTCAAAAAAGTACTAGATTATGTTTTAGGACAGCGTAAAGAAAGTCATAAAATTGGCACTTCAGGTAGGATATTGAAAGACTGGATGCCCACAAATGCGGTACCGCTGTCAAATACTTATTACAATGAATGATTCGATAGCAGAAGGAAAGTTGTCGCTGAGATGCCAAAAGTTATCAGCTTTATTCAACTCATTGGTCAAGATTTATTTATTATCTTTGGTACACAAAACAGCATTGAAGATAATACACTAAAATATGACATGACAACGGGTGAAAGGCTGTCTTCAGAGCCAAAAATATGTGTACACAGCATGTTATAAAAAAAGAGTATGTGCCTAATTAAAATTATACATACAATAAATCAAAGAACACTAAAGAAGAAATTAACAATTAAAACAAAATTAAATTACACATAAAACAGTTTCAACAAATTAACAATTTCAAAGTCATTTAGAAAAATCTGCAGAATTTTAACAATTTACAGAAAATAGAAAATAATTTACAGAAAATATTATTTGAGGATATTACGCATTTTAAACTTAAAACAAGGCAACGAATCATGGTAGATATCAGGGACGTCGTCTTCGCTGGCAGAAAGCTCGTTAAAGTAGCGACACATACGAAGAGTAGGGTTGTTAGCGCTGATGTTGGATTTGCACGGCGGGATGAAGAAGGGACGTGGCCTTCTAGCTAGTCTGCTGGGTGCGCGGAAGTTAATGTCTGAGAGAATAGAAGTTGTAATGGTGCCGTTAATTATTTTGTGTAGGTGGATCAGGTCCTGAAGCCCGCGACGTGATTCAAGGGTTTCTATCGAGAATTGTTCACACCTACTTTCGTAAGACCTTAGTGAACGACGAAGCCCGAAACGCGAGCAAAGCATACGGAGAAAACGCTTTTGGACTGACTCTACATGGTTGATATGGACTTTGTACATTGGCGACCATATGACAGACGCGTACTCCAACCTACAGCGGACAAGTGTATTATACAGTAAGATTATACTTGCTGGATTTTTAAACGACTTGGTGACCCGTAAGATAAAACCAAGAAGCTGGTTACATTTCTTGACGAGGGCGGAGCAATGCTGGTTGAAGCTTAGCTTCTCGTCAAATACAACTCCCAGATCAAGTGCTTCGGATTTTCTTTGCAATGCGACATCATCTAAGGTGTAATTAAATTGGACAGGGTTGTGGTTACGAGTCATTGTTATCACAAAGCACTTGTCTGCAGCCAGAATCATGTGGTTGTCTTTACACCAATGTGACAGGTTACGCAGATCCTCCTGAAGGGCAGTGCAGTCGCGTTGCGTACGGATACGAGTAAATATTTTGAGATCGTCGGCGTACAATAAGCATGGGCTTTTAAGTTTAGACACCAAATCGTTTATGAAAATGATGAAAAATAAAGGCCCTAATAGGGATCCTTGAGGAATACCTGAAGAAATATCAGTTAGCCTCGACAAGTGTCCTTTCAGCGCTATAATCTGACTACGATTCCTAATGTAAGATTCCACCCAACGAAGAAAATTACCGTGTACACCGTGTGAGGAAAGTTTGTTACAAAGGATGCGATGGTTAACTTTATCAAAGGCTTTCCGGAAGTCAGTATAAATTGAATCTACTTGGCAGCGATCGTTAAAAGCCTGACAAATGTAGTTGGTGTATTCAAGCAGATTGGACACTGTGGATTTACCCCTTACAAAACCGTGCTGCTCAGGTACAATTTGAGGATTGACGTGATTGTAAAGTGCGTCGAAGATGAAAGACTCGAACACCTTGGAAAGACACGACAATATGCTAATAGGCCGGTAATTGCCGCAGTTGTTAATATCTCCTGATTTGTGTATGGGCACAACGTACGCCAGTTTCCAACTTTTCGGATAGGTCCCCGTGCGGAATGACTTATTGAAGATCTGTGTGAGCGGAAGGGATAGAGCTGCGGCACAGTGTTTAATAAAGCAGGGGGGAATCCCATCGGGACCAGCGCCCTTGTTGACGTTTACACTGGCTAACTTCTTATAGACTTAGTTCTGAGGTATTTTCATATTAGCTAAGGTGTTATTGCATTCGCTGATGACACACTCACTCACATCATCACCGGTGTTGTCCTTCTCAAAGACTGATGCGAAGTAATCGGAGAATAAGTTACATATTTCTTGCCCACCACGAGCAGATTTTTCACCAAAATACATGGTCTCCGGAATCGATTTAATTCCGGAATTTATTACTTAATGAAAAGAAAACTAAATGTATTAAATTCGTGTTACCCAATGTGAACCCGGTAACTACAGACATATTTATAAAAGGACAGAGATTGGATCTTGTGCAGTCGACTGTCTTTTTGGGCATTACTTTAGACGCCAAACTACAATGGGATCCTCATATAAATAAATTGTCGAACAGACTGAGTTCGGCAGCGTTCGCAGTTAAAAAAATTAGAGCTCTTACCGACGTAGACACCGCTAGACTAGTCTACTTTAGTTACTTTCATAGTCTAATGACCTATGGTATTTTATTGTGGGGTCACGCTGCGAATGCTAATAGTATATTTATTCTGCAGAAACGGGCTGTTCGTGCAATTTATAGATTAGGGCCTAGAGTGTCACTGAGGGAAAAGTTTAAAAAAATCAATATTCTGACATTTGTGTCTCAATATATCTATGACAATCTTGTGTATGTAAAAAGAAATATAACTAATTTTCAGAAGTACAGTGATATACACCATTTTAATACTAGAAATAAAGACAAGTTGGTTGCTTATGTAAGCCGACTACATAAAATTAGTAATTCTTTTAAAGGCAATTGTATACGCTATTACAATAAGGTCCCTACTGATATTAAAAACTTACCTTTAGACAAGTTTAAAATAATAATAAAACAGAAATTGTATAAAAAAGGTTACTATAGGATATCTGATTACTTAGAAGACAGATGTCCATGGGAATAGATTGTTTGAGTAACAGGCTGTTTCGATATATAATTAGCATTCATTTTGTAATTTGACAATATTTTATTTAAAAAAGGAAACGCAAAAGATGCGACGACTGTGGAGTTTCTTCGGTGAGCTCTTCTCCACAGATTCCGCCATTGTGTTAGTGAACTCACCCAAAAAAATGTAATGACGGATCTAAGTGATGTAACAACATCCTATGGAAATAAATGATTTTTGATTTGATTTGATTTGACCCAGAGTCGAAAACCTGTCAAGACCTTTCGAATTTGGCGAAATAGTCAATGCCATGATACTTCTAAAGCATGGTACAACTGCTTGGCTAGACAATATTATCAATGAATTTATCCGACATATGGGTCCTGTCGCCGTATCATGTCTATTATCCCTGTTTACGAACATTCTGCGAACCAATAAGCTAGCGATGATGGTTATGGTTTGAGTTGCTATGGCCTCACTTTTAAAACATATTTAGATAAAATAAAACAACTTGTCACGACTTCGACATCAGCAACAGAGATGGCGCTGGGAGTAGCGAACGTGCTTATTAAAACTTATAATACTCGACTGGAGGTGGACGGAGATTTTTATGGTAAAACGGCAGAAAGGACATCTAGAAAGTTGTTGGCTGGAACAGGGCAATCTTTGTGAAATTAGTGGAGTCATTATTCCATTTGGTGCTTACTTTCGTTGGAATCCATGCCAGTACGATTGTTTGCGTGTTCAAGCAGTAAAAGTTGACGTGATTGTGAAATATTGACACGGGGTAAGTGGTTTGCCGATTGTCCTATAGTCCTTCATGTTCTAGCTTGTCGAAACTCTCTGTAACCTCATTTCACATCTTTTTACTGATAGGTCTATTTTATGCAATTGTCCGCAGCTTACGGAAACGCCCTTTATAGGCCGTGGATATTAATTAAGGACGGCAAATTCACACATCGGCATTACCATCACAATAGCATTGAAATATTCGCCACTGCCATCAGCCGACGAAGTGGCCGAGCGGTACAACCGGACGGCCGAAGCTGGCTCGGGTGTCGTGGGTTCGATCCCACAGCAGATTTATTATATATTTTTTGTTTATCTTCTCTTTGTCTGTGATGTGTCGTTTTACTTTTATCATTTTGTATTTTTGTTTTAATTGAGGTTGCACAACCCATTTATATCACTTAGTTATTAGAGTGTCCACTTGTGTCGGGCCAAATAACAGTTCCGGTCACTAGGATTTAAGTATTAATATAGAGATTTATTACGCATACGGCCGTTTAATTAGCATTTACTTCACCCACCCCTCCTTAAAGAACCCTAAGCATAACATTGGCGCCCACTGGGTATACTATATTAAGCGGCTGTATGTTAGTCATTCATTAGGAATATTGTGTAATATTGATTTTAAGAAAATCGTTTTAATTTAGAATTGTATTTAAGTTTTAGTATTAAGGTATTAGTATTAAGAGCACATTATTACCATGACTTAGGTACTAGCTTGTAGGCCATAACTAATCATCTGTAAAAGTATTTGTAAATTTTCTATCACATCTAATCATGGATCCGACTCAACTCTTGAAGGATGAACTAGAATTTGAACTGGCCTGTCGAGGCATTTATGATGTTCAAACTTGTGGCCCTATGCGCAAAATTTTGAAAGAAATCATGTCTAGCGAATCAGAAAAAACCTCTTCCCTAAAATTATATGTTCCCCGAATTTGTTTGGAAACTCCTGTTGCAGAAATAGAGACATGTGAAAGGAAGCTTAAGTCTTTAACCGAGGCATTAGCGGAAATTCAGGAAACTCCGGATAGATCCAATCTGAAAAGAATACGCTCACGTTTAGAGCACTTGAACAATCGTATTGGTTTCATGGTTCCTAATGAGGAAGCGCTCATTAAACGTCATCAATTGGTTCGCGAAGAGGTCCAACAGCTTATGCAACGTATAATTAAGGTCCATGCCATCGAGGAAACGGAAGATCAAGAAATACTGTCTGAAGATATTAAAGAAATTTTGCATAAGTCAATCGGTAAAGAAGCCGATAAAATAATAGAGAATATAACATCACAGCTTGTTCATAACACCAAGCCAACGACATCATCGGAAAGAGCCCTTCCACAAGACTTACCTTTTCACCAATCACAGAACCAAGTGGAAAGTTCTAAATACAACTCAAATCAACCAGGTCTACCTAATGCCGGCACATCACATCCCAAATTTATAGGGAATTTAGATTATACTCAAGGATCTTTTGAGAAAAGGAGACAAACCTTTGCAAGAACCTCCACAGCCAATGTTGAATTATCAACTAGAAAACTCGTGCCCATAAAGGACTGGGGAGTTAAATTTAATGGTAGGGGCAACATGAGCGTTAACGCATTTTTAGAAAGAATCGATGAGCTAAAGGAGGCGAGAAATGCAGATGACCTAGATTTGTTTCGATATGCCATCGATTTATTTGACGACGATGCTTTAATTTGGTTTAGGGCTAATCGTGACTGCGTTTCCTCTTGGAAAGAGTTGGTAGACCTTTTGATATTGACATTTCAGAGACCTTTTTATCAAGATGAGTTACTCGAGGAAATCAGGAATCGCACACAAAGTCGACATGAGAGCGTGTTGATATATTTGGCCATAATGCAAAATATGTTTAATAGGTTGCCTACTAAGCTACTTGAACACCAAAAACTAAGCATCCTACTTAAAAACATCCAACCATATTATCAGCAAGCCATTTGCAGAGATAAATTTGATTCTGTTTCAGCCTTAACCGCTGTCCTAAGAGTTTTAGAGCACACTAAAATCAACTGCGAAAACTTTAGAGAACCAATGTCCAGCTCTCACTCTTTAGAACCAGATCTAGCGTTCACTGGAGATAAGCGAGTAATGGTCAACGCCATAAACAATTTCAGTAAAATGCAAATCAATGCATCGGCAACCACATCCAAATGCTGGAATTGCAGAGGAGCAGGACACTTCTTCAGAGATTGTAAAATGCCCAAACAAAGATTATTTTGCTACAAATGTGGTCAGTTTGGAGTCACAACGAATTCCTGCCAATGTAACAGCGAGTCTTCGGGAAACGAGAGAGCGGAAGCGACCACTGCCAATCGTCTTCCGGCGTAACCCATAACTTCGATAATGAAGAGTGGCAGAGATGGCTTAAAGTGATTTCCTCCTATTTTTGTACAGGAGAAATTTGTAACATGAACTTGCATCTTTCAGACAAGCGATATTACGGCACAATTTTTATACTGGGGCAATCATATATAGGGCTACTGGATACCGGTGCCACTATATCTGTGATTTCTAGGCCCTTTTACACAATGATGGCCACGCTTGGTTTTGAAGCACATGATGTACCGAGTGAAAGTTTATCAACAGCTGATGGTACACAACACTCTATTAAAACGGTAATTCACCTACCTATACAATTTGCGGGAAATTTTAAGGTCATTTCCTTTTATATAATGGATAAATTGAACCACGACATCATACTCGGCATGGATTTTTTTGACAGTTTTGGATTGTCAATTGAAATGCGTGGTGAAAATTTGTTGGAACTCTCATCTCACACAACAGGGGATACTCCAAGGATAACTCCGATAATTTCACGCAAAGAACTGAATCTGGATCAGAAAAATAAACTAGATACCTTAATTGAAGAAATGAGCAATGAAATAGCTATAGGTCTCGGGCGAACATACCTTATCGAACACAGAATAGACACTGGAAACAGTTTACCGGTTAGTCAACGACAATATCCTTTTGCACCTTCAATCATGAAGGAATTGGATGAAGAGATTCAAGATATGTTAAGTAAAGACGTCATAGAACCATCTTACAGTCCGTGGAGATCGCCAGTTCTACTAGTAAAGAAAGCAAATGGAAAAAATAGACTGTGCTTAGATAGCCGACAACTGAACAAACATACCAAGAAAGATTCTTACCCACTACCCAGAGTATCTTCCACCCTAGATAATCTCAGAAATGCACAGTTCCTATCAACTATAGATCTTAAATCAGCGTTTTGGCAAATTCCCTTAGAAAAGGACAGCAAGGAAAAGACAGCATTCGGGTTACCGGGTAAAGGTCTATATCAGTTTAAGGTCATGCCATTTGGGTTATGCAACGCTTCACAGACGCAACAACGCCTCATGGATCGCTTGTTCCCACCACAATTTGAGGGCAAAGTTTTTACCTACCTTGATGACATAGTAATTGTAAGTAAGGATTTTGAAGAACACATAAGCATACTCAAGTGGGTTAAGGAGCAGTTGAAAACGGCCAGATTGAGTATCAACTTGGACAAATGCGTTTTCGCCAGATCATCCTTGAAATATTTGGGATACATAGTAGACAGTAATGGCCTCCGCACAGATCCAGAAAAGGTGAGCGCCATATTAAACTACCCCAGGCCCTCAACATACACGGAGCTAAAACGCTTCATTGGGTTAGCGAGTTGGTATCGCCGTTTTGTGGAAAACTTCGCAATTGTTGCAGCACCACTACACGAGCTCACTAAGGGTGGCAAAAAGTGTAAGGAAATCTTATGGAACAAAGAAACAGAGAAAGCTTTTATGGATTTGAAAACGGCATTGACCTCAACACCAATATTGAGTGTTCCGGATTTCTCAAAACCATTTTCAGTACAGTGCGATGCATCGAATAGAGGAATTGGAGCAGTTTTGGTACAGGAATTTGATGGAATTGAAAAACCAATTGCCTACACCAGTCGAAAGTTATCTGACAGAGAGTGCAACTACTCAGCATCAGAAAGAGAACTTTTAAGCGTACTACATGCGGTTGAACAATTTCGCCCTTATGTGGAAGGTACCCATTTCAAGGTGATCTCAGATCATAGTGCACTTCAGTGGCTGCACAGGAATAAAGACCCCCATGGGAGATTAGCGAGGTGGGCGATGCGGCTGCAACAGTTTGACTATGAAATCATACATCGCAAGGGCAAAGACAACATAGTTCCTGACGCCTTGTCAAGAGCGACCAACACAGAAGAAATAAATGTTTTAGAAATAAAAACAGAGGACAAGGACGACTGGTACCTGTCAATCGAAAATGAAGTCAATTCTGGAACGGCTACAACGGATTGGGACGTGAGTCAAGGCCAATTATGGAAATTTTTAAAATTAAAACAATTTCCGGATGGGAACTATGACTGGAAGCTGGTCATACCGGAGAGTGTAAGAGGAAAAGTTTTAAAAGAATGTCACGACGATCCAATATCCGGTCATCTCGGGGCCAAGAAAACCATTAATCGTGCACGTCAACATTACTATTGGCCATCCTTGATACAGGATGTCAAAATTCACGTGAGACAATGCGAAACTTGTGCAAGCCATAAAGTGTCCCAATTACCAGCCAGCGGATTAATGGGTAGACATAGAGAGGTGTCAGAACCGTTTCAAATGATCTCCATGGATCTCATGGGACCTTTTCCGCGGTCAATACAAGGGAACACCATGCTATTAGTTGTGTCATGCTGGTTTAGCAAGTTTTGTCTCCTCTTTCCTCTTAAAAATGGGAAGGCCTCCAACATTTGTAAAATTTTGGAAGAACAAGTACTTCTACTTTATGGCTCGCCAAATGTAGCCATTTGCGATAACGGTAAACAATTCGTTTGCGAACAATTTAAGAATTTGGCATCAACATATGGAATCGACTTGTGGTACACGCCTTACTACCACCCGCAGGCAAACCCAACTGAACGAGTCAATAGGGTGATAGGAACGGCCATTGCCTCTTATGTTCAGGATAACCACAAAGAATGGGACAAATACATCCCTCATATAGCCCACGCTATCAGAACAGCTGTTCATGAGGTAACTGGGAAAACTCCCTCTTACTTGTTTTTTGGCCGTGAAACGTCCGTTCATGGTTTGAAAGCGTCAAAATTTAATAGCAATCTGCCATTAGTAATTAATAGAAGCAATTTTGACAACAATGTCAAGACAAGGGAAAATATTTACTTGGATATTAACAGACGTCTAAAGGAAGCTTACGAAGTCAACAAAAAACGATATGATACAAGACGTCGGGTTTGTCAATATAGGATCGGAGAGGTTGTCTGGAAACGTACAAAAAACCTTTCTAACGCTAGTAAAAACTTCATGGCAAAACTCTCCCCAAAGTATGAGAAGGCTGTGATTATTGAGAAAATATCTACGGACGTTTACAAACTTAAAAGTCTCCGAGGAAAAGATTTTGGCAAATGGCACGCATCTGACCTTAAGCGTTTAGGATAAATGAATCCGGGACGGATTCTTTAGAGGAGAGGGGATATTGTCACGACTTCGACATCAGCAACAGAGATGGCGCTGGGAGTAGCGAACGTGCTTATTAAAACTTATAATACTCGACTGGAGGTGGACGGAGATTTTTATGGTAAAACGGCAGAAAGGACATCTAGAAAGTTGTTGGCTGGAACAGGGCAATCTTTGTGAAATTAGTGGAGTCATTATTCCATTTGGTGCTTACTTTCGTTGGAATCCATGCCAGTACGATTGTTTGCGTGTTCAAGCAGTAAAAGTTGACGTGATTGTGAAATAATTGACACGGGGTAAGTGGTTTGCCGATTGTCCTATAGTCCTTCATGTTCTAGCTTGTCGAAACTCTCTGTAACCTCATTTCACATCTTTTTACTGATAGGTCTATTTTATGCAATTGTCCGCAGCTTACGGAAACGCCCTTTATAGGCCGTGGATATTAATTAAGGACGGCAAATTCACACATCGGCATTACCATCACAATAGCATTGAAATATTCGCCACTGCCATCAGCCGACGAAGTGGCCGAGCGGTACAACCGGACGGCCGAAGCTGGCTCGGGTGTCGTGGGTTCGATCCCACAGCAGATTTATTATATATTTTTTGTTTATCTTCTCTTTGTCTGTGATGTGTCGTTTTACTTTTATCATTTTGTATTTTTGTTTTAATTGAGGTTGCACAACCCATTTATATCACTTAGTTATTAGAGTGTCCACTTGTGTCGGGCCAAATAACAGTTCCGGTCACTAGGATTTAAGTATTAATATAGAGATTTATTACGCATACGGCCGTTTAATTAGCATTTACTTCACCCACCCCTCCTTAAAGAACCCTAAGCATAACAAACTACAAATAAGATTAATAAAATATTTAGCTGATAAGAAAACAAAAGAAGGTTGTGATGGAGACTATGACAAACTGTTTGCCTCATGCCGAATACTTCCGGTTCATTGTAAGGTTAAGTATCTGATTGCTATTGAGACGTATTACTCCGATGACCATAAGACCCTAGTAAACCACCGTTATTTTACAAGATCAGCCGTTAATAGAAAATTTACCCAGCCAAAGGCAAATAATTACTACGGACAAAGGACAAGATGATACTTAACCCCTAAAATATGTAACAATATCTCACTATCGAGATCTGTTGATAAATATTGTAAAACCACACTAAAATCCAAATTAAAAATTATCTTTCTAAATTTCGAATGCACTTAACACCAAAAATATCATAAACATAAACCAAATATTAAATATGTATATATTGTACTTAAATAAAAAATATGTAAGCCTACAGGCTATGTTATCAGTATCAGTAGTAGAGTTGTATTTATAGATTATAAATGTCAGTAACTACACTCGCGAGCATTAAACTGGAATCACTTCATCGCGGGTTGCTCAAGACAAGTTTTTGCCTTTTTTATGCAATGTATTACAAATTATGGCATATCAATTGAAAGGTAATTTTATTAGCTTTCGACCTCTTTTAATGTTACAGAAAAAGATTTTTTCCTTTGTGTCATGGAACGTAAAAACAAAACAAAATTTTTTTTACAACAAAACACTGTTTTGTTTTGAAGTCCTGAGACCTTATAAAAAGTGAGCATTCGTAAAAAATTGTCATCAGTCCAATATTTCACGTCACTGGAGCACTGAATCTGAAAGAAAAAGGAAACCACACCTGCAGAAGCCGCTCAAATCGTCATCCTAATCCAGCAAGGGTTGTCTCAGCGTACCATCGCTCGACAGCTTCATCTTAGTCAGTCTTGTGTCTTGAAGGTTCCGGGAGACTGGAAACTTTGTCCGGAGACCAGGATCTGGACGACAGCGTTGCACTTCGGCGAGAGATGAACGATTTATTGTCACCACATCTCTCCGAAATCACACTTAACCGGCGTCGATGTTCAACGGCAGCTCAGAGATATTCGAGAGAAGATTATTAGCGAGTGGACGGTAAGGCGAAGACTCAAAGAAGCGAATTTGACCCCAAGAAGGCCAGCCACGGGGCCCAAATTGTCTCCAGCGCACCGACAAGCCCGGCTTCAATTTTCTCGCGATCACTTAGATTGGGATATAGAGCAATGGAGCCAAGTCCTGTTCTCGGACCAAACCAGGATGTGCCTGCATGGTAGCGACCGTCGACAAAGAGTCTATAGCAGACCGGGGGAGCGATTTGCACAATGCTGTTTTTCGGAAACAGTTGCATACGGGGGCGGGTCCTGTATGATATGGGCGGGGATTTCTATAGAAGCAAAAACGGAGCTGATATTCGTACCTGGAGGAGGTCTGGGAGGGGGTCTAACCGCGGAAAGATACATCAACGACATTCTACAAGACCATGTGCTCCCTTACTCCGGGTTTATTGGTGAACATTTCCTGCTAATGCACGATAATGCCCGCTGCCACACCGCTGCAATGACTCGACAGTACCTGGAAGAAGTCAGAATTTCCACACTGGACTGGCCAGCCCTCAGTCCTGACTTGAACCCCATTGAACATATGTGGGACGAGCTGAAACGACGGGTACGAGGAAGATATCCAGCTCCGACGACGTTAGAAGATTTAAAAATAACTTTAATCGAAGAGTGGTAGGAAATTCCTCAAGATTCCGTCAGAAAACTCATTCGGTCAATGAGAAACCGTTTACAAGCAGTAATTAGGGCCAGGGGGGGTAATACAAAATATTGAGAGGGGATAAATTGCACATTGTAAATAAAAAAAACATATCTTATCATAATCCTCGTATTCCGACGACCCGAATGGCCGAGTCGGCAGTGACCCTGCCTACGAAGCCAAGGGTCCCGGGTTCGAGTCCCGGTGGGGGCAAATATTTGTTTAATGAGAACGGATGTTTGTACCCTAGTCATGGTTGTTTATCTATCTAAGTATAATATTTATCTATATAAGTATAAGTATCGTTGTCTAGTACCCAAGATACAGGGAATCCTAGTTTGGGGCTAGATTAATGTGTGTAAATAGTGTCCAAGGTATTATTATTATTATAACGCGCTCGTAACGAAAAGTAAAGATCTGGAATCTGGAGCAGAAACCCTAACATCTGATCTTGTAAAGTCGAGCAACTATTTCAAATGCTGGCGTCTCATTCACAGCACGAGTAAAACCGAAGTATCCAGTTTCCACTTGAACAACCGCATGGTAAACCACCAACCCACAGTAGTGTTTAATGGAAAACCCTTTGCCCCCAATATCTTGGCGTCACCATGGATAGATCCCTTACATATAAAGAACATCTACACAAGCTATCAAAAAAATGTCAACCCGATGCAACATTTTGCGCAAGCTTTGCGGGGCATCCTGGGGAGCATCTGCCGACTGCCTCCACACCACTGGTCTTGCACTCGTCGTCTACTCTGCGGCAGAATACTGCGCTCTGCTCAGAGTTGACACAAAACTAAATGATGCACCTCCGCAGAGTCCACGCCCTTAAGAGAAAGTCTGCCAAAATAGCCCCACAACTACGCTCCCTGTCCATGAATTTTTATGTAAACCCCCCCCCCCCCCCAAGCAGGCTGAAATCCCGAAACCACGGGAGGTTTACCGCCAGGACTACAACACCCTTGAACACATCAGATAACTGGAAGATGGAAAGGACCATGGCAACCAACGGAACGAAAGCTCAAACTATTGACCCAACCAGAAAACCAGAAGGTTTTAATATACCGCGAAACCTATGGTGTCGCCTGAACAGGCTGAGGACGGGCCATGGCCGTTGCAACTACTTCCGGCACAAGTGGGGATGGAAAGATTTTGCCCTATGTGAATGCGGAAAAGAGGTCCAAACGGTGGAGCACATCATCCAGCGAAGCCCAATCTACTAAACCCCGGTCCACCCGAAGACCTGTTCCACAACCTAACCCCTGACGTAGTCAACTGACTGAAAGATCTAAAGACACGAATATATGTGTAGGTATACACGATACGTCATCACGTCTGTGTTATCATTTGAGTGTGATTCACAGGTGCAAGTAATACAGGTAGGCATGATGCCATTTGAGCAATTGTAATATTGTAAAACCATGTAAAAGCTACTTTGTCATGAAAGGGATATTACCATCTTCTAGATTACTTAAATGACGGGACTATATGGGGTTAATCTAATACAACACAGACGTTGCTGTTAAAAAATAAAATTAAAAAATCCTGCTTTTTAATTGATAGTGTAATATTGTATTAGTTAGATTCAACCAATTTAAGAGATCTACTATTCAATCTGTAGGATTTTCCTCGCCCTGTTTCTCCCGCAGTGGTCTAATGTAGAGAAGAGGCAAAAAATTACGTTTGCTAAGTATAGTTAATATCTGCAGTAATAAATACATTTGAACGTTGAACTTTGAATTTTGATGGAATAGCGTGAATTTGTCCTTGCGCTTCTTGGCTATTGCCGTACCTATAGGTGTAAGAAGACACACGGCAGTGTGTCGTGCCAAGTTTGAGCATAGATATTGGCAACGCAATAGTCGTGTGTTAGTTACACGAACCATTTCGAGCTAGGTTGGACCCCTTGATAATTAAAAAACTATTAAACGCAAATTTGGCCTATACATTAAAGCCCTGAGATTACATAAGGTACCAAATTTCAATAAAGTAGCCTTAACCGTTCAGTTTTGGTAACTTTCATAAACTGCCGTTTTTATGACTCACAGACTGAAATATCGATCAAAAACCTAACCCAATTCCATGTGGTAATCTTACCTAGAAGCTTGAAATTTAACACCTAGATGGTAATTTATGCGTAAATGACGGTAAGAATTTGAAAACGGTGAATTATTTGCGTTCCACATACTTTTCCAAAACAATTTTTTACCACTACAATACAAATGATTTGTCTTTTTTGTTCTTTAGTACATTTCTGTCCGTGGCTCCACTCACAAAGACATTTTTTTTTCTTTGCAGTCGAATACAAAATAGTTACGTACCAACGCATAATGTTAACCAATATTGTAGTATGGGGCCCCCCACTCTGAACAGTTCAGAAGCAACCAGCCGCAAGTAGCCGGTTTTATTATAAATTACAATTTAACAGTTTAGCACAACTGTCAAGGAAACGCCAGAAAAGCAATAATCCTGCGTATAAAAATAAGACAGCGGGTATGTATATAGTTGCTGCTGTCAATATTACTTTCATTATTTTAATATCTACATTGTTTTTACTATAGATCGTTTTGATGCCTTGATCATTGAGGTAGTTAATCTATTTCAGTCACTATATTTTTCCTGACCACCTGGTTTCATTGCTACCAACTAAATATCGAAAGGAAAAGTAGTATGGAGTGCAATTTTACTAGGTATTGAATGAGACTTGGTCTTGATAGGCACCGGTAGCAGTCAACGAGGAAGGAGCTTCAATGATGCTAAATATATGGGTAGCAAAGTAGCCGAAACCATGCGAGTGACGCATTTTCCTACACGGGGTTGCATAGGCGCAATTGCGCGGCCGCGTTTAGCCAGTTATTCAATACTCCAGGGGGCTAGTCTATCGCCACAGCTGGAGAGTAACGAAAGATTGCAAAAATATAACAAATATAGCGTCATTCCTTTTACCGGACGGGGTGACAGAGGCATAATCGTGCCCAGTTTAGTCAGCTATTTTTGTAATGTGTTTGCAAAAATCTCGTAAAAATACTTTCGGTTAGGTAGGGCAATAACCTACAAACCGCCGAATGTAAAGTAATTCTACTTACTCATAATAATTGCGTAGTAAATAATCATAATCTTTGGTAGAAATACACGCCAGTTTTTTAGTTTTGTGACTACCATCCAGTTGGCCGTGATGAAAGCATGACATTTTTTGGTGAGGTTGACGTAACGGTCGTTGACATGTCATAAGCTGGGCACCCACGGTGATTGCAACTGATAAAAATGAGCTGGTGGCGTTGGACTGACGAAAAAATTGACCGTGAGTCAAAAAAAATAACAGATTTTCCGGACCCACGGATTTTCCGGGCTCACCGTAATAAATAAAAAAGGGTGCTTTCTGTTCTATTCTATTCATTCTCAAATATATATTTTTAAATTTCTTTATGAAACAGAGGTAAAAGTCTTAAATACATCATTTACTTCACAAAAACCATGAAGGTTTGAGAGTGATGCTGGCATTCATGCTTCGTATTAAAAACACCGAGGATCTTTGGGGAATATCAACTAACATTTAACTTGTATTATTGATACAATTGCTCCATACTTGGATACTATTTTTAATAAGAGTGTTGATGAAGAAGTTTTTCCTGACGTAATGAAAAATAGTAAACTAATTCCTTTAAATAAGTCCAGCAATAAAAATGATCCGACTTACAACAGACCAATATAAATACTCCCCGCTCAAAGTAAAATATTTGAAAAAAAAAATATTTTTTATAAGTAATAGAATCCAGAAAGTTGACGTGAATAGAGAGAGGTCATCTGGATCTCTCATATCAATGGGTGTTCCTCACGGTTCAATATTGGGCCCGTTTTAGTTTTTGGTGTATATTAACGATTTTGCCTTTTTTATAAAAAAACATAAGTGCTATTGTTTTGTTTGCTGAGATACTTCACCCATTTTTAAGGTTGACAGAATCCAGAACAATTGTGACGATGTTAACAAAGCAATCACGCTAGTTCTAACTGGTTTACTACCAATAATTTAGTGTTCTTTCTCTCATTCTAAAAAAAAAACAAATCTGAAAAATTATAGCTACTCAATGTCAGAGGGGATCCCACTTAAATATTTAAATGAATAACGAGCCTTCAGACGTGGTTCAGTCAACTTAATTCTTGGGTATTAATCTAGATTCAAAATTGCAGTGCGGTCCTCACACATTGTCTTAGCTGGAATATTGAGCACTGAATTTGCTGTACGTAACATTTGACAGTTTACTTATGAAAGTTACTTTCACAGCATTATGTCATATGGCATTCTGTTGTATGGTAAAGCCGCATATACCCAATCGGTATTTGAGCTACATAAGAGTTCTTAATCAGCGTTTTGTATGGAGAAATTGAAGGAAACTCAGTTTTCAGTACAAATATTTTTGCATTTTCTTTAGTCTAGCGGTCAGCTCGAAAGCGGTAGGTAGGTGACGATAATATCTGCCTTAAAATGATTTTCCGAATTCTGGACGAACTATTGCCAGCACACATAGTACCTAATTTTTTCCTTATCGAATGAGTCTTCCCCTTCATATAGTCGTCCCATTCAATCCTACCCCCATTCTTTCCAAATTACTTGAATCCATTGTTCATAACCAGCTCTCTAATTACCTACAACCTGGATATGAACCCAGAACATACAGATTGCTCAACTGATATCAAACAAACTGCGCCATCACATTGTTTTTATAAGTCACGAAATTTACGATCAAGTTTTGAATGATATTGAGGACTAATCAGAGTCTGGTGGCGCTAATGTAGTCTTATAAATCTCTGACGCCACCTAGGGCATTATAACGTACAACAAATAGGCAGCCGTCTCTGCCTACGCAGGCAGCAAACAGGGCTAGTGCCATCTGTGTCTGGGCGGAAATTTTAGCTTTGAGTACCTACGATTTTTTTTCGGTGTGGCTAGTCTTCTTGTACTATTAGTCTATGGTTATACTGTGGTAGTAGTTGTAACTCTTACTTGTTAGCGGTAACTCATTTAAAAAATAAACTGTGATAATTGATCTCTTTTTAACTTTATATAGTCTGCTGGCTGGCATTAGAACTTCATATCATCTTTGCCGGGATTCTCACACCCTCAAATTCCTCTGCAACATTTTACGGAATCCACGCCTTTTGACCTTCCTTACGAGACAGTTTTCAATTTATTTCTTCCAGCAGGCCTCTAGAACTTACGCAGTTTCCATGCTCACAACTCTATATAATAACACCGCGTCCTATGAGCACGGGTTTAGACTCCGGGTCCTAGTGTTGTGCTGAAGAGTTGAGAGAAAAGACACCGTGTGGGATCTGCGATTCCTGTCCTTGGAGAAAAGGAACTCGAAAAGTTCACGAAGGTAGCGCGGATTTTTCAAAAAAAAGTACGAGAGAATGTGCATATCACGGCGAAGACAAATCGGAAGCCACCGTCCACACAAGCCGAGCTGCTTCGCGCGGAAAATGCCTCGCTGCTCGCTCTGTGGAGACCCGCCTAATGACGGACTTGATATGGCTACGAGATCGTTTATTGTAACAGCGCTGAGCCGCTGTGACAACTCTTAAGAGTTAAGTGCGGTTTATTCATGCGGCCCTAGGTTACAGGGTGTTTAGGTAAATAATTCTGAACAATCTGCTAGATAATATGCTTTATTTTACAACTCTAAAATACAAATTGTACGCACGTGATATTTACATATACAAAATGGTACATCGAGATCATGTTAACTTACATCTATTAGGTGCACTAGCATTGCAGTAGATAAGTTGTAAATGATTCGTTGGCTGTGGCTTGAAGGCAAATGTCAAAAGTAATCATATTTTTTTCAATAGACTAGATTGTATATTATGGTGACCGGTTATTCGTTACAGAACGTAATGTGAGGGTTAATAACAGCGATTTTATCAACAATAAAAAGTGACCAAGTGTGAGCTCTTTAATTATTTTAATTTTTGTATAAATATCGTAAAGCGGTTCACAGAATACATCTACATAACAAGTTTTAACTGAGTAGTCCTAATAGTTTCTGCATAAAATTGCTGTGACATACGGACGGACGGACGGACGGACAGACTTGACGAAACTGTAAGGGTTCCCTGTTTCTTACGGAACCCTAAAAATGAATGGGAATGAGCATATAAATTGATTTGAAAACTTCCATGTTTTATCAGTTATCCAACATGGTAAATTTATCTAAACAAACTTAAAAAAACCGTTGAAATTTAATTGAAAAGTAGGTAAGTAGAGTAGTAAATTACCCTAGAAGGAAAAACTTTTTAACGGAGAATTCAAGGTGCAAATACTATTTTCTACCAGCCACATGCAAATACTATTTTTTGTTCTACAGTTTGTAAATAACAAATTTACAGTGTTAGATAGCTGATAAAAACAAACAAGTTTGATTAATTTGTAGGCGTTCTTTGTATTTATTTTGGGTATAATTTTATTTATTTTTGCCTAATCAAAACGGATAAACTCTCATCAAATACTGAAACAGTACTTAACATTTCTACCAAAAATTACAGTTCTATCTACATATGACAGTCTAAGAGTTAAGTCATTTGGATTCTTCGTAATTCATTAACTAATGACTAATTTTGGAAAAAGAAGCAATTAAAAACTAAATTATTCGAAACCCATTTTTTATAGGGACTATATAGGTAGGTAAATAGGAAACTGGCAATTGGATCTACTAAATTAGATTATTTAGTAGATTAAAACTCCTCACAATATGTAACTAATTACCGGACATCTGTATAGATATAAAAAAAGCTAAATGGTAAGCGCAAAACTCGAGATCGGCTGGACCAATTTGGATATTTTTTAAACTATTCGTTGAAGTTTCAGGAATGTTCTAATAAAAGAGAAAAAATTGAAAAAATAAAGAATACATCCGAAAAAACTATATTCTGTTCTTTGTTCTATCAATAGATATATGCCGTTGGTAGCAGAACCTTACGTATAAATTTTGACAAAACGAGTTCTGTCGGGTCAGCTAGTATTAGATAATTTTCAAACACGGTTATTCTACGCGAGCTGTGACGTGATTGGTGTATTCTACGTGAGCTGCGACGTGATTAGTGTATTCTACGCGAGCTGCGACGTGATTGGTGTATTCTATGCGAGCTGCGACGTGATTGGTATATTCTACGCGAGCTGCGACGTGATTGGTGTATTCTACACGAGCAACGACGTGATTGGTGTATTCTACGCGAGCTGCGACATGATTGGTGTATTCTACGCGAGCTGCGACGTGATTGGTGTATTTTTCAGTTGCGATTGATGTTGCGAGATACAGAGGCTCCAGTTTCACTATTTTTGGGTAACCCTGTCTGACAGACTCTGATTTATCTGATAAATCGTGATTTCACGTATAAGAGTTTATCTGACAGATTTTATATGCAGCCTGTGAAACTGGTCCTTTTATATTATCTATCTTACTCAAATATATAAAACACTTAAAATATAAACTTAAGATTAAGTACTAATTTATAGATAGGCTAAGAGACATTATGTTTGCACAAGGACGGATATTTAATTTATTATGTATCTTTGTACTTTGGACGGGTATTGTTTCATAGTCTTTTGTTAGACCATCAGATGGTTATAATTAGACTAATTATGCACCTACCTACTTCTCTAAAAGAAAGGATACCTAAGTCATAGCTAACATTAAAAATATACAGGATGTCCCGGATCTCAACGTCAAGCGGGCACCTGGTGAAATCCCAGCCCCTATACAGGGTCTGATGAAATTAACAGTAATCTATGGGGTCGAAAAATCCTGGCTTACATTAAAAAAAATAAAAATCAATATACATATTTACTTACTGTGACAACAAACTTAGCAAATTCTCCTACAATTTGTTTACGAACATGGTCCAAAATATCCATACTATTGATAGCAGTCACAAATTGAGCAGAATAGGGATCTAAGATTGTTGTATAGAGACTGGCATACCTTATTTTTAAATGAAACCGATGTCCATCGATAAAGTAAATTATTGAACCACATATGTGTAATATCAGTAATCGGAGTTCAGTGCAAAAATGTTTTGTCGCCCTTTGAAATCAAGTTTCTCAAAAAGTATATCGTTTTAGAAATTTATAATGGCTTATGTTTAAACGATTACCAAAAACGCACCTATTTTTCTACCAATAAAATCGAAATGACTGGAATGGATAAATGTCCACCATATTGTGTTTGGATAAATTATCACCAAACTTTTTTTTATGTTTTGTGTACTTAAGTTTATGTTTTAAGTATTTTTTGCTGTTCTTATATGTTCAACCTAACACGAAGAATAAAGGGGGCTTCAGTTCGCTCACCCCCTTCACCTTTCACCTAAGCTACCGCAGTATTTTGCCTTGATATGTTTTGCAACTTTTGGTGTTCATTTATCCATTCTGGGTAGGAAAAAAATATTTTGGTGATCATTATATTTGTTGCCATTTATACTTTTGTGTACTTAAGTTTATGTTTTAAGTATTTTTTGCTGTTCTTACATGTTCAACCTAACACGAAGAATAAAGGGGGCTTCAGTTCGCTCACCCCCCTCACCTTTCACCTAAGCTACCGCAGTATTTTGCCTTGATATGTTTTGCAACTTTTGGTGTTCATTTATCCATTCTGGGTAGGAAAAAAATATTTTGGTGATCATTATATTTGTTGCCATTTATACTTATTTGTTTGCAAAATAATACTCTATCGATCGACACTCGATTCATCACCGGCTGCAGAAATCATGATTTTCCGACAGTTGGTATGCCAAAAATGTTACATGCCCCTTTGCCAGATGGATAATAAAATAGGTAGTTTGGTCTTGTCGTGGTTTGAGAAAATCTTGTAAGTCAACTTTGACTCATCATAACGGAAAAAAACATGCCTCGGAAAGTTTATAAAAAATTGGCCTATTTAGTAAGGATTTTGAAACGGTATAATAATACTTGCCTTTTTTTTTACTAAAACCTGATACATTTAACTTTCAAGGTAAGATCAAGAATGGATAAATAATAACTAGTTTAGTGTAAAACAAAAAGAGTTATGTTAGTTATTATGTAATCAAAGTCCATTTTACTTCATTTTAGTAAATGTTTAAGTTGTTTGCCTCCAGCACGAGAGCGGGATCTAAACATTTTAAGAAATTATATTCTTATTAGTCTTGCGTAACGCAGCGCATTGATGTCTTCTGCAGTTTGAGCATTTTTGTGGCGGAGATCACTGATATTTTTTATTTGGTTTGCATGTTTTTTTCTTTTATGCAGCCCCAGTAAAAATAAGCAATTGGGTTCAGGTCCGGAGACCGAGCTGACCACACAATTTGCCCCTCACGGATAATCCACCTTCTGGGATATTCTTGATCTAAATAATCCGTACAGCACGAGCTTGGACAGCCGTCTTGTTGATGTCACCGTAAGATAGTCAAAACCGTCAGTTGATCAACTAACGGTTTTTTTCTCGTAAGTTGATCAACTATCGACAGATAGTAAACTATAGCGTACTGCGAACTATATGACGCGGTAGTTGATCAACTAACGGTTAAAACCGTTATATAGTAAACTGGTTTAAGCTCGGATTGCAAACGAAATACCAGGGCAAACACTGCGGTAGCTTAGGTGAAGACTAGAGGGGGCGAGCGCAGCGAAGCACCCGAATAGTTATCGTGTTAGGTTGACATGTAAGAACAAATAAATTCTAAACCCGCTCGGTCTGGTTTACTATCTGTTGATAGTTGATCAACTACCGCGTTGGTTTATCAACTTACGGTTTTGACTATCTTCCGATGACATGGACACCACATATCCCTTTAGATGTTGAGTGGTATTTCGTCCAATAAAGACGGCAGAGCATTTTGGTGAAAATGTGGATAGTTTTTTATCCATTAAATGTTGCAGGTAACCCAATCGGTCCAACAATTGGCATTTAAAATTCCAGTATTTGTTTTAATAATACGTACTGAAGTTCTGAATTTCCTATAAAAATTCTTCTTCGATATCTCTTTGAGGTCTTCCTCCAGCCCTACGAGTACCAGCAGGCAATCGTCCTTCCGCATAGGCTAGGTGAACATTTATGTACACGTGATAATCTGGGTAACGCTCGCTGTTGGGGTGGGTACCTCTCACGATACAGTCTTGCCGCGGCAGAGGCATTGGAGTGGCATTCACCATAGTTAATATGCATTTGGCATATTTTTCAGACATGACGTGTAGACATCCGGCATGTTGCAATGCTATGTAGACTACATATCATTGCAACAGCATACTACATTATGTTGGCAAAGTCATGTCCGGAGAGATAAATTCAAAGTCGTCGGTAAGTAAGTATAAGATTTTTTCGCACAGAAAACCTCAGAAAACGTAGGAATGTAGTGTAACTAACGGTAACAGAGGACTTTTTTGTTGCTTCTTATATTTCTACTTAAGTTTCTTAATTAATGTCTTCCGACCTCTTTGGAGGTCAATCATTATTCATTCCAGTGACAAGTGTTGAGAAGAGAACCGAAAAGGAAAGGTTTCGGTAATGGATTGTTGCTCGTTACCACTACCCAGAGGACACGTGCAGGGCGGTGATGGACAAATATATCCTACGAAAATAAGTACGTACGATCCTACATGTTTTTTTAAATTCTTGAACGCACAGTATATTGTATTGGCACTGTATTAAATTTCAACTGATTTTTATTTTTGATAGATTAGTAACAACTTTTTCAAAATCCTTACTAAATAGGCTATTTTTTTAATAATCTTGTCGAGGCTGATGATGATGAATCTGTCGTCAAGATTGTCGAGGGTAGCTTTAGACTGTATGTCTTTTCCCGTCATGATGAGTCAAAGTTGACTTAAGATTTTCTCAAACCACGACACAACTAAACAACGTATTTTTTATCAATCTGATGAAATATTCTGCTCAATTTGTAACTGCCATCAGTAGTATGGTGATAAAGCCATCGTAAGAGAATCGCTAAGTTTGTTGTCACAGTTACTAAATATGTGATAAAAGATATTGATTTTTGAAATAAGCCAATATTTTTTGAATAGTGACATAGTTTTTTTTATTGTATTTACCAGACCCTGATTATATATAGTACACTGGTACAACATACTTATAATACATAATCTAATTCTAGAATATTCGTCATAAATCCATATTTTTCACGGACGGATTCAAATTGTACTTGATATGGTATCACATGTTTAAAATTTTAAAAGACAAATAACTGGATCTTAACATCAATTAAAAAACGGTCACATTATTAGTGCACGTTATGACGTCATCTAATAGAATTTGCGCAGCTATTATTGCAATGTGTGTACCGTGTAATAATGAACACGGCTAGTAAGTCTCCAATTACTCACTTAAGCTGTGGTGTGAATTTGAAATAATAATTTCTGGGCAATGTCGCGTCTTTAGCTCATCACAATATAAACAACAAATAAAGACAGAAAATACTTGTACAGAGGCAGCTTATCTCTATCTAATTTGTCGTGAAGCAAATCAAGCTGCTCTAGTTGGCATGCCCGAACATCACAGGGCTGGATTTGCCCGATGGACTCGAGCCGTCGTCAAACTCGTCGGCTGACCGGTCGCTCGACTGCCGACAGAACGGGCAGTGCCCGCGGGTGACTAGCTGGATCTCGTAGTCTTCCATGTAGAATAGCTATAAAGTATAATGAAAAAATTAAACGAGTTAATATGAAAAATACAAAAATCACTATAGAGCTCCCTCGATTTCTCCAGGATCCCGTCATAAATATAAGATAAACATACACATTTATATAAAGGCTATACATTGCCTGTCGTGGGAACTAAAAACTGCGACCTCACACACATATCAACATCCAAGACCGCTACCGCCAACCGCAGCGCTACAAAGGTCATCAAATCAATCAGATTCTGACCTGATGTCAATGGGACAAATCCCTTCCAAACAAAAACCAATTTTACAAATAGGTCCATCCGTCTTGTAGAAGTCAAATTGCAAACCTTCCTTCTCCTTTCATGTCGGTTAAAAACAACAACACAGGATTACGCATTTTCCGATGGAGGTGCAGGACCCACGAATAGCCATATTTCCGCTCCCATGTCTGTTATGATATGAAACACGCATAGCAATAGTGTATCGATGGGATCCAAGGGCGCAAAATGCCGTATTTGGCTTATCGGTGGAGCCTATTTTGTTTGGAGACTGTCTGCCAAACACGGCATTTTGAGCACTTCGGAGCAATCGATTGCTAAACATTGCTAATCGTGTTGTACCAGACTCCGGGCCCAGGAAGCGCGCATTAAAATGTACGACGACCTTTCAGTAGGTACCGACATACCTATGTCGCACCGGTGTCGTACCGACAAGTCAGCTTTAAGGCCTTAACCTCACCACGACCCAACCCTGTTATGAGACATCGCGATTTCGAACCTCATGCCATGGTTATCAAATCAAAACCATAACGGGAAATGGGCATGATATGAAGTCTTGGGTTGTTGAGAAGTCGACATACTTGCAAAGGTTTCTAAGGTTTCCCAAAAACCTGAAAATTACCAACGCGCTTGTTCTCCCGTATAATTCGATATTTGACAAGGTGGTCAAATAAATCTGGGATGTTTTGGATAAAATATATCAGAATTTTATAATTCCAGCAGGTGTATTTAATATATTTTATGATTCCAGCAGGTGTATTTAATATATTTTTTGTACAAAAGATCAGCATTTGATCATGACGTCATATATATATATCATAGAAATCATTGAAAAAAATTGGCTTTTTGGCAGTTCCCAAAAAGGATCTACTTTGATCAGCATTTCAATGCCGAATTGTCGTTTGCCGTGGACTTTACGACACTGGGCAAGCATGTAAATCAATCATAATGTATATAGTGACCTGGTAGCAGTGCGGGCAGGCTTGAACCGGCAGCTCCGGCAGCATGTTCCGGTAGAGCAGCAGCGGCAGCGGCGGCCGGCGCACGCGCAGCACCGAGCGCGCTTCCAGCTGCAGCAGCGCGCGCCGGGAGCAGCGCACTATGCCACCGTCGGTTGAGTCGCCCTGCTCATCACAAATACAATAGATTGTTGATCATGAAGTGAATAGCGTCACACTTTTTCCATACGGAGTTGCAGAGACACAGTTGTACACATGTTTTTCCAATGATTGAATATCCATTTTTGGAGACAGGGGAGCCTATGTAGGTATGAACATATTTTGAAGGTGTTTTCGAACGAAGATAAACATGTACCTGGCGAGCGTGAGGCCAGACCACTAGACCACAAGGACGCTCATTCAATTAAAATGTAACTGATCATCCATTCCAACTAATATTATAAATGTGAAAGTAGCTATGTTTAGATGTTTGGATGTGTGTGTGTTTGTGCCTCAATCACGCTAAAACGGCTGAACGAAGACAGTTTATGAGCTAGATTAACATATAGGATACTTTTTATCCGACTGCACCATTAGGACGGTAACATTATCTCGGTAAATGATAAGTCCTAGGAACACGCAGATGAAGTTGTGGGCATCAGCTAGTGATACAATAATTTCAATCTTTAGCTTTCATTTTGTCATGTCGTGTCATCGCTGGTGGCAATTTTAGTCCATCAAGCTTACATCACATCACTCGGGTAACTTACGTCGTCTTCCCAATCCAAGAACGGATCGGAACTATCCAGTTCCACGTCTATGCGCATCACCTCTGCCCCCCCGTTCGTCTCAGGCGCCTCTCCGCCCGCCCTCGCAGGTAGGGGGGAGCGGTCTATTAGTTCTAGCGCCTCCTCTTCCGTGATGCCATCCTCTGGTATGAATTGTACGAGCGGAAGTACCTCTGTGAATATAGGGGTGTTGGTTAAGGAGATGAAAGAAAATGGTGATGGTGAAGATAACGATCACAGTTACAGAATGGTGGCTGTAAGAGGCATTACATACGGCGTATAAAAATCGCGCTGTTGGTGCGCGTTTCAAAACCCTATATGGCCCACTACACTGTAACCATACCATGCTAGGAGTGTGTCAGGCAAAAACTATTAATTGCATTAAAAATTAGTAAATAGTCACTTCTTTTCAATACAAATAATATTTGTACGGTTGATGATGATACGCGGTTGTAATACCTATGAGTATAGGAGTATGCTGCGAACTAGTGGGCATAGTATTCCGTATTGTGTTACTTTCCGCGCCTGATACATTCCTAGCGCGGTCATGGTATAGTACCTTTAATTGGCCGAGCGAGCGTGAAGCGCGCGCGTCGTAGCGTCTCCGTTTCAGCTTAACCGATTCTTGTGAAAATTTTCGAGCAAGTTCGACAATTGCATGGATCTGCTTTACGCGATTCAGTTTTTGGAAATCTTTCAAAATGGCGGAGATACGGGGGTTAAAATGAAAAAAAAAACCCAATCGGCTTGACGGATTTTCACAAATGAGGAGTCGTTGGATTCGTGGAGACCATGAGAGCGACATAGGCTATATAATTTTGGTGAAAAGTCAACAGGTTGGATTTTAGCTTTCAAATTTAGGCTACTTTCATACTCCATATAGGTAACCAGGTGCCTTAATAAGTTTGCATGTTAGAAGTTCAACTTTCCACCAACGGACTCGCGGGGTCTACAGCTCACAGCACCACTAGTGCTAAATCATTAATGTGGTAGAGGCTCACCGTGAGACGGCAGGGAGTAGAGATGCGGATGCCCACAATGCCGACAGCTCAGTTCGGGCAGCGGCGCCGAGTGCCGGCGGCAGCGCCAGCAGAGGGCGGCAACAGCGTCGGCGGCACCGCCCGTCAGCGCTCTTGTCGAGAGCGTCAGCAGTTCTACGCTCTCCTGAGGATACCCGCAGAACATTTACGATACATTCTTACTTACTTACTTACTATATACTTTATTGCAAAAAACCGAAGACACAGATACACCAAAATGGAAATAAGGGCGTAGGCGAGCTTATCTCTAAAAAGAAATGTCTTCCAGCAAACCTAATATTGGCAGAATACATGAAAGAACGGGTAGATTAATGTGCATAACGTAAAATATTAAAATAATAAACTACTTACTAATAAGTACATAAATATATAATATACAATACAAATAGACAAAATTATACTTCAAAATATATATCAAAGTAATAAACCTACATAAGTCTAGTATGGAAGAGAAAGATAGTGTTCTTTTAAGCAACTTTTAAAAATAGAAAGTGACAGGCTGTCTCTGATGGCGCTAGGAAGTTTGTTCCAGAGCCTGACAGCTCGCATTATCCTTATTAGTGGGCCGGTAAAATTAAAAGGAGAACAACATCTTTGAATACGGTGTTGGACAGCTATGTAAAGTAGGGAATTTTAGGAACTGTTAAATCGGTAATTTTGTTCATGAGTGTTATGAACTATGTTATGAACATGTGACGTCATAATCAAAGACGTCTTTTTTTTTACAAAATTGAATTTATATGATTCAGCTACTAGAAATTGCGAGCGAATAACTGCTTATAGCGATCTACTTCGGACATATTCTAGCAGTTTTGTCTACCTACAAAATAACTTTGCTTACAAAACAAACGCCGCCACATTACCCCGTCCCCTCGGTCACCGCATCATATACGCGTGTTCTTTTCCTTCTCCTACGAATTTTAATGGCGCGCTTAAATGACTCAAAGTTGACAAGTGCGCAAAATTAGTTCCCTGAAGAGTTTAATTTCATTAAGGTTTACTTAACTATTATTTATTTATTTTGATTTATTTATTTTTAATGAAAATGTATAAAATTAAGATCCAATATTGTTACCAAAAATCATGCAAATAAACTTATTTGATTTGATTTGTAATTCAAATTATAGCAATTATAAGGATTTGACTAACAATAATACATAACATTACCAAGCTTAAATTATCCAGTCGGTTTGTGCGCCAACCGGTTAGTACGAACAAATGTCGTCGGTCCATTGAGTTTCGTTATAACCGGTGTCTTCTTCGGAAATGATTCCCATCTCGGTCATCGCTGTAAATCACTCGCTGCTACAAGAGATCTATAACTCGACCACGACTTTCACATGAACTAACTTAACTCGACGTAAATTATAATGCACGGTCAGCAAAATGAATAGAACTGACTAAGAAAATAAAATAATCAACTATGATCATTTGGCTTACTTGAAACTTCTGCGGTACTTGGAGCCCGAGCACTTTGTCCAACATCTGTTGAGCTAGCGGGAAAGCCTTCAGCGCCTTTGCCTGCTTCGCCACGCAGAGGTACAGACAACTGGGCGGTAGTTAAGGAGTTTAGTCTAAAAATATTCACTAGTGTACGCAATTAAGGATGTTATACGCCCTTCAAAACATAGTCAATAAATAAATAAATGTAGCCCACTAATGTCCCCACCAAGGGATACAGGTCTTTACCGCGATACGAGTGAGATTGAGCCATATTCCACCACGCAGGCTCAGTGCGGTTTAAAGGAGGGGTATTACGACTACTATTACCAAGTAGCCGGGACCAACAGCTTAACGTGTCATCCGAAATTCGGAAAAAACAAATCATAGTATGCCAAATCATTCGTAGAACTTTTAAGTTAGATATTAACGTTCGATAGTTAAAAGTCAAAGAAAGTGTGTGGACTCAAAAGAGCTTTAAATGAATTTACCTCGTAGGGCGTACCTAGGGCCTGCCTCTTGGAGATCGGACGTAAGACATTGATAAGCTACATTTACTTTCAAGTAAGTAAACTAAAGTCCACAATAATACACTTAACGCCAATTTGTTGGCCCCTGAATGCCGCCTGGAGTACAAGAGTCATGCATGCAAGGATCAGAGAGAGAGGTGTCATGTGGCTCAGGCGAAGAAACCTCGCGCGGGCACAGGTTAGATAAAATATTGGTTTATTTAAAGGATACAACAGTTGCACGTCAGGCGGGGGGCCGCCTCCATCCAACATCGCCAGTACATATCGAGCCGCATTCAACAACGCATCGGTTTGGCTCAGTGAGAACGGCTCGCACACACAACGATGCACCGCGTCGTATGCGTGGTAGATGCGCGCCAGTCGCTCGTGGGTTACGTAGCCGGACATCTCTGTATTGGAGCTAAAAACAAATAGTTTAGTTATAACATGAAGGAGTAGGGTAAGGAATAGAACTGGTATTATTTATAGTTTGCTCAGTGACAACGGCTCACATACACAACGATGCGCCGAGTCGTATGCATGGTATATGCACGCACGTCGCTCGTGTGTTACCCGGAGCCGGACTTGTCTGTATTTAGTTCAAGAGCTATCTTTCAGAGCGGAGACAGTGTGTAAAGATTGGCAATCACTGTCAAGCATTGTACTCATTGTTATATTCATAGTAAATAATTTAACTCTTTCCTGTGTTTTACAACTAAAGTAATGTGTAAAATACGCAAATCTGTGTAAAATACGCAAATCAATGATGTTTATCAAATGAGTTTCCCACGACACAGGCATAGTAGGCTAGTGTGGGAATCATAGTTAATCTGTGTTTGAATTGATACTGCAAATAAATATTTTTTCATTTTAATTTAATTTTCAAAAAGCCGCTCACTGCCTCTGCCACCTCGTATAGGAAAAGTAATGGCAAAGAAAAAATCTTAGAAGTGATATGACAGATAACCTAAAACACATAAGGTCCACTTTTAAAACTCTACGGATGTTACCAAAACAAAACGGAAAGAATTGAAATTGAAAAAACAATGTCAAAATCCATCCAAAATTGCTCCCTCCAATTCACAAATGTGCAACCCCCCCCCCACAAACCCAATAGATTTTGCACGCTAAAGTTGAATTACGCGATGCATTTTCAGGGTCGCCGAACACCTTAGTAAAATTTATTTTGCATTGGTTTTGCACACTATTACCGTGGCATGATGTTGAAATTCGCGATGCATCTCCGAACCAAAGTGTTATGTATGACTTATAAAATAAGAGACAACTGACAGTCCAATTCTGTACAATTAGAGTAGTTTTTTGGTGCGTAATTTGATTCGTGCTACCCATCATCACTGCACTATTTTGCAACATACCCCTTAGCCGAGTCGAGATGTTGAGACGCGAGCAAGAAGTGCAGATATCCGGCGTCGCTGAACCGTTCCTCCGCCAGCGCGTTGTTGCACAGTATGGTGAACACGCGCTGCGCTGTAGCGGTCTCTCCCGCCATGTGGTATGCTGGAATCACAACAATTCGATGACAGTGACAATTAGTTCCGCATAGAGGGCGCTAAAAGTTTGAAGATAATAAACACTGAGCAAGTAAGCAAAGAGTATCGTTCATCTGATTAATTACAAATGAATCACAGAGTAAAAGTAAGTAAAGCAAATTATGTCCACATTTGCTCCCGCTTGGTGGCGCTGGCTTAGCTGGAGGCAAAGAGTTTATTTCATTTGAAGTTAGGTTCAAAAACACGTCACGTGATCTTTCAAAAACTGACAAAATTAACCTAAAATGACATTAGCACTCCATATAGTATTGATTTTTGTGAATAAGAAGAAATAAATAGAATTTGATAACTTTGACAGATAATGTGCTTCAAATAAATTACCCATCTCATTGGCACATGGTCAGCACCGGAACCGAACCCGCATCACCTGCGTGAAAAGCGAACGCGAAGCCACTCGAAGACCTCGGAGCTTTGGTGCAAGTATTCCTTACAAAAACAAGTTAACTTGCAAACAAACCTCTCTGCGCTTCGACGAACTTGTTCTCTCGCGCCATCTGATGCGCATACGGCAGGTATACGTCTCGCTTGCACGCCGCATGTTCGCGCGCGAGGGCGAACGCTCGCGACCATTCGCCTGCGGCAACGGTGAGCACCGCCACTTGCCTGTTTGTAAAGCTTGGTTGATTATTCTGTAGGATTAGCTTCTCTAAAAGACTATAAGAAAGGGGCTGTTCATTATCATACCCACCTCCTCCCCCTACGAAAAAAGTTATTACCCTCAATAAGGTAGAGCCGGCTAACAAATAATTTTTCAATTAAATTCAATTTCATAATTGATGGCGGTCTCGTACAACTTAGGTTAATTTCGGCAATGTTACGTTTTCATATAGATGTAGCTGTAGTAAGACAGGTTCTCTTTCAAGAAACTGGAAATGTTAGTGTTGGTTGCTCATTAGCACTATCCAGAGAGACCGTGCAGGGCCGTGGGATCTAAATCCAAGTATTTCCTGTGGACATGAGCATGAGCGCGTGGGTAACCTAGCAAGCTGAAGATGATGCTTACTTACAATCTCCGAGTCTCTGGTAGACGTCAGCGGCATGGGTTCCCATGACAAGCTAATGATTATAATGCTGAATTATGAACCCCGAGTCTCTGGTATACGTCAGCGGCGTGGGTTCCCTGGCAAGCTGGTGATGATGATGCTTACTTGTAATCTCCAAGTCTCTGGTAGACATCAGCGGCGGCTCGCGGCTCCCCTGCCGTGGCCAGCGCCTCCGCAACGTGGCGGAGCGACTCGCTCGATCCCTTGTCTAGTTTCCGCGCCATCTCCATGAGCCTGCGAATGGTACAAATTAAAAATATCAATGTCTGATATTTTAACTATAGTAGGGTAAATGTATAGAGGTAATATTTGACAGCATTCTCTCTTAGCTTCACAGAGCTTGCACCAGCTTAAACACTATCGATTCAATTGAATGAAATTCATTGAGCGCAATCACCATTGCATTCAATTATTTTTATTCATTCGATCCATTTTTTGGGTAACATCCCCCGTCATTTAAAAGAAAAGGATACACCGACGTACACTACATTGTTTATAATGGTGTATTAGTCAAGTAAATCGTAAAATTGCCGTCTTTGCCATTGAGCAATTTTTACTTTGTAAATAAATAATAATTAATAGTATTGCCTCCGTTACAAGGTCACATTGTTGAATTTTGATGAAGGGTCCAAATATTACCTATCACAATGACCCTACTATAGATGACTTCATGCATATTAAACTATAAATTAATAACTTAAAATTTAAAATATCCCTTAACGAAAACTTACGCCTTATCAAATATAAGGCGTAAGTTTTCGTTAACCAAATGTTCACTTTGTTTCCTATTTAGGCTGATAAGTTTTGAATTGATGCATTGATTTTACTAAAATATATCTTAGAGCCATCGATCGCAGTGAAGTCCAATTTAACAAGAAAACGCAAATTTAGCAAAAAACCGTCCACTCGTTTGAGCACTAGCGAGCCACGGATATACACAAATACACACAAACACAGGGGGTTTTATGTCGGGGGTTAAAAAAACTTTGGCGTTTCCGTTTGCGCAGCATAGCACATCAGTCCATATAAAATGTGTGAAGAGTATATCAAATCAAATCAAACGTCTTTATTACTGTAGACATATACCTAGCGAACGTAATTTTTTGCCTCTTCTCTACATTGGACCACTGTGGGAGAGAGAGGCAGGGCGTAGAAATTCCCACAGATTTATCTTAGATCTCTTTTAAAAATTGCTTGTGCTTAACTGATACAAAATATTACAATATTCATTACTATAATTAATAAGCAGGACTACATAATTACAAAATATATAGCAGAATATAGAGAGGGGCACTGTTTTGTGGTCCGTATGCGCCGAGACTAATGCCCGTTTTCACCAACCATAACCTAAAGTTCACGTTACTAGGGAACTCCTTGCTTAAGTCGTCCCCCCGTAACTTAAATTCGTTTTCACCGTATAAAGAAACCCCTAACAAGGATCTACTTACATAAGTGACGGTTTGTTTAGTGTCTAGTGTTGTGATTCTAGGAAATTAAACGGTAAACACATTTTTATGATTATAATGAACAATTTAGTTACCTCTCATGCTTTTACACATTCTATATTGATTCCTCAAGCAATATGTAATATTAATGTAAAAATACATGAAAACAGATGGCCTTTTGGTGGCTAATCTTGGCTTGCTATTATAGAAAAAAATAACAGTCAAATCCGGTGTTTTTCATTTTAGCGCGACCATTGAATTCCAGTTGAACTACAATTTTGGTAAGTAAAAAAGAACAGTCCGTTGAGATAACCTAAAATGTCTTACAATATCTACATCGTCGAACTGTGCGAAAAAATCGGGCCTCTATCAAAAAATCGAGGCCGCCTCGTAAATTTGGGTTTGTTAGTAAACGGATGTCGTCAAGAGCTTAAAAGTCATCAATAAAATCTTTAAAATTCACTTAGTGAAAGGGGCTAAGTTTTCGGTCTTCTAAATTTAGGGGGACCCCTAGCAGCGTAGGTGACACTTAAACGTTGGCGAAAGCGAAACACCCGCTAGGTAGCCCTTAAAAAGAGATAAGTTTCCCCTAAAATATAGGAACTGTTGGTGAAAACGGGCATTAGGTTCCAATTATTATTTTTTATATGGGCTTATGAGTTTTATGAGGCTTATGAGTCTTGAGGCGCCAAGAACAGCTGTGAGCCGCCTATCCTGCGGCAGCGGATTCTCAGAGCGCGTAGAAGGTTTGGATGAAAGTGCCATGTAGGCCATATTTACCACATGCACAATGCGCCAAACAAAAAAATGGGTGTCTTTACCGCCGTCTATTGGAATAAAAAAAATGCGTGCAGATCCGTCCACTAGAGTTCCTAAAACTTCTTAAGTTCAAGTTCAAGTTCAAAGATTTTTATTCATAATAGCACAAAAGTTGAGACTTAATGAACGTCATAACACAATCAAGCAAGCATAATAAAACATTAATTATGTGCCTAATTATTATATAGGGTGCAATGAACTGGTTTCATTCCAGATGTCGGTGTCTTGTAAACTTTGCAGTAATCCTTTGTGCACAAAGTGTGCTTTATACATTTTTTGAATCGAGCGAGTGTTGTATTTCTAGCGGACTTTTATTGTAGAAACGTATAAAGTGTCCCATAAAATAACTACTAAGTTTTGTGAGTCTGAACATTGTAGACTTGGGTAACTCGAGAGTAAGATATAATATGACACACATATCGCTTGACGTCCATTATATCATAGTTACATCCCAGCGATATGAATCATATCTTACTCCCCAAACAAATCTCGCTCTCTCTGCCCAGGCTACACTAAACACAGTTGTGTGAGAACAAACCAACAAAACCAGACGTCTTCCAGTTTTAAAATGTCACTATTAGGCAAACAGCAACCTTATCACCTTAACATTTGGTCTACATTTGGTCCACATCTTGTTGGCAAATACACAATTGACCAAACCAACCACACGTATTTCAGTCTTAAATGTCACTTTTAGGCGAATAACAACCTTATCACCATAATCCTTGGTCTAAATTTGAGCCGGATATCTAGTAGTAGCGATAGCGAAGGCGAACACACACTAACCGCACCGAACGGATCGACGGCGCCGAAGGAATCTACCACGCTGCTCTCGCGCGTTGCTCTGTCGCACTCGCACGCCACGCATGACCGGATAAGCATGGATAGGTGTGCGTTCATCTGTACACCAGAGCGAGATTCGCGGAAACGAACACGTGGGTTTTTTCGGCTATCATCGGTTGGATTAAGATGAGCGAGAAAGAGTATGTGTTTGTCATACTATAATAGGCATAATGTTTCCAAAAGTTTGCTTATTGATTTGAATCTTATCGCATTGCAATAAGCTCGAAAAGCAATAAAAAATCTATGGGATATAACGTTCATAATAATGTATGAAGAAGCTATGGAGGCCTCAGTTCGCTGCCAAGGCAAAAGTGATCAAGGGATCGAAGCGGGCAATAAAAAGTGGTCTCTAGGTAAGTTGGTTAAGGCATAGTTCAAATGGTGAAATTAAAATGCAACTGTTGCAATTCGTTTGTTATATATTTTGTATTGAGTAGGTTATTTTTCGAGACTCTTCCAACTCATCAACTCATTAAACAAATATAAGAGCCTTGTGAGATAAAAGAGTAAGAAAAAATAAGTGGGAGTTGGAGCGTTATGAGAAGCCATAGATTTGAATGAGTGAGATATGATAGAGATTAATGTGTCACCGAATCAATAGATATGAGATATGATTACTCCTGATAAAGACACACTTTGCGCAAGTCTAGAACATTGGAAAACATAGTTAATGTTTATTTCTAGTTTGCTTAAGGGTTAAAGGTAAGGTTAGGTTATTAATGAATTGGCTGTTTGTTCGAATACTTTGGCATGTTCCGATGGACGAAAAATATTAAAAAAAAACATAAGTATTTGGAACAAAACAAAACTGCTTGAATTAGTTAAAATATAATTATTTTATTGATTTATTAATGTTTTCTCTGTCTAATATACTAACTTCAACTAGTCATTAATATACTACCCGGACTAATTTACTTGAAACCACTCTAAAAAAATGCATCCCAGCGAGGTGACTTAATTCGTCCGGGTACTATTGTTTAAATTTCACCCCCACGAATTAACAACGTCCCAAGAAGTTAAGGAATGTCTTAATACCCTCCGTATTAAGACATTCCGGAAGACCATCCTGATGTATAGTGCCCTCAGATACAACCGAGATATCAACGCTGATACACCATTTCATAACATAAGCAAATCTCATCAAATAATGATAAACAGTATCTGATCGTAAATCTATTTACCGCCTTTTTAATTACTTATCCCTAAATAATCCCTTTCATTGAAATACAATGCACACAGCCGCGAATCAGTCGCGATGCATTACTTGCCTTTGAAGTTTTTTAATGTTCTTTCTTTCTTCGTGAGAAATTGGAAGTTTTGCTCCCTATTGTGTGTAGCATCTCTGATGTTTATTAGAAACTGGTTATTGAGGGTGAAACAGTCGAATTTGCTGTCCCGACGATGTTAACAAAAGGCTTGTGTTTAAACGATTACCAAAAACGCACCTATTTTACTACCAATAAATTCGAAATGACTGCCAGAATGGATAAATGTCCACCAAATTGTGTTTGGATAAATGATCAACAAACTTCATTTTATGTTTTGTGTACTTACGTTTATGTTTTAAGTATTTTTTGTTGTTCTTACATGTTCAAGCCAACACGAAGGATAAAGGGGGCTTCGCTTCGCTTACCCTCTTTACCTAAGCTACCGCAGTATTTTGCCCTGATATTTTTTGGAACTTTTGGTGTTCATTTATCCATTTTGGGTAGGAAAAAAATATTTTGGTGGTCATTATATTTCTTGCCTTAACTAAACAGCGAGTGAAGGCACGCTGCGGGTAGAAGGGTAGGAGGGGCGCCGGGGACGTGGCTACTCGCAAAAAAATAGAATATACTTCTATTTGCCTCATTTCGCTGATTACTGATTAGTAATCACTCACACTTAACACTGGCAGTTCAGACGTTGCTAGCATTTTACACTTCACAGCCACACTTTACACCCTGCACTTTGAACTAATCAAAATGAATAAAATAATAATTGTCCTCATAAAGAACCTTATGATATCTGAAATGTCAGAATTCTACGGAATAAAAAATCTGAGTTTAGGTGGCTTACTTACATGTCGGTCCTGCCAGCATGCGCACAGAGCGCGGCAGCGCGGCGTACATCCCCGCAAGCGAGGTACATCTCGGCGGCCGCGCGCGGCTCGTTGATGTGCTGCGCCCAATCAGCGCGGCGCCGCGCCAGCGCTGCCGTGCCCTCGTTGTCTGAGACTAGCTCCTGTCGATAATGAGATATAGACTAGTCAACGATCGATTCTAGTTCAAGTGCAAGTTCAAGTTCAGAGATTTTTATTCATAATAGCACAAAAATTGAGGCTTAATGAACGTCATAACATAATCAAACAAGCATAAGAAAACATTAAGTAGGTGCCTAATTATTAGTACAAAATATATATGGTTTAAGGCCAGATGTCGGTGTCTTAGTAAAAGTCATTGAGTTTGTAGTAGTAGGCCTTTGTGCACAAAGTGTGCTTTATACATTTTTTGAATCGAGCTTCAGTAAAGTTATGTATTTCTTGCGGAATTTTATTGTAGAAGCGTATATAATGTCCCATGAAATAAATACTAGTCGGAACATTGGAAAAGAAAGTTTATATTTATTTATAGTTTGCACATTGTGGCGGTTATCATTGGTTGTAAAGCTACTGATATTTTTTCTCACATACATTATGTTTTCATAGATACATTGACTTGCAACTGTTAGGATGTTGGTTTCTTTAAAGAAATCTCTCAGATACTCTCTATTACCTAGATTATAAATAAATCTTATCACTCTCTTCTGCTAAATGAAGATGGAAGAAGAGGCCAACCCAATAGTAGTATGCCGTAGGACATAATGCTATGGCAATAACTAAAATATACAAGCCTAGCAGTTGCGGCTTCAGTCAATTCCCTGTTTGTTTTAACTGCATATGTTGCGGAGCTAAGTCTAAGTACTAATTTTACAATATGAGGACCCCACTGTAGCTTGGCATTATAGTAATGCCGAGATATACAGTTTCATCTACTAGTTTGTCTTTCCCCGACACAATGTTACTCATTGCCTTGCCTTTCATTAGGTAAAGTGAATGTTATGCACTTTGTCTTTTTGGAATTCAGAAGCAAGTTATTAGCAGTAAACCAGTCTAGTACTCGCGAGACAGCATTATTTGTTTCCTGTAAGTAATTTTCTTGTCTCCTAATTTAAAAAAAATGTGACGTCTCATCTGCATCTATATCTGACATGTTTTATACCATGAATGGCAAATTATTTACATACACGAGGAAAAGGAACCGACCCAGAATAGATCCCTGTGGGACTCCCATCTTCACCTGAGAACCCGACGATTTTGTCCTATTAATGTCAGCTTTTTGAACCCTCCCTTCTCTACCCTACCATCTCATAAGCTATAGAGCTATTGCCTTTTATGCCGTAGTGTTTTAGCTTTAAGAGCAATGATTCGTGGTCTACACAGTCAAATGCCTTGGACAGGTCACAAAAAAACACCTATAGCGTCCCTAAGATCTTGCCACGCATTGAAAATATGTTTCACTAACATGTTTCCAGCATCTGTTGTCGGCCGCCCTTTTGTAAATCCAAACTGAACAAAAATGTAAGGAGAATTTGATGCTCATTGAAGTGCCCCAGCAACTGACGCAATATAATCTTTTCATATATTTTTCTCCATACGGGTAGAACCGAGACTGGTCTGAAATTTGTGGGGTCACCCCTATCGCCGCTTTTAAATAAAGGTACCAGCCTGTTGTGTTTCATGAGATCATGAAAAGTACTCTCATCTACACATTTATTGAAGATTTCAGCTAAACTTTGATATGATAATCTGTGGTAATGGGAATCTGTATAACTGGGAACCTGTAGAAATGGGAATCTGTAAAAATGGGAATCTGTAAACATGACAATTAGTAGAATTGGGAATCTGTAGAATCGGAATTCTGTTGAACCTGGATTCTGTTCTTTCCTTTATATATGTTTTGTATTCACTGTCTTGTGCAATAATAGTAGATTGTTAACCAAGGGTGGAAATCGACCTATTTCACTTCGTTCGAGCGCCAATAGTTCTAGGGTGAAATGGGTCACTTTCACCCGAGTTAAACACTCTATTTTTCATTTCGACTGTGAGGCAAACACATTTTCCGAATGGGTCTTCACATTTTTAGCAGATTACCAGTTCATGAAATGTTTCTATGCCTTAACCTATCTCTCCTTAGAGCAGTGCGGTAATATATTGTTAACAACATCTTTTGCATGTTCTTTTATCTCATCGGGAGTAAAATCAATGTCCATGTCACTGGAATTACTTCCGGTGTTGATATTTAAACTTGTGTTTCCGCTTTTTCTACTGCAAACTTTCATTGTTTTTGTTACTAGATACTGAAATAAAATACGCATACTGCCAACATTAGAAAAGTTTAAAAAGGAGAGATGAAAATGATATTGAATATTGAATCAGTACAAATTATACACATTTGCGTATCGTGAAAAATCCATTGTCCTGAGGGTGTCCCTGGCTGAATATGATGATGTACCTGTGCTTTATTGAACATCCTCAGGTCAGCGTACAACTCCAGCGCCAGATCATCTCTCGCCGAGGCTTTGAAGGCGCGCGCCGCGTCGTTGTACCGGCCCATGTGCGCAAGCGCCGCGCCTAGCACTAGTGTACGGTTCTCCCCGCCGTCCAGACGCTCCTGTCAAATACAAGTGTAGTTAATCTGGTTTATTCGAATCTCTCTCCGTTTTTTTTTTTATTTGCGTCAAACCTCCTTTGGCTATTATGTTGTCTGTGTCAAGTGAATTTATTAAGTCAGAAACTGGTCGCCTTTGGGGTTTCGTACCCGAAGAGTGCAAAACGGGATAGTAATAACTAAGTCTCAACCGTCCTTCCGTCTGTCCGTCCATCAGCGGACTGTATCTCAAGAACCGTAATAGGTAGAGTTGAAAAGTTTACAGAATGTGTATTTCTGTTGCCGCTACGCCAACAAACAAATGAACTACACGAAATTTTATAAATGAAAGGAGGTGCCTATACAAGAGAGGTGTTTTCATATAGTGGGGCCTGCGAATTACCAAATCACCATCATTCAAATATCATCACAGTTTTCGCAATTTATCGAAACGTCGTCGTAGGCGCTAAATTTAGTGGCCTTAATTTTCTCGTACGATGGTGTGCGGGACCGACCCGCACTTGCCCAATCTTCTTGACACCCCATTCTTATTTGGCACCCCACGGCGAAGGCACAGTTGCGCGCACGTTTTGCCACCTATTCAGTATCCTACCGCCGGGGCCTCACCTATCGCCACAGCTCTAGATATCAGCTTTCCCTACGATATCTTCTTCTTATCTTAACCTGTAAGGCAGAGTCTATTAACTATTTGAGGTTTTCAGGGGGGTCAATCACTATAAATAATGTTTCACCCTCACAAAACAGTTTAAAATCAAATTTAAGTTAAGTTAAAGAAAAAGCATAAAATCGTAAAAAATGATTCACGTAATTAATGGACATCCCCTTTATCTATAGCATCTACCCTCTTTCTGGTCCTTTGTTGCCTGTGTCAACTGTATTTATTAGATCAGAGGCGGTATAGCCGATGATGATAACCTGCAACCTGGCTTACCTGCAACTGGTGGATCAGATTGAGCACAGCGATGTTCCCGCCACGTTGGAAAGCTTTCCGAGCGACCTCCAACGAAAGCTCTTCTAACGCGGCGTATCCGAGTCGCTCCCAGTCCAACGCCGTTACACCTAGGCACGCGACCGCGTATGCGTCACTGTACGACAAAAATATGAACATGAAGGCTTCATTAAATGACAGCCGGGTAAGTCCGGGAAAATGGACGGGCCGCGTGTTCTGAAAAGCCCGTGGGGTACAACGCGGGGCCGCTATGTACAACATGGGTTTTTCAGAATTTCGAACCACTCGAAAAGCCAGAGCGCTACAGCGCGACGCTGCGATGTACCACACGGGGCTTTTAAGCTCCCATATTGACAATTCATCGTCTTAATAGCCCGTAGTGTAATACGCGAGTAACCCATCACTACGTGAAAGAGAAAGATGATTAGTGTAAAAAGCGCGAAAATAAATGCCAAATAAGCAACCAATTCGGTTTTGTAAAACTACATGGGTCACCTCGCTCTGCTCCGCTTCGCTCGTCTCCAGGTAGTACATAAAGATGTTACCTAACATAACCTAACTTTCGTATTTGGACAGAAAGTGACCTATAGCAACCAATTTGGCTCTAAATTCGAGTATAAACTAAGCATGGTGAAGAAGGGGGCAGGGCAAAAAACAAGAACTTACGTGTATTTCTTTCCGCAATTTGAAAAAAAGTGAGCAGTACAAATTTTGAATTTCAAAAATTAGGAAATACATAGGCACTTTGTAGCGTTGTAGTGTTCCGTTTTTTTATCTAAAAGCTAATTCTAGCAAAGCCAGAGGGACACAATGCCGCAGGCGTTATACCCCACGGGCTATTCAGAAGATGAATTGTCAATGTGAGCGCTGAAAAGCCCCGTGTGGTACAACGCATCGTCGCACTACAGCGCTCTGGCTTTTCGAGAGGCCCAGCGTTGTACCCCATGGGCTTTTCGGAAGACGCGGCCGGGCCAGGCAGGCGTGCTAATATAGTACGTAGGCTGGCCTTGATCTGACTGTACTCATCCACATTAGGCCTCCTAAATTAGGACCAGATCTTTGCTCTACGAGAAGCATCTGGCTTTGAGACAAAAAGTTTACTGCGCTTTCGTAGACTTAGAAAAGGCTTATGATAAAGTAGTGAAGAATGATTTGTGGGAAACACTATCCGTGTATGGAGTGGACAGCCAAATGATTCGTGCGTCAGGATAAACGGTGCTTACAAGGGCTGGTTTAACATCGAACGTGGTGTGACACAGGGCTGTGTAGCATCGCCATGGCCGTTCATGGATAGTTGTTTGAATGATTTGAAAGAGCGTGATTGTGGGATGCAAATGGGAGTTACTTATCAAGTGCCTCTTATACGCCGATGATCAAGTTATTCTTGCGTCGTCGGTGGTTAGCTGCAGGAGATGGTAACTCTCATGAACGAATCACTTAAGAAGAAGAGAATGAAAGTGAATGTCAGTAAAACGAAGGTCATGGTTTTAGAAAAGGATGGAGGAGTAACTGAATGCGTGATTATATTGATGATGAACAAGTGGAACGAGTGAATGAGTTTATATACTTGGGTAGTATGTTTACAAGAGATGGGAAATGTGAAGTTGATATTGAAAGGAGAGTGATTGCGGACAATAAAATCAATGGGGAACTGCACTCCTTGGTGAGTAGCTAAATGGTGTCCCAAAAGGCAAGTTTAAGTTAAGTTGGCCCAGTTTCTGACATGGTTTACCTGGCCCTGCCTTTGGGCACCGTTAGAGGGCTGATTTCAACAGTTGTTCTGCGGGTCTCCTTATCACGTGACCACGCCAACGGCACTGCAGCGACTGAACGTGACAATTCACAAATCCGCGTAACAGCGAACATATAGTTTTTGGTTGGGTGATTTTCAAGATCCCACTCAAGCATTACTCAACACTACTCTAACTCATAAGTTAACAAACGTGTCAACTCACGCAAATTGTTTGTGTTCAACATATTGATGGACGGCGTGCGACAACGGAATGTATACCGTCTGCATCGCATTGGACTGAAGGCTGAACACGCGACCTCCCTGCGAAAACATAAAAGTTAGTCAAATACAGTCCAGAAAGTGAGACCTGGGAAATACGTTTGTGTGAAGTTTTATACGGATGGATCAGACATCGACTAAGCGTGATTTTCGTCAGTGTAATCTTGGTTGTCAAGTAGCCCATTGGCCGGCCCTATGCAAGCGCACACAATCGCAATTCTCAGGTGTCTTCTTGCCTGTAGTGATTTTCTTTATTCGAACTGTCAAAACGCCAAAAGTTATGTGAATGAATATAGAAAACTGTCTGTTGATTTTATTCATACAGAAGGACCACGCAATACCCAGCTCGGTAGCGTTTAATAATAAAGCGCAGTCAGAAGTTGTTTTCTGCATTATCTGTGCTTATCCGAACACTTCATATTTTGTGGTTAACAACCCATGCGTTTCCTGCTCAGATGAACAAAACTCTTTGCTTAACCTTCCCGCCCGTGTAAGCACTCCCCCCTCCACGAAGGCTGACAGATATATAAAACTCCGCTGACTCGCACGAGCATACGGATAGTTTCGACCGTCGCGCACACGGATCTCCGCTTCGCCGTCCCGCTGCAGTTCACCCGCCGCTTCGTGCGAAGCGGACGTGTGTAACACGCGCCCGTGCGCGCCGCGATCGCGATACCCGCGCCGCGAGTGTTCAAGGAGGGGATTACCACATCGGGACGGACGCCGGCTCTGCCTAAGGTCGTGCCTGGTGTGTAACCCTTTCTGTGACGCCAGCTCGTCCATAGCCCGCTGCTATGGACGAGCCCAAAAGCCCTTTTCAGGGCTACAGTGCTACTAATGACAGTGACAATGATACCAGTGATAGTGCAAGTGCAGTCGTGACCGCGAGCCCACCGCTGGGTGAAACCCCGCGCCGGCATCGCGCGCAACGCTCAACTTCGTTGGACCGCCTGCTCCCTATCTCCACATCGACGGAGTACGGGTCGCCCGTGGTGCGGCGTCCTGGGTCTCCGAGGGCAGAGCTTGAGCTGGACGAATTATATTTAATTCGGGCCGCTCAAGCCAACCTGTTTTCGGCGGGCCTACTCCGTGCCATGGAGGCCTACGTCGCCTCAAGCCGCGCCGCCCTACCGGGCAAGCCTGCGGCTTGCATTGGCGTCGAGCTACTCGATGCAAAACTAGTGGAGCAGGCGAAAATGCAGCCATTTGGTGCTGCCACCAAATTTGGTGCTGCCACCAACCCGCGGGACGAGGCGCCCGCGTAGCGAAAGCCCGAGCGACGAGCTGCGTCTCCGAGGAGATGGAAAGCGAGTCCAGCTTGCGGACTCGCCGACCCCGCCACCGACGAACCAGCCGCCGCCGAGGAAGACGGGCCTCGACATGCCGTCGCTGTCGCCCTGGACGGGCGCGCTTCAGGCACCCGCCCCCGCCCCTGGACTGTCCGCCGCCGCGAGTGACTATGAGAGTGCTTCAAAACAAACAGGTACGAGTGTTTTACCTAATAAGTGCTCTCCTACAGTGTCGTTTGCCGCGGCGGCCGCGACCGCATCCACCGTGTCTGGGGCACCGCGCCCCAGCACCGCGTCCCCCCCCCGTTCAGTGAGGCACCCGGTGCCGCCAACCGCGCGTCCGCCCGCCCCGTTGGCGACCACGTCGCGAGTGCCCGTCCGCCCCACGCGCTCCGCCGCAGCGCCCGCGATAGTGCCCGCCCGCCCTACGCGCCCCGCCGCCGCGCCCGCGAACCCGCCCACCGCCGCAACTGTGCCTGCCCGCCCTACGCGCCCCACCGCTGCGCCTGCGAACCCGCACGCCACCGCACCCGCGATAGGGCCCGCCCGCCCAATGCCGCCCGCCCGCCCAACGCCGCCTGCCACTGCCGCCGCCCAAACCGCAGCCGCGATTGCCACCGCCACCGCCGCCCCGTCGGGAGGCGCTGCGCCACAGCAGCCCCGCCAGCCGCGCTATCCGCCCCTTATTGTGGATGTTCAGGCCTCTCGGCACCCAATGACCTCGCAGGGGCCCATAGCTACGAGGTAGCGTAGCGATCAGATGCCAAGAAGTGTGAACGTCGGCGATTCACCGAGCTAATACTTATGAATCTATCTGACCTGGTCTGTGCTTCGTTCCCGTCAAACTCCTGTCTCTCTGCAAGGCCTGGGTGCACCCTAGGCTCTTCTTGGTAAACAGGTTCTTCAGCCAACCAGGTATGGCTGGCAGGCCAGCTTCGACGAGCACAGTGTTCCAACACAGGTTATGTTACGTGGGAAAAACCAATCGGCCACGTAAATGCGAACTTTATCTGGTTCGGGGAACCACAATACACTCAGCTATATAGACAATCCTGAGGGGAACCCGAATACATTCCAGATGGCTTGCGATTTAATTTCAATACCCTATACCAATACGCGTTACATCGCGAGGGCTTTCGTCTGTCAGTTGTCAAAAACTGCTAGGTTGGCAGCAACGTCAAAATCAAAATGGCCGTTCCGAAACCATCGATCGAATATCGATTTGGAATCGAACAATCACCCGCCCGGACAGGCACCCACCTGTCCCTTAATCTACGGGCAGCCGAGACAACGTTGCTACCGCTCGTTTTAGAACCGAGCCTCCTACTAGAACCTCTGCAGACCGGGGGGTCCCGTCCTTGCCAGGGAACAAGTTAACAATGCGCCCCCTGCGCCAACGTAGTGGCGGTAGGTTAGCATCCTTAACCAGAACGAGGTCACCAACACTAGGGGGGCTGGTTTTGTCAGTCCACTTAAGGCGCTGTTGTAAGATATGCAGATACTCGAGCGACCAACGCTTCCAGAAATTCTGAGTAAACTGCTGCAACATCTGATACCTTGACAACCGATACAATTTCACTCCCTCGAAGGGGTGCTCGGGCAACGCGTTAAGTGGCTGTCCTATCAAGAAATGGCCTGGGGTCAGAGCCTCCAGGTCATTTGGATCCGAGCTGAGCGGACACAACGGTCGCGAATTGAGAACGGCCTCGATCTTACAAAACAATGTCGCGAGCTCCTCAAAAGTCAGCGCGGTCTGACCTACTATACGCCCCAAGTGCGTCTTAGCTGACTTAACTACGGCCTCAAAAATCCCACCCCAGTGGGGGCAACTCGGTGGGCTGAAGGTCCACTGTATACCCCGACGGGAGAGGGCCGTTCCAATATCCACTTTATTTACATTCAAAAAGTTGACTATCTCTCGTAAGTATCGTTCCGCACCGACGTAGTTAGTGCCGTTATCAGAGCGGATCAAAGTTGGAAGTCCCCTTCGAGAAACAAACCTATCCAAACAAGCAATGAAAGCCTCTGTCGAGAGATCAGCAACGAGCTCGAGATGTACCGCCTTGGTGGATAAACAAACAAACACACATAGGTACGCCTTGTATTGCTTAGCGGTACGCAATCGTGAACTCTTCACCATAAACGGTCCGGCAAAATCCGTACCAACACCTGAAAACGGTCTGACCTCATTCACACGATCAGGGGGCAAGTCCCCCATGAGAGGTTGCATCGTGGCAGCCTTAAGTCGATAACAAGGCATGCACCGAAACACGATGTTCCGTATGACACGGCGGGCAGATAAGATCCAAAACTCCCGCTGGAGCGTGGCCAACAACGCGTTACAGCCGGCATGCGCGTTTTTAATATGACGATCAGTCACCAGTAATTCAACTAACTGTCCCCCCTTGGGGAGCAGAAGTGGGTGACGAGCCGAATACGACAGATTCGCATTGCGCAATCTTCCTCCTACCCGAAGTAACCCGGTCGAATCAACAAAGGGGTTGAGACGCGCGACGGCTCCCTTCAATTTCGAACGTCCACTTCGTATAATCTCCAATTCTGCCCCAGACTTCGAGGACTGTACCAACCGGACCAAATTCAGTAGCGACTCGTTTCGCTCTGCCGGAGTCAGAATAGGGTCCAACGTTCGCTGATCGCGAGGAGTACGACAATTTCGAGCGAATCTCCTAATCCAAGTGGACACGTTTATCAACTTGTCAAGTGAGCTATACCGGTCCAGCAGAAACCCGGCGTCAGGGTCCTCAGCCTTCTGGGTAACATGCACGGCCGCTCTGGGGCCATGATCCGAAGATACTACTACATGGCTGTGGGGCCAGTCCGATTCTCTCCTGGCAAGCCAGGGTGGTCCCCACCACAAATGGTGTCTAACGAGTTCAGGAGCCCGACATCCCCTGGATGCACAATCAGACGGGTTCAATTCTCCTGGTACATGTCTCCAGGTCAGTGGGACCTCAGACGACACAATCTGGGAGACACGGTTCGCAACAAAAACCTCTAAGTTATGAACCGAAGCCTTCAGCCAGCACAAAACAATCTGGCTGTCCGTCCACGCGTACACCGTATCCTCCAAACCCACTGACCCACGCAACACTGTTAGAGTGTGATTCAAAAGTTTGGTCAAAAGAGCAGCCCCGGACAGTTCCAGTTTTGGAATCGTCATCCTTGTCCGAATAGGCGCTACCTTGCTTTTTGCCAAAACCAAACGCACTTCAACCTCCCCGGTGGAGGTGACGGTTCGCAAATAAACCGCTGCCGCAAACCCTCGTTCAAAGGCATCACAAAACCCTTGAAGGGTTGCCCTGTAATCCCCAGCAGGGACCAATTTCCTCGGCAGCGATACATTATTTATCTTGAGGCCCAACCATTTCGCTAAATCGTTCGATACAATGCAGCCCTGAGCTCCAGAATCTAATAGGGCGCGAACGTATGTTGGGTTGCCCGCCAAATCCCAAACAAGCACAGAGGCGATCGGTAACACCACCGTCTCCGGTTGGGGGGCAACAAATTGTTGGGCCGCAAATTCCTAGCGAGGGCCCCCGGGGCCCCACTGTGCCTGTAACAGATCAGGTAGGCAGCTATACGCCAGAGGGTCCCATTGTACAAATGGCCCACGCGCCGGTTCCATTGCCACCCTACGACGCCCCCCGAAGGGGGGTGGGCGTGATTTCAACCGTGGCCGCTCCATGAGCGGGGGGGACATCACATGCGACCGACGAGGACGAGGCGACGAGCGGGGCGACAACTGAGGCGGCGTCCGAACCGCATCCGCATAGCTCGAAGGTGTCCCATGCCACCCGCCCGTTACGGCCTGCTCAACATACTCAATGCCCCGCTGAGTCGGATGCTGAGTCGCAACCGAAAACTCAGGGCCCCCCATGTGATGACCCTGAGTGCGGCCCTGCACCCCTGGGTGGCTGCGTGCTTGTGGCCCCATTGCCCGCTGAGTCGGATGCTGAGTCGCAACCGAAAACTCAGGGCCCCCCATGTGATGACCCTGAGTGCGGCCCCGCACCCTAGTACTACCCTGTGCACGTGGGGACGTTGGCCCCTGAGTTGCGCTCCAAGTCGCAAACGAATTCTCAGGGCCCCATGCCGTGTCACCCTGGGTACGGCCCTGTGCACGTGGGGACGTTGGCCCCTGAGTTGCGCTCCGAGTCGCAAACGAATTCTCAGGGCCCCATGCCGTGTCACCCTGGATACGGCCCTGTGGAGGCTGTTGGCCGGACCGGTTCATGCACAACAGATTGTTGTGGGCCCCACCACAATATCCGCACATTTTTGTGCGCGTGCAGTACCTAGCCATGTGTGGCCCGAGGCACAGGAAACACCAGCTCCGCTGCTTGGCCATCCGGCGCCGTCCCTGAACCCTAAGTTCCCCGAACTTATTGCAATTGGCCACAGCATGGCCAATCTGCCTACAACATGGGCAGGTCTCACTATGTGGGGTCAATGCACTCACAGTCCCATATGACTGCCGGTTGGTGCGGTCCTTCCTCGTCGGAGGGCCCCTACTCACAGCGCTCCCGGCAGCTCTCTGTGGCTCCGAAGGATGGGTGACCGTCAACCCCAAATTCTCTGCCCGTCGAGCCTCCTCTTCCAAGAATCCGACCAAGTCGGAGAAGGCGGGCAGGTCCTCGGCCGACCTCCCGTGAGACTGTTCGAAACGAGTCTGCACGTCAGCGGGTAGGCGGGAAAGTACAATGTACAGCAGTAGGTACGACCATTCACCAACCGGAAGTCCAAGATTCTCTAGAGCCTTGGTGACGGACAACAACGGGTTCAAAACCTCCGTCTGTATGGCCCCGACCTTGTTCACAACTGGGATACTAAATAAACGGTTCAGTTGGGCATCGGCCAACCTCCGTTTGTTATGGTAACGTCTGACCAACAATTGTCTGGCCGTTTCATAGTTACCCTCCGTAACTGTCAAATGAGCGACCAGCTCCCTAGGCTCACCCCTCAATGCTGCCACCAGCTGAGCCATCTTGACAGACTTGGTAATGTCCGATCGCATGTGCACCAAACTGTCGAACAGATTGATGAAGCTCATCCATTCACCGGACACTCCGTCAAAGGTAGGCATAGTTATGGCCGGTAACCTGGACCCTGAACCCTGAAGCGGCAGAGGTGCTTCAATGTCACCACCATGGCTGGTCTCGCGCTGTCTACGTATGTCCGCAGCCTTCTGCGTGATAGCAGCTGCCATCTCCATACATTGGTCGACATCCCCTAGCAACCGTGACAGCCTGTCAGGTGCGCAACCATCAACTGATTCCGCCTGCGCGGACAATTCGAGCACCCTATTGTAACGTTCCTTAACGTCCATAGACCGCTCCAATACCACATCATGCCTATCTAAACGGTCTATCAGACCGTGTGCGGAGGAAAACCATCTGAGTTCCTTAGAAACACCCTTCTGTATTTCAGATAACGACATGATCGGAACGATACTTACTCACAATTTGCAGTAACTCAATTATATTGGACCCTCCAGTCTACAACCCAAACGAGGGAACCCTAAACCACAACTTAAACAATGCTGTTTTCCTTAAACAATAGGAACCGAGTTTTATATCTATATAAATTCTGTAAATAACAATTTAGTTTCCCTTTATCATTATAACACACACAGATAGTCAATATCAGTTCAAGTTATAAATTGCTATAAACTGAAAACAATGTAATAGCTATCAATAGATGTAACTACCTATGTTAACCAAACATTCATTAGCATTACTAGACCACTAATAGATTGACTAACTGGTACTTCAATGCAAATTTCAATTCACTAACTGTCTGTCTACTACCAGCAATAGACCTATAGCTTACAATACTACCAATCTATGTGGATACAGGAACAACACCAAGTTAGCTAATAACCGCCTATACCTACAGATTGATAGTCCCAAATCGTGGGTTCCTGGAGCCCTTGACGGCTGCAAATCTCAGGAAACCACGCTCTTGCTACCAAAATGTTCAGGCCTCTCGGCACCCAATGACCTCGCAGGGGCCCATAGCTACGAGGTAGCGTAGCGATCAGATGCCAAGAAGTGTGAACGTCGGCGATTCACCGAGCTAATACTTATGAATCTATCTGACCTGGTCTGTGCTTCGTTCCCGTCAAACTCCTGTCTCTCTGCAAGGCCTGGGTGCACCCTAGGCTCTTCTTGGTAGACAGGTTCTTCAGCCAACCAGGTATGGCTGGCAGGCCAGCTTCGACGAGCACAGTGTTCCAACACAGGTTATGTTACGTGGGAAAAACCAATCGGCCACGTAAATGCGAACTTTATCTGGTTCGGGGAACCACAATACACTCAGCTATATAGACAATCCTGAGGGGAACCCGAATACATTCCAGATGGCTTGCGATTTAATTTCAATACCCTATACCAATACGCGTTACATCGCGAGGGCTTTCGTCTGTCAGTTGTCAAAAACTGCTAGGTTGGCAGCAACGTCAAATTCAAAATGGCCGTTCCGAAACCATCGATCGAATATCGATTTGGAATCGAACAGTGGAGGTCCTACCCAACTGGGCCGACCACTTCAGGGCGATAGCCAGCGAGCCCGGCCGGGCTCCCAGCGCGCGCGCCTACCAAAAGGGTGTGCGCTTTACCCCAACGGCCGAAGACGAGTACCGGCTTGTGCAACGTTACCTGTGCAGGCTGGAGAAGGACCACGGTGTGAGGTGGTTCACATACTCGTTGCCGGCCGACAAGACCCAGAAGGTGGCGATCCGCGGGCTGCCTTTTAACACCGCGCCGGAGGAGATAGTCGCGGCGCTTGCAGAACTCGGTGTGGAGGCCGAGTACTGTAAGCAGGTCCGGGCGCGCAAAGGAAGACCCGGCTGCATCTTCTTCGCCAGCCTGAAGAAGAATCCAGACCGTGCCCCCGGCGCTATGTACGAGATCACGGAGCTCTTGTACATGCCGGGGGTGAAGATCGAGGCCTGGCGCTCGAAGCAGGGCCCGGCCCAGTGTCACAGGTGCCAGCGATTCCGGCACTCGTCGCATATGTGCCACCGCCCCCTAGCGTGCGTACGTTGCGGCGGTCCCCACTCGGCGCGGGAATGCCCCCGCCCGAAAGACCAGCCGCCGACGTGCGCCAACTGCGGTGGCCCGCACACGGCAAATAATGCGACGTGCCCCGTGTTCCGCCAGGAGGCGCGAAACAAGAAGGCCGGCACTGTGGCGCTCACCAACGCGCCCGGGCCCAAGAAGGTGCAGCCTCCCCCTCTGCCTCGTCCCGATCTGCAGGAACCAACGGCGCCCGCCTCGCTTATGGCGCAGGCGAACGACGGAGCCCCCAGGCAGAAGACGAAGCGGGGGGGGGAAGAAGAAGAAGAAGGCGACGGCTCCACCTGCCGCCGGCGCCGCGGCGGCTACTCTCGCCGCCAGCGAGACTGCGGCCGCCGCTGGCGCCGCCACTCCGGCTGCGGCGATAGGGCAGCAGGACTTGGGGCACCTCACAGCCCTGCTCGCCCTCCTCAGCGACCCCACTGCCCTGGGCAGACTCACCGCTCTGCTCCGCAATGCATGAGCCGCTCAGGGTCGTCCACTGGAACGCGCAGTCGCTGACAGAGAAGAAGCGGCTGCTCCACGTGTTCCTGAGGGACTACCGCGTCGACGTGATGCTCATCAGCGAGACACACCTAGCCGGAAGCGACAAGCTGTCGCTGCCCGGCTACTTCGTCTACCGCAAGGACGAGAAGACCTCCCGCGGCCGGACCTTTCGAGGCTTGGCAGTCATCGTCGGCAGGAAGATCGTCCACCAGCTCGTCGACGCCCAGGAGTATTCATCCCTATATGCTTTGGGCGTCGACCTACAGGTCGCCGGCGAGGTGCTGCGACTCTACGCCGCCTACAAGCCCCCCAGTACACCAATCCGCACCGCCGAGCTACGGGGGCTGCTACAGTCGCCGCACCCGACACTTGTCGCCGGCGACCTCAACGCCAAGCACACCGCCTGGAACTCCACCAGGGTGTGCCCAGCTGGACGCGCTATCCATGCCGACTCCGTGAGCCACAACTACGACGTCATCGGTCCCGACGAGCCCACCCACTTCGATACGCGGGCCGGATGGGACATCATCGACGTCGTGGTCGTCAGAGGTCTCCGGACACCGCCGAGCCAGGAGGTTCTCCCTGACCTTCCTTCGGACCACAGGCCTGTTCTTCTCGTCCTGGCGGATCTGCCCACCCGGGTATCTCCGCCAGCATCACGTCGCCGCTACCAGTGGGGCGCCTTCACCGCCGCCCTAGACCAACCCTCCACCAGTTGCCCCGTCAACCAGCCGGAAGACGTTGACCGCCTGGCATCGCTGCTAACTACCCAGATCCGAGACGCGCTCGACCTGTCATCGCACACCGTAGCTCGCGGGGGGAAGCCCAATCCTCTTCCTGCTGAGCTACGCGCACTCATCTGCGATAAGCGCGCTCTCCGGAAGCAGTGGCAGCAAACCCGCTGCCCCACGATGAAGACCAGGCTCAACGCCATGACGGCAGAGCTGAAGCGCCAACTTGATCGCCACGCTGAAAAATCTTGGGAACGCCACGTCGAGTCCATAGGCGACCACGTCCCCTCCGTGCATCGCCTGTGCCGGGCTTTGTCGACCACTCCTGCTCCTGTTCGACCAATCCTGGGCAGCGACGGCCTACCAAGATTCCGAGCCCAAGACCGTACGGAGATCTTCGCCGAATGCCTCGAGAAGCAATTCAAGCCGAACCCAACGGATGATGTGGAGCACGTCGCAACAGTCGAGAGACACCTGCGAGAGTACTTCGCCACGCCGATAGCTCCCGAAGAGGACCCCATCGTCGTCACGCCCGGCCAGATTGTGCGTGCATTCCGACATACCAAGCCCAGGAAAGCCCCGGGCGCAGACCGAATACCCAACACGACGCTGTTACATTTGCCGCCACGCACTGTGGCGGCCGTTGCGCGCCTGTTTAACGGTATCTTGCGCACGGGTCACTTTCCAACCCAATGGAAGGAGGGCTTGGTTATCATGTTGCCCAAGCCGGGCAAGGACACCAAGCTGCCTGAGAGCTATCGGCCGATCACCCTACTGAGCACCATCTCAAAGGTGTTTGAGAAGCTCCTGTTAGCGAAGTTACTGCCCCACGTCCAGCCGCGCCCGGAACAGTTCGGCTTCAGGCCCGAGCATTCTACGACGCTTCAGCTCACCAGAATACTGAATGACATGACGGTTTGTTTGAACAAAAAAGAATACACTGTCGCAGTACTTCTGGATATGGAGAAGGCGTTCGACAGAGTATGGCACGAGGGGTTGCTGTACAAGCTGTCGACGTCCCCTGCCCCAAGAAGAACGGTCAAGACAATCGCCTCTTTCCTGAAGAATCGCCGCTTCCGAGTGATGGTGGAAGACACCGTCTCCGAGGAACAAGCTACGCCCGATACACGGACGACATCCCCGTCGGGCCGGGTGCCCAGCTGGCACTCTTCGCAGACGACGCAGCCTACTACGCGTCGTCGTTCCAGGCTCCGCACGCTGCCATCAAACTGCAGCGCACCCTGGACATCTTGCCCGACTGGCTCGCCAAGTGGCGACTGTCCGTCAATGTTGGGAAAACGCAGGCGCTCATCACAGGCCAGAGTCTCCTTCCACCATCGCTCCAGCTCCAGGGACAGCGCATCGAGTGGTCTTCGCAGGTGAAGTACCTGGGAGTGACTATTGATCGCCGGCTCACCATGAAGCAGCACGTTGACAACGTCGTCAGCCAGGTCAAGGTGGCACGCGCCAAGCTGCGTCCACTTTTCGACTCCAGCCTCCCTCTGAGGGCGAAGCTCGGGATCTACAAGACCTACGTGAGATCCCGCCTCACCTACGCGGCTCCGGCATGGTACGCCCTGTGCTCGGAGACGAACAAACGGAGACTCCGAGCCCAAGAGAACCTCTCTCTGCGTACCATCGTCGGCGCCCCCCGCTACGTGAGGAACGCGACAATCCAGAGGGACCTAAGATGGGAAACCGTGGACCAGTTTGTCCAGAGGCTGGCGAAGGGCATGTTCGCGCGTGCGGATGCTTCACATCTTCCGCACATCGCCGAACTGGCGCCGCACCACGCGCGCCCGCCCGACCGCCGCCGCCTGCCACGCGACCTGGTTGCCTAGCCGGCGATCACCCACTGCATACCAGCGCCACACCAAGACCACCGCCCGCAGGGGCCATCCGATGACCTGTCCACAGGAGTGGACAGAGGCGATTCTTCGGGAAGAGGTCCGTCGACCTGACCCCGACTCCCCACGCCCCAGAAAGGGTGCGTGAGAAGATTATGAAGAAGAAGCACGAGCATACATATGGCAGCGCTTGCCGGAAGCCGCCGTCTGGAAATATTGATCCTGTGCGAACCCTATTTAGTGTTGCTGGTAATACCGACTCTAATCTACCTTCTCTATGATATTCCACGCTTGATTGGTCAAGACAAATTTGAAAAAGAAAAAACTTTCGCTCACGCAGGGACATCATTGTACATTGGATTTTTCATAGCTAAGCATAAGGTTGAAATTCGCAATGCATTTTAACATTTTTGCCTCCATGACAGCTCGGCTTTTTATCGGAATATCGATTGGGCTCTGTACTGCTAGGGCGGGAGTTAAATAGATTTATCGTTACCTAACTCGTTCACTTTTTTCTTTACAATACAATGTTTGCTCTACAAAATTAGGTAATGTGCATCATTTTTCAGACAACAACGACTTCTTCAATTGCATTGAACAGGAGATCTGTCATAATCACATAAACCAAGACGAAGATTTTAAATGGAAACTTTCGGGTAACATTATTTTAATTATAAAAGTAAGAAAAATTATAAAAATGCTTTAGAACGTCATTTGCCATATAATGTAAAAATTACCCAAGAATTTATAAAAACTTTAAAATTTACATGAGAAATTATAAAAACTCAAGCGAACTCGTCAGGTGCCACAGTGTAAGTAACTTTGTGGTTGATTGATGGTATTCATAGATTTATTTGTAATTTATATATCTCAAATTATTTTGGGCCAGAAAAATCAGAAAAATGTTTATAGTGGCGTATTGACCTCAATTTATCGTTAACAAATTTATCCAAGAAATATCGAGTATTATATGAAAAATAAATTATCGATAAATTCTATAGTAAGCAATATTAACAGGTTAATTGCAATGATTTAATCTGTCTGTATTTATGAACCTCTTCCGCAAAGTGATATTGATTTATGAAATTGGATATGCGATTAAATACTATCCTTTTTATTTTAGATTTCCTCGTGAAAAATATTGCTATACGCCAGAACCACGCGCAAATAATGAAGACATTTTACTGCAGTATTTAGTGTTGGTACAGCAGTTTGTATTACCGTTCACATCTGTTAAAAGAATAAAAGCCCATTCACAAGAGATCTGTTTCGATTCCGATAATTTGTTCTATCTGACAAATTTTCAAGCCACCGGATCTGTTACAAATAGTGCAACATTCACCTGGAAGCGGCTCTGTTACAAGTGGTGACGTCACCTGGAAGCCGACGACGGAGCCGGCCAGCGGCTGCGCGGAGGGGGGGAAGCAGCCCGCCCTGATGGACAGCAGCCCCGCGCCGGACAGGCAGACCAATTCGTCGCACCACAAGTTGCACGACACTGAAGACACATTCTCTTCCTGAAAACGGAATTATTGTGATAATGACGTTTATTGCCATATTGCAGGGAAATGGATTCGATAGCTCTTCATAGCTTAATAAATCGCGTCGACGGCAGCCTTAAAAAGTGACGACGCGTCGAAGGCAGCTGTCGACAGCTACCGATGTGTTTTATTGCTGTCGACGCGGGCGAACACTACTGGAGGTTGGCAGTCAGCTCCCCATACTCCTCTCTGTTCTTCGCCAAGCGTATGAACTGTTCTACTCCTCATTCCTTGATGTTGTGGAGCCACTACTTCCTCGTTATGCCAGCGCGTCTTTTCCCCTATCCATTACGATGACCTGAAGAAGTCAGTACAGTTCGTGCCTAGGCACATATCCCAAGTAACGTGTTTTCTTCTTTTCTATGGCCCAGGAGAGTTCTCATGAGCATTTGGCAATAAGTAAGCATCACTAACCCAAGCACGAACTTATAGTGGCAGACAGGAGTCAATGCTCGCTATTGCCATGCTAACCCGAAAATATTATAGTAACCACAGGGTACTCATTCTATACAGATTAGAATTAGTAACCCTTCGTAATCCAGAAATGGCGTTGGGAGTAACGATTGTAATTCAAACATCTAGAAGTATGTTGGTTTCAGTCAACATACTTGTAGAGGGAGCTAGGCTAATCTTAGAATGTAAACATAAAACAGTTACATAATTGCAAATATGTCGATTGTGTATAATTACAAATATGTCGATATGTGATTTTTAGTAATTTTTTTCATCTTTATAGTCTATTAAATGTAAATGAAAACAGTGTCAAAGAAACGGTTGTTGTTTTCTTGAAATTTAATCTCCTAGCGCCATCTCGTGGCATTAGCAATATTGCAATAGAGCTGCACCAAGCGATATATAAAAATCCGTAGCATCTCTGATCAATCACGGCGGCGTATATATTTATTATTACGGCGTATACGTTATTTTTTATTATTTTTATACAATATTGCATGGTTAATAATGAGTACAAACAAATGAACACATATGCGGAAAGGCGAGCATATCTCTAAAAAGAGATTTCTTCTAGCAAACCTAGGCATACAGGAAAATCTATTGCTAGTAAGGGCAGTCTAGTGCACAATAAATTAAATAACTGCCTATTAACGAATAAAATATATCATAAGTATAATGAAAGTCATATAATACATATTACACACTTAAATTTAATACGCATAAGGAAGGAGATGCAGTTTCATTCTTTTCTTGAAAATGAAAATGAATGGACCGTCCCTAGTAGCGCAGGGAAGTGCGTAACACAGTTGGATTGCCCTTAACTTTGTTCTGGCTGTATTAATATAATATTATAGTAGGTATCTGCGGTCGTAACTCACCGTGTAGAGTAGTTCCCCGGTGGGCAGCGAGTATACGCGACAGAGTGACGCCTCGTCGACGACCGCGAGCTTGTTCCGTGACGCGCTCACGTCGACGCAACGCACGCTGCCCGGCGTTGTCAGGAGCAGGCGCGCGGCGCCACCACCCGGGGATACTTGCCATATCTGCGGACATTGCATTTTCAATCTGTACCATTCTGAACACGTCAAAACCATAGAGTACATTTGTCAAAACCAACTAAGGAACGAGAGGCGCCGCATTCACCCGTCGTCTTCTGGCGGGGTAGCGGCCGGCCCGAAATAGCATCGGGCCACCCGGAGATGTAAAAAAAATAGGTGTTTCGATTGATGATTAGATCGAGGAACTGGAGAAAGGCATCATTAAAACTTCAGTAGAGCTCAGAAATGTACCCAAAAATCGAAAGAGAACAAAGGAGATCTATTTGGGTTTGCGATAAAACCGTGTGGTGAAATCATGTGTAATATCTAACAGCTAGCTGATTTTCGGGACATCTTTCGGCTACCAAGCAAACGAGAAAATAAGAATGCTTCAATTTTAATTAAGATGAGGAGCACACTTATGAAAAATCGCCTCTTGAATCACATTAACAAACCGCTTAAAATCGGGACACCTCGGTTTCGCGAACCGAGAACCCTACCGAACAGATATAAGCATTAGAACAGCTCACATCGAAAACACATCCTCCCATATATATCATATACACATATATATCGCCCAAAAGGGCAAATTGCAGGTAGAAAGCCTTCAGCATATACCGAGGCCATGGCTCACAGTTAATTCTTAGTAAGACAACTGTAAACACAAAGGGGTTGTTTTTAGTCCGTATACCACACGACCTGATGCCCGCTCAATATGTGGGGACCCGGACATAGCAGGGAGGTCTGACTCCTGGGCATGGGTAATTTCATTTTTTTCCCCTCCAACAAAAAAAAAAAAAAACATCGAAAACAAAAAGGCTTCTATTGCCGGCCCGAGACTTAAAAAAATCAGCTGGATATAACAAGTGGAAGGGTATACCTGCATAATAGGCCAGTACATAATGATCAAGAACGAAGCCCAGATTCAAGACCTAAAGCGATCCTTAAATACTAATTGACTAGACATCTTCCACGTAACTATATCGTCAGTGTTTAATAACTTATTGTCTTATTATATTTGCCATAATCCTCATATATTATATCTAAGCCATATATACAAAACGAAATTATTATTATTATTACTTATATCAACCTGCTAATCAAAAACATAAAAAAATATGATGTTTTTGATTAAATCAACAGCATTAAGTCAGTAAACTACACAATATTCATCAACGCTCGAATGATTTTTCTCCGTTATACCCCTATTAAAACAAATGACTACTGCTCAAGCGTTTTCGGCCTAAAAATATCCATATCCATAATCACAACTATTAAACCTTACGCCAACTTAAAATTATCCCCCGCTTGTCTCAACTAATTACCCTCACAAAACCAACAATGCTAAATACTAACGAAATACTAAATGAACTAGATTCAATGCAGGTTGCGATACCAATATTATGCAGACCAGAGGACTGTCTTACAAGTCTCGGTAATATTGTAAATAGCTTAACCTTAATAACAGACAACATAACAAGCATCCACAAAAACTTTGATAGTTTTGAAACCACATTAACTTTGCTTAGTTTCGATTGTGACATTATTATACTCACAGAATGCTGGCTCAATACTACTTATAACTACACTATAGAAAAGCAGAAAAAGCGAAGAAAGAAAATAAAAAAAAGTATTGAAGAATCGAGAATTTTAAAAGATAATCTAACAAAGGAAGCATTCAACTACAAACTGACGAAAAAATATTACAATCATAAATATGTTGTAATCGGAAAAATGAATAACACTTGCCAGTTTTGCCCCGCGAAAAAATTCAGTAAAGAAACACCAGGTCTCTGTTGCATGAATGGAAATCGATTACCACCACTGGAAGCACCTCCGCAGGAATTTCTACATTACATGACCGGGGAAACACTAGAATCAAAACAGTTTCTTCAAAATATAGATCATACAACTCTTGCTTTCAAATGACTTCTTTCGGTGTTACTTCGACTAACACTAATAGAAATGAATTTGAATATGTATTTTATATTCAAGGGCAAATTTATCAAAAAATAGGATCGTTATTACCAATAATATAGAAAAAACATTAGAAACCAAAATGATGGTATAATTATTTATACTAAAGTTGAAGAGCCTCATCTAATGGATACTAACGGGCTCACAATAACGATTGGAAATGACTTGGTTATTCTGGCACATACCACTAATACAAATACCACACCAACCACATTAGATATCCACCGATAACCAACATAGACCATTTCCTGAACTCTGTCGATGCCTGTATGCGAGATCTCAAATCTTACAAGAACATAAAAGTTATGGGAGACATGAGCGTAGACATCAAACCAGGTAGGTAATACAGACAAAAATAGCAGTGAATACTTAAATCTCTTTTCCGAACATGGATTATATCCTGCTCACACTTTTCGAACTCGCCATGATAACTGCTTAGACCATGTTTTTATAAAATCAATGTGTACAACCACAGCCGCAGTTTTACTAACATCTGTAACAGACCACGTATCGTAAGTTAAACAATAAACTTGTTCTTGATAAATCAAAGTTGATAAAAAAACCGACAGACCTCATGCTACATCTACAATACAGTACAGTACAAATATATACAACCTACCGTAGGTACAGAAACTTTGTAGCAACCTCCTAAAAATGCAAAAGAGCACATGAGCAAAAGCAGCATCCAATAACACAAAAATACATGGAGAACTAGATAACAATTAACAAACACCACCAAAAAAATACTAAAAACTCCAAATTGCTAAAGATAAAACCCCACCCCAAACTATCACTTAATTTAATTAACGACTACTCTGCCAATATAGGAACACAACTAGTTAAAGCTATTATTGACAAGCTGCCTCAAACTCACGGGTAATATCATGGATGAATAAAACTAGAGGACAAACAACCGTAGTACTTTGAAACGTAATTAGATTTTTAGTTTAAATGTATATTGCTAGATAGAGCTACTAGTTCAAAAGTTCTTTCTATTACAGGTAGTATCGTAGTGGCGCGCTTAATTTAGGAAAGATGGCGGTATAAGCGTTCATTTCCTAAGAACAAACAAGGCTTACGCTTACGCCATCTCTGATTTTTCGTCGATATTACGATCGATTTTACTACGCCGGCACCAAGCATCTATTGCATGGTACAGCGACATCTAGAAATAATACAGGATTTTGGCTTTCTAGCAGGGAACTTTTTTTTGTATGCGGTGGTCAGTCATCTAGTCTTATTCGTCCATGGTAATATTAATAAATCCTCTCGGTCTCCTCCTTACAATGCATTTGTCTTACTAATAAGACTCTCAACTTCTAAACTAAACACAAATCCATCCGAAGTTGAGAAAATCATAATGAATACGAAATCGGACTTAGCTGTCGGATGGGACAATATCTCCATCAAAATACAAAAAATGGCAAGACGTGTACTGATCCAGCCTCTTCCATCTCTGTTTAATCTCTGTTTTGCGAAAGGAATCTTCCCTCAAGTCCTTAAAAGATCTATTATTCATCCTATATATTAAGGGGCGATAAGAACTTCATTGTAAACTACAGGCCTATTTCAGTTTTATAATACTTTGGACACTTTGGAAACTATTTACACACATTGATCTAGCCCCAAACTAGGATTCCCTGTATCTTGGGTACTAGACAACGATACACATAATTATATAGATAAATATTACACCCGGTTGTTTGTTATTGTCAGCTCCCGACGCCGCCTCCTCGCCCCCGTTGCCCCGCCCACCGGCGCGCGCGCAGCCGCGGTGAGTACCTGCATATACATACAAACACCCATCTTCTATTGTACTGTACAATTGTACATAAGTTAAGTAGTTCCACGTTCACTTCGAGTCGGGCAATCCAACTATTATTATTATAAATGTGAAAGTAGCGATATTTAGATATAGATAAATATTATACTTAGATACATAAACAACCATGACTAGGCTACAAACATCCATTCCCATCGAACAAATATTTGCCCCCACCGGGACTCGAACCCGGGACCCTTGGCTTCGTAGGCAGGGTCACTGCTGACTCGGCCATCCGGGTCGTCAGACCTTACGACTTACCTGCATTATCGAAGGGTTTGGAAAAATAGTTAACTGCCGTGCCGTCTTAAAAGATACCCTAATGGCCACAACGTACTATCTAATCAACAGTTCGGCTTCAGAGAGAGAAGGTCAACAGAGGATGCCGTCCCCGCCCTTACTAAGGAAAAGTAAAGCTTTTGTGCGAGAATGTGGAAGGTTCTGCGAGGGGATTGTGTGACAGGGTTGTGTTATGTATTTAAACTGTACTGTTTTTTTTAAATTCCAAATGACAAAATTCACATTTTTTATATTGAATTATTATTATTGTCATTTATTGAACTGACATGTACGATACTATAATTTGTTATGTTTCAATCTGGTTCAAATGGAAGGGTATATATGTTATTTGAATATTTGTATGTGTACAACGAATTGGACATAGTCTGTAATGATGTGCATTAAACTTTATTAATAAATAATAAATAAAAGCTCTGTCCCGAACATACACCCCCCCCCCCCCCGCCCCCGCCCCCGCACGCTCGCGCGCTCGGCTAGCTACGGGTACAGGTCTGTTCCTGGTTCCTAGGGTATCCTAATGTGGGGCCAGAAGCAATGCATGAGCCCGTATATACATATATTTTTAACTTAACTACTAGGCTTCAATCCCGACAGCTTTCTTGTTCAGTTGGCGTATGTGGCCGCAATAAGAAATAGACGCATGTGCAATAGCAACGAATTCATACACGTTTGGGTGCGAGAATGAATTGCAACTTCCTACAAATGATTGATATCATTGCGGTGAGGCTAAGTTCGCATTTTCCTTCAAAAAACAACATTACACTCCTTATGTCACTGCACTGAGATCTTACCTGTCCATTCATTAGCCCCAAGAGAAGCAACTCCTCAAAGTATAGCGTGGTGACCTTCACGTAGCGTATCGGCGACGGCAATGTCCAGGACTTGGGAACCCGCCGCCCTATCATCGTTAATTGTGTATCCTGTGACAGAAAAACGTACCAATATAAGTAATATATGAAAATAAAACTAGTAGCTCTTTGAGCTTTTTAGGGTTCCGTACCCAACGGGTAAGAACGGAACCCTATTACTAAGACATCGCTGTCCGTCCGTCTGTCACCAGGCTGTATCTCAAGAACCTAGCTAGCAAGAGAGTTGAAATTTTCACAGATTATGTATTTCTGTTGCCGCTATAACAACAAATACTAAAAAACAGGATAAAATAAATATTTAAGGGGGCTCCCATACAACAATACCACATACAAACTTATGGATGCACCTGGTTACGTACATGGAGTGTGAAAGTAACCGCACCAATAACTTTGTAAACAATATTTTGCTGTGTAAAATCCAAACTATTCACTCCACACCATCGCTTCCATTGACGGTGGTACGGAACCCTTCGGATTTAGACTCGCACTTGACCGGTTTTTTTATTATTTTCACCCCCTCATAACCCCGACCCATTGAAGTTTATCGGATGACCAAGTGAAATTATTATAAATATAAATATTCCAATGGCATTTTCTTTCAATACCACATATACACTTATTAATGTGCCTGGTTATGTACATGGAGTATGAAATAAGCCTCACCAATGACTAAGTACTTTTGCTAGCTAAAATCCAACCTATTGACTTTTCACTAAAACTAAATAGCCTGAAATTTGTACGATCTCCGCAAATCCAACAGCTCATTTGTTAAAATGTATCAAGCGGTTTGAGCTGTACCGCTTTTTTTAGAAGTGTTCACCTCATATCTCCGGCATTTTGTAAAATTTCCAATAACTGAATCGAAAATACAATCTATTTAATTCCAAAATTCTAAAACTTCCAAAATATTGAGAAATGCGGCCTGTAGAGGATAACATTTAGACATATATACGAAAGCATTTTTGCTCGGAATGATCGCGTGACAAACATATTAAAAAAACAGTCGAATTGAGAAACTCCTCCTTTTTGAAGTCGGTTGAAAAAGTAATAATACAAAAACATATGGGTCAATTTTAGAATTGAGTTTAAATTCCTGAATTATCTATTATCTATATCATATTATTATAATGTAAGGTAATGACACAAATGCAGAGGTTCTTGGAATATCCTCAGATATCCTCAATCAAGAAAGAATACAAATGTAAACCATATACATGCAGGGCTTGTTTTGCAAAGTTAGAGCTGGCTCAGGGACGATAGTTTACGTATTGCTTGTAACTAAAAATGTAATTTTATTTTTCCCTCGTCTTGTAATCTTGATTCACATTGGCGTGTTCAATTTGTCCTGAAATAACCTTAACGTGCCGACACGCCCGGCCGGCCGGTCCACGGAGCGCGCGCGCGCTCTGCACTGAATACCCGATATTGCGAGTGCGGTAGCTAGCGATAAACGTAAGGCCACAATTTAATGATTTTTAGGTACTTATCAAGGACAAAAAAATGCATCCATGTCGTTTAAATAACCACCCCTAAGTCGGGCGTAACTTTACAAAATAACACTCTGTATATCAAATACCTGACACATTAGAAGGGCGTCACTCGTAGCAACCAGTAAGGAGCATTCACTCTTCTGCGGCAGTTTCTCCTTCACTCTGTACAGCATTCCTTCGACATCACCCTGTTCGTAGACTACGACGCGTTCTGGTAACATCACCTGGACCATAAACAATGATATAGAGTTGAACTACTTGTAATTTATGTAATTATAGTGATTGATTGATAAGCTATGGTGGTAAGCAGAAACGACGGAAGGGGATCTAGAGTTTTGTCCTGGAGGCCGTTATAGAGAAATGTCGAAAGTCGTGTGGCAAGATGGTCTGATCAGTTCAGCCGGCCCGACGAGAATGGCCGCAGATCGCACGAATTGGGAGGCAGAAGGAGGTATGTCCGGCAGTGGACATGAACTTGCTTTAGAAGAAGAAGAAGCTATGGTGAGACGATATGAAACTCACCGCCAACCGATGCTTATAAATGGCGATTTTCTGCACTCGATCGTGGCATTTGATTCGCACCTTGCTGCCCGTAGTGAGATGCTGTACAATAACATCCGTCATGTTCTCACGGTAGGCGTACCGCTCTCGGTAAAGGCCGTGTACGGTGCTGAACGTTACTTGGTAGCACCAGAGAGTGCCATCTTGGCAGCCAACCGCCTGTAAGTAGAGAAAGATAATGATTTTTATCTACACACGTATCATAAACCCTCCTTACTGCGTTCAAAAACCGCACGTTACGATCAGCATTATGTTAAACTACTTGGTAAAAACTCGTTTCGTATCTGGAAAACTACACATTATGGTCATTATGTGTAGTTTTTCTACATATAATGACATTCAAATTTCGAACGCCGACGCCCGCCTGCATGCCGCCCCTAGTTTGTCTGTGAAGTTGGCACTAACATTCAAATTTCGAACGCCGGCGCCCGAAGTTGGTGCTACAGAACAAGCTAAACAACTGCAGAGCCGCAATGCCGGTCAAACATGCGGTTCCTGAACACATCAAAGGGAGCTTATGATATGTGTGTAGATAAACTAGTGTATGTAACTGTACATAATTAGGCATTATGTAGCAGTCATATAAACTACTATTAACACACTCTTATTTGGCTTCACCTGTAACTAAGGATGTAACTCTATGTAAATAAATCTTGCAAGTTAAATTTGACCCCATTCCCGGTTTCCGATTGAGCTAAAATTTGGAATAATTATGTAAGCTTTGTGACAATGCAATATTATGATACCATCGTGCTGATCTGATGATGGAACCGGAAGGTGGTCACAGGGAGTCTGTAAGAAAATAACGCAATCCTACCGAATTTGGGCTCTTTAGAATCGTCTCGGTGAATAGTTGATGGATTAGTGAGAGTATCGAGCTGACCACATGATGGGACCTGAAGGTGGAACTCTTCAATGGCTACTAGTAAATCCCTCGAGTTTGGACTCGTTTGATTTGTTTTCAAGTGACAAAAAAATGCGTGTTTTTAAACTACCTAATTATTTAAACATTATGGCGTCACGAATTTTTCTATATGGTAGTGAAGCAGAGGCAAATCGTTTCTCACAATGCACATAAGATACATTTCTTCCGATACGCATCTCCTGCGTGACCAGCGAGTGTAAAGGATGAATTTAATGTGTAATGTTTATCAGTGGCACTGTCATATCATCTAGTGGTTATACAAGCTACTGCTCAAATATCACACTTATTGTTTGAATTAGTTACTCAGTATCTAACACGCAGCCGAATCGTTGGTCCAAAAGAACCCAGGAAGAGATGGAGTGAGGAGTTGAGTCTATGGGATAGTGACTGGAGGGGAGACGTTTGGGATCGAACAGAGTGGAAAAGGGGGAGAGAGGCCTTTGCCCAGCAATGACACAGAATGAGCTCATAATAAAATATTGAACCAGGTTTATTTTACAGCAGAGAAAGAGCTCGACCGCTTAGCCTCAGCCCGCGTAGCAGACAATATTAAACGATTCGAAACTCGGCCGCGGCGCTACCTGGTCTCCTTACATTCTCTATAAATTTATATGAGTTACATTCTGAGCACGGCAGCAACGCAAGCAAGCACTGCTGTGCAGTAGTGTCGCCCTGTCTTCGCGACAGACTAGTAGTGACGCGTGCGCGACAGAGATAGCACGTGAACCGTGAACACAAAGCAACTGAATGAATACACAACAGCGCAACACACTACGAGCAGCGCGACACTGATGCGGTGCTCGGAATGGTACCTATTACCCTACCTACCTACCTACCTACCCTACTACCCGCCTTTGCACCCGCATGTTGGCGCTGGCCTAGTATAGTTGGAGGCAAAGAGTTTCATTCATCTGAGGTTAGGTTTAAAAACACGTCACGTGGTCTTTCAAATACACTTGACACTGGCAAAATTAACCTCAAACATGTTAAGGATGCCACATATTAAATGAAGTAAATAGAATTTGTCGAAAGTTGTATTATCCAACAACACCAGCGCCATCTGCAATGAGCTTTCCAGATTAGTTGCCATTGGCTACTAGACTGTGTAGTCTAACAAATATAAAAATCTTGTCTGACGTCTAAGTCAAAAAGGCTTGTCGATATTACAATTATAAATTATCAACAGTTATATTTTATAAATATAAATTTTGAGTACAAAGACCACCGTGTGACAACAATGTTTAATGACGTCACATCACAATATTTCTATATAACGGACGAACAAAAAAGCGTTTTGACAGTTCTTAAAAAGTATTCTATGTAGACTATAGTGCGGTTATCATAGCAAGATATCTCTGACAATTGACGTTTATGAGAACAACCTTTTCTAGGGATAAGTCTCTAAAAGTTTGAAATAAATTTTCTTAGGAGTGTCAGATATCTTAGAACCGCAGTATACTCTTGTTAAGCAGGCAAATAGCGCGGCAGTCAGCACTGCTGCCGAAATCGTATCTTTACTCGACAAGGGAGAAAACATCTAACACGCCAAACTCACCATCGTATTGTGAGATGAGGGCGCCACTGCCCACACCCAGGTGGCTGTGGTGCTCAAGATGGGTACGCCTTCGCCGGTCAGCGCCGCCCAGCCGCCGACTCCGCCCACCAGCACCAACTCTCCCATCAGGGTCATGCATAGCGCTTGTATGCCTGTTCAATGGACAAAATGACAGATACTATAAATAAATGCCCATTAATGTGCGTTTACCCGGTTACGCGTAAGATTAAGCCATACTCCACCACGCTGGCTCAGTTCGGGTTGATGGAGGGGTTTAACGACCACTACACTATAGCAGCCGGGACCTACAGCTTAACGTATCATCGAAACAATAAATGTCCGATAATGTACTTAAGATAAATTAATTATCTCATTCGTACATTGTCAGGATTTGAACCTGCATCTCCTGTGTGAGAAGCAAGCGTGAAACCCATTAGACCATGGAGCTCTTACAGTTACTATAACTATAAATTAAACATTTAAAACTCCCTCGACACATTACAGCTAATAAAATGCAAAACCCGCATGGACAATGGTTCCTAGAAGGCCTTAAGTGTCAACCATCCTACTGCACGAACTTAGATTTGACTGTGATATTCTAATTTTGACCGAATGTTGGTTGTCTTGTACTCCTAAAATTCCTATGATTCAAGGCTATAAAAGTTTTTCTAACAAATCAATAATAAACCAAAACGATGGAGTGGTGATATACTATAAAGAAAACTTACTCGTCACCATAGAAGAGCCAAACCTTGCCGAGGGAAGTTGTCTTATTCTAAAGCATAATAAAGACATAGCAGTTGTCGCTGTTTACCTCCCACCTTGTTTCTACAATATAGAGAATTTTATAGATGGACTAACTAAAATATTTCAGGATTTATCATCTTTTCCTAATCTCATTTTGACAGGAGACCTCAATATTGATATATACCCAGGTAACCAAAATTGTGATGCCGACCTCTATTTAAATAAAGCTGCATATTATGGATTACTACCAGGACACACATTATTGACCAGGGATATAAGCAATACTTGCTTAGACCACTTACTCCTTAAAACGAAAAATGAAGCTGTTACGGTAGTTATGCACTCCACTATAACTGACCATAAAGCTGTGCTTTTGTGTATTGATTTAAAGCACAAAAAAGTTAATCCACCATCTACTCTTTCTTCTCTGGACACAGAAGGCTTAGCAAAGACATTAGGTGACGCAAATTTTGAGTTTATTTTTGAGTTACAGGATCCAAATTCTGCTATGAATGAGTTCATAGGCATTCTTCAAGGAGCTATAGAGAAAAACACAAAAACTCGGCAAATTTCAAATAAGAAACGCATCTTTAAGCCTTGGATGACTAGCGGACTCCTCCGCTGTATAAGAAATCGTGATAAATTACACAAGAAATCCATTTCCAATCCAAAAAATGAAACTTTTAAACTGACATATAAGAGGTATAGGATTTTTTGTAACAATTTAATGAAAAATTTAAAGAGAGACTTTGAAAAGTCGTTACTCCATAAAGCGGGAAACAATACTAAACAGCTTTGGAGGGCTATCAAATCAATTTCCTCAACCACTTCAATAAAGGACCAACCTCGAGAACTTATTTCAAATCATAGGCAACCCGTATCATCTTTAGAAACAGTAAATAATTATTTCATAAATGTGGGAAAAAATCTAGCAGAGGCAATAAATCAATCAGAACAAATCCCTTTTCAGATAGAACAAAATTCTCTAAACTCATTTGTAATCTTACCAACGGATAATCAGGAAATTGAAAGACTCATCACGAATCTAAAGAACGAATGTTCAGTCGGGTGGGATAAAATTTCAAACAAGCTCTTAAAATCCCATAAAAATCAGTTTGTTCCGATCCTTACACACATTTTTAACTTATGTTTAGATAAGGGAATATTTCCTGATGCTCTATAACAGTCTGTAATTATTCCGGTTTATAAGGGGGGGGGACCGGGATCGTGTTGAGTGCTACAGGCCAATATCTATTCTCCCCTCCCTCTCCAAGCTTCTGGAACGAATCATGTACACAAGACTCACTAGCTACCTGGAAAAGAACGGTATTCTGGCTGAAAATCAGTATGGTTTTCATGCTGGAAAGTCTACCTCTGATGCTGTACATGAGCTTACAAACTTCTTAGCGGAAAACCTTGACGAAGGAAAGCGCTGTCTGGGAATTTTTCTGGACTTAGCCAAAGCATTCGACCTTCTCGACGGTCTCGGTCGAACTCCTTATAAATAAGCTGGAATTTATAGTTGTAAGAGGAGTCCAGTTGGACCTTTTTAGGAGTTATCTCTCGAGTAGAATCCAATGCGTTAAAATAGGTGAACTAACGAGCAGCACGAAACCGGTGAACTGTGGGGTTCCACAAGGAAGTATCCTCGGACCCACTCTATTCCTGGTTTATATAAATGACCTTTGTCGCCTTGCGCTACCGCAGGCCAAAATCATCGCTTATGCCGATGATACAGTCTTACTTTTTGCAGGTAGTGGATGGTACGAGGTATTTGATAGTGCCCAGCGGGGCTTTGATATTATTTCTCGCTGGTTACAACAAAATGTTTTGACCCTTAACTCTGAAAAAAACCAAATATTTGAGTTTCTCCATCCTTAGCTCTACACAACCGAATATCGAATACAAATTATTTGCCCACACCTGCGATACACTTGGCCTGAATTCGTGTACGTGTAGAGTTCTGGAAAGGACACAAACAATAAAATATTTGGGTGTAACTCTCGATAATAATTTGAAATTTCAGCATCATATCCAGGCTCTTGGTTCCAAAATTAGAAAATTAATATATGTTTTTAAGAGTCTCAGGCATGTAGCTGAGGCATCGCTTATGAAACGTATTTACGTAGCTCTTGCTGAATCCCTGTTACGTTACTGCATTACTAGCTGGGGTGGCGCCCATAAGACAACACTCTTACGCGTAGAGAGGGCTCAGCGTGCAGTATTGAAGGTCTGCACATTTAAACCTTTCATTTATCCTACAACGAAACTCTTCAATTTTTGCGACGTTCTAACTGTTAGGCAAATATTCATACAAAGTATTATACTGAAACAGCACAGTAAACTCGTTCCTAGTAATACATCAGTACAACAAAACGAAGAAAAGACAAAGTATGCAAAACTGTAAACGTTTATGCAAAGATTTTTCAAGTTCCTTGGACCTCATCTCTACAATGAAATCAGCAAACACAGTGAAATGTACACAAAACCAGTATTTGAAATTAAGAAAACTATATACAAATGGCTAAGATCCCTAACGTATGAGGAAACTGAAAACATTTTAACGATTTTATTCTAATACCAAATATGCTATTAATAATTAATAAAAATAAAAATTTAACAAAATCAATCCACGCTATCAACAAAAATAAAATGTGTCAATAGGTATTTTAAAATAAATAAATAATAATAATTAAATATTGATAATTAAATATTAATAATTATCAACACTTCCATTCACTACTCACAACAATAAACCATTCAAACATTACACTTTTCATCTTCTCTATACACACACACACATACACATACATTACACAAACTAAGTTATAATTAAAAATTTCATGTTACTTTAATTTCAACTTTATGTTTTAATGTTAATTTTAAATAATTCTGTTCTAATAATTTCAATATATGAATTTTTATTGTAATTTATCATCATGTCAAAAATTTCCTACTTTTTAAAACTATTGGAAATTGTGTCATCTACTGGTGGGAAGGATCTACTTATCCTATGCCACAGGGCTTGCCCTTTTTTAGGGAGTAGTGAATATCCCTTGTTCTTTACTGCGTAAAAAACAAGTTTATGTGCATATTTACCTGAATAAAGTATTTCTATTCTATTCTATTTCTATTCTATCCTAGCTGCAGCAGCGCCCCTGGTGGTCTCCAACCGAAAAACTTCAATCCGACGCATCGAAATGAGTACATTAGTTTTCCAGGAAAATCTTAACACACATACACACACACACAAACAGCCGGTAACCCCAAACTCATATAATAATAATAACCTGTGACTTAAGCCAGTTATTCAATGCTCAATTTTGGGGACTAGCCCATCAGATCCGATGGAGTTTTCTCACAATGTTTTCCATCGCCTTAAGAACATTCTTTGTATGTATGTTTATTTTTAATAGCTATTAGTGTCCCACTCCTAGGCAAAGGCCTCCCCATTTTGCAGCCAAAATACCCATTGTGGCGTCACGCCTTTTCCCATACGGGGTGGCAGAGGCCCAGTTGCACCGACGTTAAGCCAGCATTCAATGCCACATTTTGGAGGCTAGCACATCATCTCTGCTATGGAGTTTTTCTCATGACCATTGAATGTTTGTACTACGCCACAAAGTTAACTTCGCACCCTCTCTCGCTCGCTCTCGCCCTCGACGCGTCGGTAGGACAGTGACGAACGCTATGACGTCATCATAGTGAGATGTTAACTTTGGCGGGTATAGGTAGTAAATCTTCTTCCGTCGTCATTCTCCACTATTGCAGGGTCAAAAATGTACATAGGTATGCCTAAATAGAATATAATGCTATTCTTTATTACATTCCAGATAACTTTTCCCTTCGCCATTAAATAGGTAGCATTGAAACTAGTGTTGCAAACTTAAAAAAAAGTGTGTTACTCTAAAGTTAGGGAAAAAATACCTTATCATATCACTGACTGAAATATTATTCCTATCTAAATTATCAAGGCATCAAAACGATCTATAGTAAAACTAAATAGGTATGAAAGCAATAAAAGAATGAAAGCAACATTGACAGCCAGCTAACTCAGCAGGTTTCTTAAAATTAAATTAAATAGGCACATGGCACCAAAAATGGACAATTATGGGGTGGAGTAGAGACGACCCCTTCTCGAAAGGGACGGAAAATCGACCCTTACAAGACAATCTGGCAACAACATACCCGCAATCTTATTTTTCATAGTGGATAATCATTTTTCCCAATTTTTTACAGTTGTGCACTGCAGCCAACTTAAAGAAGGAAATGTTAAATGGAATGCACTTTACATTATTTGGTGAGTTTACCAATGGCTTTTTCCCTCATGACCTGTTGCCCTTCAAGGTTGTAGAATGAGAGTTTTTCGTTCCAGTCGCTCACCAGAAGAGTGGCACCCGAGAATGCTATAGCCCAAACCGACGCGTCTCTGGTCATACGCTGGACCTCATCGCCATTCTGTAACATTGTTAGGGTTCCGTACATTAAAAAGAAAAAAAAGGGACCTAGGATTGCTTTGTTGTTGGTCGGTCCGTCTGTCAAGACCTTTTTTGTCAGGCACATGTGGAGGTATTAAGGTGAAATTAATATCCATTACATAGGATCAAGGTCTTAGAGCACAAATAAAGTAAACAATCCGACAACTGAAAATTTCCAGTTTCTAGATTAGAAAAAGCGACATTTGTCCAAAACCCTTTTGTGCATGAGTCCGAGTTTTTTTTGTAATCACTAGACCTCTTCTTCTTTAGGGGGTAAAAGGGCCTGAATGTCTGCCACTTGAGCGGGGCCTTCATGCATGTACCCTGCACCTGCTCCATACTCATACTATCACAACTTATTCTCATCATCTCATGTACCATCTATAGAGATTGCTATAGAGCAATAATCCTCATGATCTTGATATCAATAACTTACTTTTCATTATTCATTCTTACTTTTCTTTATTCATTCAACCCTGTGTGTATTTATAACACATAGCTCAAAAACAGAAAGAAATTTTACCCCAACCTTTTCTCTGATAGACACCGCACCACTACCAAGCCCAATAGCAAGGAACTGCCCATTCGGAGACCAAGCGCAGCAGGTGATACGCCCCGAGACCCGGTACTTCTGGACTGCCTTGACTTCTGCAGACCAGAAGGCAAAGTCAGAGAGTGCACAGGATGCCAAGTGAAAGGTGACTGGGTTGTAGGCTAGACACTGGATTGCTTCGCTATGCCTGTAAGAGAAAGACATTATGTTTTAAATTACTATATTGTATGAATACTAAATATATGTTTTTAACTTTACATCCATGCTGTGGATTAAAATAAGCCTTTCTAATTAAAAAAGTTACTTACGAATATTTTAGCACCCCTTCCATTTTAGATGTCCAAATGATGACATTTTTGTCAGCACTACCGCTGGCAAACTTCCTCCCATCCCCACAATATACAACTGAATGAACTGTTCCTTTATGTGCTTGTAGGAGCTGGACAAGTGCTCCGTCTCGAGGATCATACACCATGACCTTCTCTCCAGCCCCAATAACAAGTTGGGTCCCATCGGGACTGAAGCATAATGTGTGAACACTGCAAAAGACATTATGTATAAATAGAGCCTGTAATTAAAACTGCTGGTTCCAATTTATTCAACTTTTACTTATTATGACAATTTATTTTGTATATAGCAATACCTACCTAATATTTATTGCTGAAGTAGTAATTAGAACATCAAAAACATGGCATACAGTGTTGATAAAATACGGTTGGAGTGTAGATAAGGGGGGAAAAAAAAGACTTAGAATTTTTTCTGCGTTTCCGCCCCCTTATCGACACTCTGACCTAAAATACTATAATAAATTAAATACAGATGCCCTGCCTGCATTTAAGCTCAGCACCTATGCCGACAAAATGCTAGGGCAAGGCTTGAACTGTTTGTGTATTGTCTCAAAAATTAGAACCGTCAATAACAAGTTGCCAGCTCATCGTATACACCGGGTACGCTGTAGATAATCGCCCTTTTCAAATCGATATTACCTGGAAAACTCGACCTTGTCAGCTTCATGAATTTTATTCACCCATTTCGGTACAGTCCTCATTTTCAGGTTGTTTCAGGAAACGGGGATCAAAAATTGAATTTCCCCTAGTATTCACATTACAGGGCAGAGTGAGCTTTGTCCTCTCCCTATATTATAGAACAGAAGCATCTAAATCCGAGATAATTTGGTTGGCAGCGAAACCAAGCCGAAATGTAAACAAAACGGTAAACCAAACAACCAATTTTTAGGTTATAAAATTGATAAAAAAATGCATAAAGTCGTTCCGAAAGTAGGAATGATTGCAAAGGATTGCTTTCGTTGGGTTATGGAAACCTAGAAACAATATTAATTTGAATTAATTCAAAGACGTAAATAATTGTGATGTAAAAGTTTGAAATTTAGGCTGAAAGACACGTCAGGATTACAATGAATGATCAATTAAATGCAAATGAATAATTTAGGGGCAGGGATGTAGGATGGCACAAGTGCTGTTTTTGAACATCACTGACTTGTTTTATTATCTGTCTATGGTTGTTGTGTCTTGCTTGTTTCTGAGTGTAGTTTATTGAGTAGTTGCTAGATGGCGGTAATAGTAAGTAAGTTCATTCTCTGTCTGCGGTAAAAGCAATAAAAGATCGTTCTAATAGGGTTCCGTATGTAGGGTAGGTAGGTAGGTTTGTCGAATTTCAAAAACGCAGGCACGCAGAGGGGGCAAAGCAGAAAGAATCTTCATTTGCTTTTACCTTAGCTTTAACCGATCTCTTCCTCAACATTTATACAAGCTCGACGGATATTTTACTAATACCTACCTATAATATATCTATAGGCATCTATCGGTCATTTGAGAATGAATCTCTCTCTGTATGTATAGCTATCCGTTCTGGACTTTGCATTGCACAGTGCCTTTTCAGACTTATACTTTATTAATCTGTGCTAATAAGTACATGCAAGTTCATACATCAGAGATAGGTCCTATCTCTGATGGATGTATAGGATACTAAAAAGGATTATATATGTAACCAATGAACTACTATTACTAAATGGTAGCTCAATGTATATAACTACTATAACTCCGACCATCGTGATGGTATGTAGGTAATGCATTGAACTATTATTACCACAGAATAAGTAGAAGTACCTATCTGTATAGCTATTACTAGCGTATAGTGGCTCAATGAGATAAGGGGAATTATAAAACGATCGAATAAAAAACTAATTAAGCGAATGATCACTGAGCGAATGGCCATGAACAGCCGAAATACTTGAAATGAGCGAAAAAAAACACTAAATTGAGCATTTTTTTCTGATAATAATAAAATTCAGAACGAGCTTTCGAAAAATTGGGCATTTCAGATATTAAAATTCTAACCGTGCGACCAAATTACTAAGTGAGCGACTAGAAATACAGAGAGGGCAACTTCAATAATGGAACACAGAAAGCCAATATAGGCTAGAGTAGGTTATTGTGGCTAAATTTAAATTGGATTATAGGTTAGGTTAGAACTTAGAAGAAGCGGAGCGGAGCGGAGCGGAGCGGAGCAGAGCGCAGCGGAGCGTATTCAAAGAAATAATAAAATTGCCTAGAGGTTATTGTGGCTAAATTTCAATAGGGTTATAGGTTAGGTTGTGACTTAGAAGAAGCAACCCCGGACAAGAGCGGAGCGTATGCAAAGAATAGCTTCTCATTTTTTTATTTTAAGTAACTCAAATTAATGTTTGTAAGTTTCTGTTCTGTTGATTTCTCCTCACTCGCAGTCAGTCGCTCACTTAGTAATACAAAAACTAAAAATATTATTTTTGTCACTTAAAACTTTAATACGTGACACCTACCGAGACACTATAAATTTAAACGATATACAGAAAACTTCTCGTTGGTATTTACCACATTTTCCTGTTGTACATCCACAAAAAAAAAACTTCGTGTAGTACACGATGCAGCTGCGAAGACTTCGGGTGTCAGCCTAAACTCGCTTCTGCTGCCCGGACCTGATCTTTTGCAACCATTGCTGCATATTTTATTCCGTTTTCGTGAAGGTTACATCGCTATGACAGCTGACGTGAAGGAAATGTTTCCTCAAATCAGGATAAGGGAGGTGGACCGCGATGCTTTATGGTTCATTTGGAGAGACTCCCAGCTGTGAGTTGACGGAATACAGGATGACTTCTGTAATTTTTGGCGCCACCAGTAGTCCGTGCACAGCTTTATATATCAAGAATCGAACGAAGAATTGCAGAAGTCATACCCCGCGGAATCCAAAGCTGTCATCCATGACCATTATATGGACGATTTCCTGGGTAGTTTGGATGACGCACAAGAAGCCTCACAACTCGCAGCTGTTATAGTGACAGTGCACAAAGCTGCAGGAATGGAAATGAGAGGTTGGGTATCCAACGTACCATTCGCACTTACCTATGTTCCTGAAGATTTGCGCGCTCCTCCACCCGATAATATTCACGTAGGTTATATAGGTTATATATACCAAAAATACCAAAAATAACTGAATCGCATTTTTATACATTACAAGTAATCTAAAAATGACGCAATAACCTACATATATATATATATATATATATATACCTACATATATATATATATATATATATGCAATAACCTACATATATATATATATATATACCTATATATATATATATATATATGTAGGTTATTGCGTCATTTTTAGATTACTTGTAATGTATAAAAGTGCGATTCAATTATTTTTGGTTGAAGTTTTAATAGCAAGTTACGATTATATTTTTTCAGATTTTCAACTTACTGCTGAATATATTTTGAATTTCTTTTTTATGTTGTCTGAATCGTGAACCGCAACGGAAAGTTATCAATGCCAGTTAAATATTATATGACTATGGATTCCAGCATAAGAAGGGGATCTACCTTCGCGCTGTTAATTATCTAAGAAGGATATAGTGTTTTTTTTCATAGGTAACTTCGTCTATCTAAAATAAAAATAAACTCAGTCCCCTAGATCCAGCGTGTCCGCAGGAATGATAACGTCAATCCCGCAGACTTGCGGGATCTCGATGTTGATGCGGGATTGGATTCCCTAATCCTGTCTAAATAATATGAGTCGTACCTAACCCAACGACAGTAATTAGGCTCAGCCACATTGTAACAATAAAGACACGTGCGCAGGCGATCGTACCCCACCCCTCCCCCTGCTCGTCATTGTACCCCCCGCCGCTCCTACCGGGAGAAACATCGTCGGTAGTTTCACTACAGCAGTGTGGATTATGGGGGTTCCACACTCACGACCGACACACCAGTTAACTTGCCATTGCCATGCATCACTGACGTCATTAATAAACAATGGAAGAATGACGCAACATTGTGACATCATCTGGTAACGCTTTGGAAGATGGCAATTTTTATTTAGGATCTGATAGCACCATTACCCAGAGGCAGGGCATAGGGCTGAATAGCATATTACTGCTCAAGTAAAGTGTGCGTAATCGAATTACTTCCACTGTGCAATGTAAATACTGTCCCGAATACGCCACAATAACTCAAAGTTCTACAGGCTCTCAGGGTCATTTGAAAAACCTTTGTCAAAAAAGGGATATTACAATGTTCAAGATTACTTAAATGACGGGACTGTATGGGGCATGGGAAATCAACACAGAACTTGCTGTTAATAATTTTGTAATTATTTATTCCTGTTTATGAATTATAATATAATAATTAATATTTAATATTTGTTTTAGTTAAAGACAAACAACTTTTAAAAGAGATCTAAAAATCTATCTGTGGGAGTTTAATGGCCCTGCACGAATTCGAACATTGCATGGTTGAGATACTGCAGTAAAAGGTCTTTGTCATCTACATTTATAGAATCCCCACATCATCTACCCATGGCTTTCTCAACGGACCTCGTTATTGAATGGTCTTAAGCATAGGTATAAAAAGAAAATTATACTTTGCTGTGATTGGAACATTGCTTTGCTCAAGTCAAATTAGAGTTCAAAGGTCTTGAAGTATTTACTTGATAACTATAATTTCACTAGTCATATCTCTAAGCCAACTAGGCAAAAGTCCTGCATAGGTATTATTACTAGTAATTTTTCAGTTAATGTGGCATCAAACATAATAGGGCTGTCAGAACACGAAATAGGTAAAGTATTACGTTGTCTGTTGAACTTAATCCTAGGTTTCATAAAAAAAACATTCTACTGGTTTAAAGAAAGACGGGACGGCACTATAACAAAAACAGCATGCGAAAATTTGTAGAATGTATAAGTAGGCTGTCTTTTGCTTCAGTATACCAAGCAACTTATGCTAACAAGGCTATTGATGAATTCCATTATATTTTTCAACTTACGTTTTCCCGTTAAAAAGGTAAATATTTGTAACAAACCTCAAAAAAATAAATGGCTTACAAAAAATATCAAACGGTGCTGCATAAACAAACGCCGCTTATACGTCAAATATCGGCTATGTTCTTTTGGCAAAAATAAAATATTATGATTAAAGCTCAACAAATCCAAAACACCAACTATATACTCAGGGCTAAAAGTAAATGCAAGGCAATTTCGGACGTTATCAAGGGAGATAAACATAAATGTAAAGAAATGTGTACAATTATATCCTAAGGAAAACAATGCACATACCCAAAAGAAATAAACGAACTATTTAATTACTTTTTATTCATAATGACTTCAGTAAAAATATTCCTTTTAATCCAAATAGTATATTCTTAACACCTGTGAAAGATACTGATACACTTAAAGTTACAAAACAGTTAAGAAATACACATTCCTCTGGATATGATGTCATCAGCACAATATTATTAAAGCTTATACATTGCAGCCCCTTTCACTTATATCGTCAACCGTTCTCTCACAGAAGGCACATTCCCATCTCGTCTTAAATATTCAGTTGTAAAGCCATTATTTTAAAAAGGAATACCTGAAGAAACACACAGATTCCGTTTTTTTCTGATATATTAGAAAACAATATGCACAGCAAGGTTTACAGTTTTATTTCTACTACTGAAATATTAAAAGACCAATAATTTGGCTTCAGAAAACATAGCTCGACGACTCTAGCCTGTTTAAGTTTTGTAAAGAATATCACTGAGTGTTTGAATAAAAAAAAATATACAGTCATATATATTCTTAGACATGAGCAAAGCCTTTGACTTTGTCTCACATAAAACTCTTTTAAATAAATTATACAATTAAGTACAGCATACGTGGAACAGCACTGGAATGGTTTGGAAGTTATTTGTCAGATAGACAACAGTGTGTGGAGGTATCACCCATCGACGAATCATACCAAGATAACTCTTAGGTCGAAATATCGCAACAACGCATATGGAGTACCACAGGGCAGTGTTCTGAGACCTTTACTCTTCCTTCTAGACATAAATGATCTCCCTGATGTTATTAATCATGACTCTGTTCTGTTTGCTGATGACATCACCATAATGTTTTAATGTAAAAATCAAGATGATTACGATAATGAAATAAATTCCACTTTAAATACTATTATCAGTGGCTCAACTGCAATAATCTGAATATTAATCTTAGTAAGACAAATCATGTCCCATAGTGTATAATGGCGTTGAAGTAGCTGAAGTTGACTCAGTCGTATTTTCGGGCCTAAACATAGACAAAAACTACAATTGGAAGGAGCATGTAAATTCAGTCTGTACGAAACTCGATTCGTCTACGCTCTAAGAAGATACGAGAAATTTCTTCAGAAAAGGCTGCGCTTCTGGCCTACCATGGGTTTGTTGCCTCGGTGTTGCCCTACGGCCTGATACTGTGGGGTATACCCATATATGAGTGGTATGCCTGTACTATACCTTGGTGAAAGTTATGTTCATACTTCGCTCAATCATGCAAAATGTTGGCAAAGCGAAAATGAGCCCGGCGTATGTAAATCTGTAGCTACAGGAAAAATATACATACTTGTTCATTGTGGTGGCAAGAATGGGTTATTTCCGAATGCTTTGTTAATTTATAACGACAAAGAATAAAAAGCTGATTTCCATGATGCCATGAATAAAGTTAATTTAAAAAAATGATTTTTTTATAAATTATTACCCAATCTTAATGAACCCGCCTGTATAGTCATGGCATTGTCCATGACTATACAGGCGGGTTCATCGGGGATATAGATATCATTCTAGCCAAATTAACAAACCTCCAAGCTCGGTTAATAGAAACAATGAAATTGAAGAATGGCTAACATCAATTAATATTGCCTACCCTACCAAAGCCACCAAAAGTATGTTGTTGTTTTTGGTAAAACAAAATAAACCTGACCCAGTATACGAGATTGATAATTTAGTACAGTATGGTCACAAAATACTACGACTGCCGCCATATGATTGTAACCTGAATCCGATAGAAATGATATGGGGCATAGTAAAAAGAAGGTTGCCACAAAGAATGTTGGTTTAGATAATATCACGTTCCTGCAGCTTGTACAAAACTGTTTTGAGGATATAACTGCTGATACATTGAATAATTGCTGTGAGCATACAAAAAACTAGAAGAGGAATATAGATCCAGGGGACTGGTAATTGATACAGAAATTTAACAACTTATTATAAATGTTGGCGGCAGTTATAGTGAAACATCCAGTTTTACAACTGACAAAGAGTCTGATGTGTCTAGAATTGAACCAGTACAATCTGATCATGAAGATCATGAAATGTTGTATGAATCTGTTGAATATTTAGATTCTGAATTTGATGACTAATAAAAAAATGAAAACGTAATCATAATGGTTTTATTTCCTATATTTTAACCAGACTACAGGTATTTACTTTAGTGGAAGATTATTTTATTATAATAAAAAATAATAGTACTTAATGTGACTTCCATAATGAGAGGCTTTAATATACGAGTGTTACATAACAACAACACACGAGTGTTTTAATGCCTAATTATGTAAAGTTATATACACTGCTTTATTTCTACATATAATAAGCTCTCTATGATTGCTAGTTTATAGTTATATTTAAAATATAACTTCTAATAAGTTCGATTTTAAAATAAGTTCGGCAATTAGCGAAGCGGCCAATGTGCATGGGTATAGTATTGCTATATATAAAGTTATTAAGCGCCCTCAGACCAGGTTTTTTATGTTCCTGGTTGGGCTTTAATAATATGTTTGTACACCAAAAGCTAGAACATGAAGGATAAATGAAATAATTTATTTAAATCTTGTATTGTACTTGTGTTCTGGCAAATAAACTTTTTTTTATTTTTTTTTATTATGTGTTTTTTTGTCGATTCAGTTCTTGTATTTTTTCAAAATGGCGATGATAAGGGGCATGTAAAAAACATATTTCGAATGGATTGACAGATCACAACAAATGAGGTGTCCTTAGATTCGTGGAGATAGTAAAAATGACAATGATTTATAATTTTAGTAAATAGTCAATATAGGTTGGATTTTAAATCTCAAAATGTAGATAGTAAATATAGTTATCGATGCGGCTACTCTTATGCTCAATGTAATGTAACCAGAAGTATTCATATGTTTATAGTTTAGAAGTTCAGATTTCCACCAACAGACTCGCGAGGTCTGCCGCTCACAGAGCCACTATTATAAATTCTCAGCTTACAACAAATAACCTAAACTACAACCACCCTGCAACCGCCCAACCTATCTTTGCTAATGATGAGTGTAGAGAGGCCCCAAACCCCGACGACGACGAACGACAAACATGCGTGTAGAGGCAGCACCAGAGTATTTATCCCTGAGCGTTAGTGGACAGCATTATTTGCTTGCATGAAGTGCGGTGGGGGATTAGGCAACGCCGAGAAGTGCAGGCAAGTGTTGATTTAAAGGGTGAATTTATTTATATTTCAACCTTTATTCTAAAAAGGTCGCTGCGAACGGATCTCTTCTTCCCATCAATTTGTTCTGATGAATTAATTTAAAATTTAATTGTTTTGCTCACTTCATTTACCTGTTGATGTCATCCATCTATCAGTAACTAATTTCACTCATAGGATCGTAAGCCTCGATGGAAGATCTACAACTCGTTCGAGTGAACTTTACACATGGATTTGTGACATCATTACTGCATTCCAGCGAGATGCAGAGTTAACTCGACGGAGTTGTAGGTAGTTATAGGCCCCTTGAATTAGTACCTGACAAAGAATGTGCCGAAGATGGGTTGGTGGGCAGACACTATTTGTGGATTATTATTTGATGCATGTGGTGGGTAATCGAAGGCCGTTACATTGTAGTAATAAGCGTTAAGTATAGTAATGAAATATCGAAAATTCCGAAATCTATCATCTAGGTATACTAGGTATACTCATAAATATAAATCGCTGCGTTAGTCCCACTAAAAGCCGAAAATGGCCCGACCGGTTTGTATAATTCCTTTATTCTCCCTGTCTCGTGCCTTGCTTCGTGCCAAATTGGATGATTCTAGATCAACAGGAATTACCCTATAGGTTTTGATTCACTTGCGAATATCAAACAATTTCAGCATTTTTTTTTACAACTTCAACAGACCATAATCGATATTAATTTCAACCTGATACCTCCACGCATTCCTTAAAGAATGTCTTGACAGACGGACAGTCAGACAAACAACGAAGTGATCCTATATGCGGATATATCTCATCACGTACTATGTCTTATGTACGTCATTAATAACATGTACCAACATAGTATATAAGCTAGTGTGAGCATGCAGTGACAAGCCTTTTATTCCGTCTCACATTGAATGCCCCATTCGGCAAAGTGGTGACCCCGACAGAAATAATTCGCCTTCAAGACAATTTCCGAATAGAGACTCAGGCGGCCAGAAGTCTGCATCATCAAGTAGCCGAGATATCGGTAAAACAGTAACTACCTTCGGTCGCATATCCCAAGCCAATGAAGCAATAGTGGAAAATACGCAGCACACCAGCAACCTCATAACCTCAACTGTGGACTGCAGGTCAATGATCGGTTGATAGCGAGTTATGAAGACAAACCACCACATAAGATTCAAAATATGTCGATAGCCAAGAAGAAAGAAGAGTAAAGAACAAGCCAAACCTAACAGCAACCCTATATGTTCCAACGTCCAAAAACAGACAAAAGTTCCACAGCCAGAAGCAATCATTATCATCATCAACAGTCATCACATCGAGCTCCTCGCCATGACAGAGTACGGTGACTAGCACATGGAGAGGCCTATCCATGAAAACTGGCCCTACTTTGCAGTTGATCAGCAGAGCAACATACAGAATAACACGTCATAATTGATCAACCACATGAGCAGACGCCGTAGATTGACTCCCAGAGAAGAACAACTATGACAGTATTGAGGAACAGTACCATAATATATTGTGGTACGCATATAATGCGAAACTACGAGCGAAGACCATACAGTCAAAACTGATAACGGCTACATTCCTATCCTTGTTCGCAAGAAACGTGAATTCAAGAGTAAGCAAATGAACTGACATTGTCTGAACGGGCGGTATCCATATCGATATGGTATCACGTCTTATAGAATACTTTTTTGTTAAGTTTTGGATTTGAATTTTGGAGTCAAATGTTTTTTTTGTAAAGGGAGGAGTATCTGTACTGGACCTCACTTATTGCAGCAATATCAGTTCGGCCCTCACAGATATGCGGAAATTTCTCATCAAGTACTATGTCTTATGTACGTCATTAATAACAAGTACCAACCTAGCATATAAGTTAGGATTGCATTCTAATCAAAGATATCTTAACTGAGCTTGTAGTGACAAAGCCTTTTATTCCGTCTCCCGAAGGCTGCCCCTGTCGGCAAAGAGTTCTTTTTAATGTACGGAACGCAAAAAATCTGCTAAGAAATCTATATGTATTTTAAATAGGAAGTTCCTCCTCTTTCGCTAGATTGCGGTCTTTGGCGGTCTTCTGCGCGAGGAAGAGTTTGGTGGTTCTGGGGCACGATGATATGGGCTGAGTATGATTTTTATAGGTACCTACAATAGGTAGGTAGGTAATTAGCGACGAAGGAACACTTTCCTGACCGGAATACCAAAGCGCGAAGCCGCGCCACGGGCAGCTAGTTCTTTGATAAATATGATCCATTGATTAGCACTGAATTATTTGAATGTTCTAAGTGGGCCTACGAAATTGTTGACGTCATGACTACTCGCAAAAGAATAACAAATTGGGCCAAAGCGCTCACAAAAGCCTCATCCAATTATGTAAAGTAAATAAATCCACCGGCTGTAGCGATGAGCGACTACGTCGTCAGCTCGTCACGAATGAAAGAAAACCGCAGATAAAAGGCGAGGAAACCCACCGTCCTCACGTAATCGGCAAAAACTGACGGGCTGCATCCGACGGATATCACAAATTTATTAGAGGAGTCAACTCGCCTATTCAGAACCAATGAATGGAGGGGCGTGCCAGCGTCTCTTCGATGGTGATTAGTCGACTATCCGATGCGCCAACTAAGCCTAAACTGCGTGGGCGCAAGAGGCCACACAGATTTCTATAGCCGCAGCAATCGCCCACGCGGGTCAGTTTTGACAACTCGTCATGTTTTTACTACGCCCCGAGATTTCACGTTTGACTGACAGTGGGACCGTCCAATTTGCGACAATGGCCCACACTTCTAATTCCCATTGTGGTGAGCTAAGCCAGTGTTATTGCGAGGTGGCTACAATGAGGATTAAGCATTATTTGTTCAAATGACTTCGGCATGGGAAGATGTTTGCCCACCTGGTATAGAGCCGAGTTGGGAGAGCCCTGAATTTGGGCCTATCCCGGTCTCCAATTAGCCTGAGACAACATTAGCTTGACTGAGGACTCATTCCGCTGTCAGGTTTTTGCGTGTTCATCATCTTTCTTTCATCAATTTATGTATCTTCAGCATACAGAACCGAAAGATGTAGGTATATGTCACAGGGGGGTTAAGAACTTACTCACTTCCAAAAGAACGAGTTATTTAGTTATACTAGCTATATTTCCATCCCCGTAAATACGAGTTATACGATTAATACGATTATTCTTTGAAAGCCGAAACATAGCCTACTAATATGGTTTTATTTAAACTTTGGCGTTAATAAGTTATATTTCAGCTGCAGATCTTATTAATAGGTAACCTATGAAGTGTCCAAACACCAAAGTTAGTATCCAACTAAAAATGCCAATAAGGTCGCCAGAATGTGAAATAAAAAAAAAGTTTACACAACATCAACTGTGGGAGTGACTTGGCAAAAAACCTGACAGTTATAACTCAACAAAACTACCAATATAAGCTCCATTGTGCCTGCTCTACAAAAAGGGAAAAAATCGGTTCAAGTAGGATACAGTGTGGATCTGTCCCTATTGTTGCAAAGTGACCCAAATGTTAGGGCTCATTTGGTAAGGGCGCATAGACCTCCCGGAAGAAGCAATACTAAGCAATATGAATTATAAAGAAATGTTTTTGCTTGTTACATTATTTGCTATTGGCTAATAAGTCGATAGGTAATTGGATCTTGAAAAGTCCTGCAAACTTATGAATATCATTTGTTAACTATTGTCCCATCATGTCATCATTTCAGCTATAGCACTACATTGCTGACCTAAGGGTTTCTTTATCGTATCAACATTTGCGATCCTCCGTATGTCCGCCCTAACTATCTCTATCATAATTTGTTTATAGCACACAAATCATATAAAAAACAAGAGTGACATAAAATAGTGTACAAAGCGAGCTTGTCAATAATAAGAGATCTTTTTCAGCAAACCAGGTTAAGATGAGAAAGGTTGATTCCTGAACAGGGGTAGACCTAAGTATGTGTATACCATACAAAAAATATGTACGTCCGTCCGAGATGGAGTTAAGGAAAATTCTCTATTCACCTTTTCAGGTATAATATCATTATATATCCTTGTTTATTTAAAATGTTCAATTACAATTAAATTTTCTTAATACATCTGATTTAAGTGCTATCATACTATAAATATGTTTAATAATTGTATATTAATACATTTTAATAAATTACAAATTTTATCTACACACGTATCATAAACCCTCTTTACTGCGTTCAAAAACCGCACGTTCCGATCAGCATTATATTAAATTACTTGGTAAAAACTCGTTTCGTATCTGGAAAACTACACATAATGGTCATTATGTGTAGTTTTTCTACATATAATAACATTCAAATTTCGAACACCGACGCCCACCCGCGTGCCGTCCCTAGTTTGTCTGTGAAGTTGGTATTGACATTCAAATTTCGAACGCCGACGCCCGTCTGCGTGAAGTTGGTACTAAAGAACAAGCTAAACAATTGCAGAACCACAATGCCGGTCAAACATGCGGTTCCTGAACACATCAAAGAGAGCTTATGATATGTGTGTAGATAAACTAGTGTGTGTAACTGTACATAATTAGGCATTAAAACTCTCGAGTGATATTATTATGAAACGAGCCGAAGGCGAGTCCCACTCTCGAGTTTTAATGCCCTCCATTATGCAGCAGTCACATAAACTACTATAATTATTAAATTGATGAATGCATAATGAGGACATCTATGTATTTCTTCCCGCCTTTGTCAGGTCACAGGCACAGGTCATCATTTTTTTTTGCCAGGCAGGATCCTATCCCATACGTCCTTTTTGAATGCCAATCATTAACGTCGTGGTATCAGTGTAAAAAGCAGGATTAATCACGCGTTGAAAAAGTATGCCTATCGAACTGTCGGTGACTCTTGTCTACAATGACATAAGGTTCATTTAACTGAACTCGAACACTTTTTCACTCTGGTATTTATTCCTGCTTGAGCCACAGTCCAGCGAATGTCTTGGTAAACAAACATAGCGTGACGATGTTTCTCATACGGGATGGCAGAAGCACTGCTGTGACTATTAGCTAGTTATTCCTTACTGCGTGAAAGGGGCCTGCCCATCGCCGCAGATATGGATAAATGATCATTACCGTTAGAATGCCCGTTTCTTCCTAGGATAATTTACGTATCCCATTGGTACGCGGTCAGTACTAAATTCGAACCCGCCTGTCCTGCGTGAGAAACGAGCTTATAACCATTACATAATAGTCACCGCAGCTCTTTAATGTCTAGGTAAAATGAGCTATTCATGACACCCTAGAACCCTCATAGATACTCATGTTTTGTCGAATTACAAAACACAATGGAGTTTCATAACTTCCCCCCCTATCACGCCCTCCCGCCCCTCATGCTTCCTATTAAGGAGTTCGACTCAGTACATAATGTAGCACATAACACAAGCCACAAACTGTGCCACAATGGAAGCCTTCCTTCCCGCTCAATAGTCCGGGGTGATGTGCGCATGCTGACGCATGCGCACATCACATCACTGTCGCTACGAACTAACACGCATGCAACCAGGTGTTCTGATACACCATTAATAAAGACTTAAGGGTAGGGGTCTGGCGCTCTTCGTCGAACGGAAATGTATAGAAAATTGAGGAAAAGAACATTGTACTTACCTACATATTTTTCATTTTCCAGTCTGTAATGTATTATTTTTGTGCATTTAAGTATAAAGAAAGAAAAGTGGCGGTAATTCCATTCATATATAGATATTTCAGGCCCGCCAGATGGAACATGAGTTACCACTGTTTTCGGATTTTTACAACTCTACTGCCACCACTTTTCGGTGCATAACGTATATCGACATCCTTTTTCTAGGGGTAGCAGATTCCTCCCTCAGAGGCAGAGCTAGATATTAGCCACATATAACCAGTATGTTTTTTCCCCACAAAAAATTGTAGATAAAAATTCTCTTATTTAGCAGATATATAGACTATGTTGCATTTTAGTTAAAAAAATATTAATATACTCATCCCAATGTGCGGTAGTGTAGAAGGCCTAGCCTAGTCAAAACTGACGAAAAAGTTTGGGCCTTCAGTTCAGACGTTTTAGGAAAATTCGAATTTCATTCGTGTTTCAACCGAATTTCTTTTTAACTATTTTACGGAGATATTGAACTCATTGCTCATGCATTTATGTAAAGAAATAGATTAATACAGATTTAATATAAAGATATTAAAGCTGTATTAATAATCTATTTCTTTACATAAATGCATGTGCTGCACATTCCTCAGTACAGATATTTATGAATTGCATGCATGTAAAAATGTGCATTATCGTATTCCCAGGATTTGGGAATTTCTTAATTTATTTAAGAAAATCTTAAGTAAATCCTCAAATAAACATTATTATTCCAGGGATAGTACTTGCATCAGGATTGAGGGCCCATGTTATTTGATCATAACGGTTTTGTTTCATGTTTAAGAAATTTAAGAAACTTTTTTAAGTTTTACCAAATTTTAACTAATTGCCCTGTAAGTGCAATTCGTTTAGCAATAATTTGAAAAAAACCGGTCAAGTGCGAGTCTAAATCGCGCACGAAGGGTTCCGTACCACCGTTCAATGTAAGCGATGGTGTGGAGTGAATAGTTTGGATTTTACACAGCAAAATATTGTTTACAAAGTTATTGGTGCGGTTACTTTCACACTCCATGTACGTAACCAGGTGCATCCATAAGTTTGTATGTGGTATTGAAAGAATTGTTGTATGGGAGCCCCCTTAAATATTTCTTTTATCCTGTTTTTTAGTATTTGTTGTTATAGCGGCAACAGAAATACATAATCTGTGAAAATTTCAACTCTCTAGCTAGCTAGGTTCTTGAGATACAGCCTGCTGACAGACGGACGGACGGACGGACAGCGAAGTCTTAGTAATAGGGTTCCGTAAGAACGGAACCCTATTACCGAACGTATTCCGTACCCTACGGGTAAGAACCCGTTGGGTACGGAACCCTAAAAATGGGCTCTCAATCCAGATGCACGTGTTATTCTATTAATGGAACTTCAATCTGATAAAAGAAACTGTGTTCAAGGTCTTGTGGAATTTCTCCAAAGTGGGCTGTGTCTAAGCTGCTATAGCTATATACAGGGTGGAATTTTGTGACACCGCCTGGAGGGCACGTACTCTAAATAATGGAGGTAGCAAATTTCCCTCAAAGGAAACATTCCTTTATTTTTGAAAAGAAACAAAACTGCATTCAAAGATTTTGAAAAATACCCTTGCCACAACCAGGAATCGAAGCGACTAAAATTCGAAAAAACATCACCTGTACTTTTATGGCGTCAATTGACAGGGTCAACCATAAGGATCACATCTCTCTAAAAAGAGATTTCAAGCCAGATTTCATGATTCTAGGTCAACGGGAAGTACCCTATAGCTTTTGATTCCCTTGCGAGTGTCAAACAAATTGAGGCATAAACGGCCACATCATTTGATTTCGTCAAGAGAGAGAGAGAGAGAGAGAGAGAGAGAGAGAGAGAGAGAGAGAGAGAGAGAGAGAGACCTAGAAGTATGATTTTTTCGCAGCTCTAAGGGACCATAGGCAGAACTGAGTAATTGATATCAAATACAAAAATTATCCTTTTTTAATATTAAGGTACGGAACCCTAAAAGAAGTAAAAACTACCAAAAGGGAACTTCACCTAGAAGGGAGGTATCTAATCTCCATCGTACCCCGCCCGAGGGGTTGAAAGTTGAACCTCCCAAAGCATTTGCAGTCTTCAATAAGCTCGGGCTCCATAGTATCCGCCGAATATTGTGATATTACGGAAAGCTGGTCTAATCTGAGGCGGGCTTTTGAAAGCTCCTTCCGGCTCTGACGTCATTACACTTTGTAGATATCGCCTGAAAGTTGGGGCTCCATTCCTTTAACGGATAGACGAATTATACGAGTAAATTCGTCCAAATAAAGTCCCTTCGATGTCGGTAAGGTAAGTTTAGATTTCATAGTTGATCTCAAAAATTATAACCCCTTAAAATTCTAATCATACATTATCATAAATAAAAAATGTCCTTCAGATCGGCGCTGTCGAGTGGTGCCGAACGTGTGTTTTTATCTGTATTTTGATATATTTACCCAGGTTAAGTTGTACACTTGGAAAAAAATAAAACGCCCGGTGATCCAAACTAAATTCAACCTTATTACGTCAGTGACACGGACGCTGTCACCGGGCCTTTTATTTTGTGAAGACTGTTATACATACATTCGTAACCTAAATAATCCACCACAAAAGTAGTAAAACTATATTGAATTTCTGGCTAAACTTACATAGGCCAACTGTGCCGCTGCCCACTCGTACAGGAGAAGGCGTGACGCTCTGTATGTATGTTGTATGTGATACATATGTCCTTCTAGAATTCTCATTCTATTGGGTCCATCTATACTGCAGTTCACGACCCGGATTTTACACCAGACAGTATTGGGTCTATGTGTGTAATGGGGCTCTGCCCGGACTTTAGAGCAATAAACAGATTGAGTTTGAGTTTAAATAGTGCTCAAGTATTTAATCATACAGCAAAAATACTGATTTTCACAGCAAAAAAGGATCGGCAAAAATACTTTTTATGTTTTAAGTATTTTTGTTGTTCTTAATGTTCAACCTCATACGAAGGATAAAGGGGGCTTCGCTTCGCTCACCCCCTTTACCCTTCACCTAAGCTACTGCAGTATTTTGTCCTGATATTTGCTATGCAAATCAGTATTATTGATGTGCAGTTTAATATTTCCAATTAAATTTCTCGTAACACCTCTACGGCATCACTGCATTTCAAGTTATCTATCACACAAGCAAACGGCAGCTAATCTGAAGAGCTCATTGCAGATGGCGCTGGTTGGAGGCTATCTACCTCCTTACAACAAGGCGTGTTAACCTTATTTGAGGTTAACTTTGCCAGTGTTGAGAGTAATTGAAAAATCACGTGATGTGATTTTGAACCTAACCTCCTGAATAAAACTCTTTGCCGCCAACTACTCCAGCGCCACCTAGCGGGAGCAAATGCGGGTATAGGTTCCATTGTTTCCTAAAGTTAACTCGCAACAGATGTGCCCACCATTGTCAGGCTAAGGCCCAGTTGCATCCGAGTATTTAACTCGCAGTTAAAGAGGAAACTCTTATTTCGAAGGCAGTATGCAGGGGCCAAAGTTCATCGGTCCAAAATAGTTTTTACTTCTAGTATTGGTCCGGACAATTTAAGATCAATTATTTCTTTTCGTTTCGTTTCATTTGAAATAAGATTGAGACTTACTAAGACAGTCGAAATTTTTTATGTTATAGAAAAAAACGAAACTTTTTCTTTAATAAATGACGAAATTATAAAAACCTTACAAACCCGACTGCGTTACACCAAAAAGCTCAAAAAAAGCAGATAAGACTGAACGTAATTAATGAGATGCGATAAAATTATTACAGTGCAGTGGAAATTAAATTAACTTGGACCATTTAGACGAATCTAATGACATATTATCAAAATCGGTTAAGCAGTTGAGTAGTTACGAGGGGATTGGATAGGATTGTCAAAACCGTTAGTTTATAAACTAACGCGTTAGTTTGTAAACCAGACCGGCGGGGTTTATAATTTACGTTTATTTTGTTCTTACATGTCAATCTAACACGAAAACTATTCAGGGGCTTTGCTGCGCTCGCCCCCTCTAGTCTTTACATAAGCTACTACAGTGTTTGCCCAGGTATTTCGTTTGCAGTTTAAGTTTAAACCATTTCATAATTATATAATACGGCACAGTTTACAGTTTATCGATGGTTTGTAAACTAACGACAGAAAATACTTTAGATTATAAACTATCGGTTTTGTCAATTTTACCGTGACATATATGTACATACTTATATTTATGTATTTATTTATTTATTAATACAGTTAAATGCACAACATTACAGACAATGTCCAATTCATTGTACATATACAAATATACAAATAACATATATACACTTCCATTTAAATCATAATAAATTATAGTATTTTACATGTCGGTTCAATAAATGTCAATATTAATAATAATAATTCAATGATAAAAATGTCATTGCAGTCATTTGGAAATACCTTAATTATATAACACAACCCTGTCATACATTCTCCTTGCAGAACCTTCCACATTCTCGCACAATATGCCTCCATGCATCACCAAACAGATCAGTCAGTGGTGCTGCAGCCAACAGAGCGTTGAGACTGTCCCGCGCCCTCACCAGCGGAGACTGCTGGCGCGCCACCGTGCGATACGCGCCGCACGCTAATAGCCGCTGGTGCCTGCGCGCGCGTACATATTTGTCGGGCACGAATAGCGCGCATACGGCACCGACAAGCGCGACAAAGTCACTGTCGCCTCGCAACAATCGACACATAGTCAGAAGCTGCTCGGTATTACGTCTAACCTCTAGTGAGTTGTATCCGAGCATACCCAATATGAAAGCGGATGGATAAAGGTAAGGATAGTATCCAAATTTCCTCTTATAAAGGTATCGTAGGAAAGCTTTATGTACCTTCTCGAGCAAAAGTATGTAAGAGCTTTCGTGCGGATTCCAAACAACTGAGCTAGATTCAAGTTTGGTTCTCACTAGGGCCGTGTATAGAAGGTGGACCACACCCAGATTCCGGAAATCCTTACTATTTCGTATCACGAACCCCAATCTTTCAAAGCATTCCTTGGCTAAAGTGCTCATGTGCTCATGGAATGTAAGTTTGGGGTCGAACGTAACACCGAGGTCCTTAATCTAATACACTCGAGTCAAAGACTCCGTACCGAGTGCATACGTCGCGCTTATAGGCTGAGAAGAACGCGTAAATGACATAACATAACACTTGGCATTATTAAATAGGAGTTTGTTGTTCACACTCCACCTAAGAACCGCGTCTAAATCATCCTGCAGCAAACTACAATCATCCTCTAACTCACGGGAAGTATCAGTTTCAGATCGTCCGCATATAGAAGGCAATTGGCGTATTTCAGCTCTAATTCCAGGTCATTTATCATAATGATAAATAACAACGGACCCATAATAGACCCTTAGCTAACGCCCGACCGTGTATGGTACGGTTGGGACTCAAAGCAGCCGTCTCGCACATATTGCTGGCGGTTCCTGAGGTAGTCAGCGAAGAAAACCAACAGCCGTGGGGCAAAACCAATGGTGTGCCATTCTTAACTTCTTCATTAGGACGTCGTTATCGACTCTGTCGAACGCCTTACGGAAGTCCATATAGGCGACGTCCACCTGACATCCCATGTCCATGCACTCAGACACAATCTCGACTAGCGTCAGCAAGTTGGTGTTTACTGAGCGGCGACTCCTGAATCCGTGTTGCGAGTCAGTCAGATAAGGCGCAATCTGCGAACTGATTTTGCCATATATGATCGACTCGAACAGTTTTGCCAAAGAACTCAGGATCGCAATAGGCCGATATTGATCAACGGAGGCAGTGTCACTTGTCTTGGGGATAGGACTGACTCGAGAAAGCTTCCAGCTGGTGGGGTACTTACCTTGTTCTAGAGCAAGATTGAATATCCGACCCAAAGGTAGAACCAGCTGATCACTGTAGGCCTTCAGAAAATAAGGAGGGACGTTGTCCGGTCCAATTGCGCTCCTTGGCTGTAGCTGCTTCAGTCCTTCCAATATGTCCCTACGGGAGATATGAGAAACTTGTATGTGATTAGCAGAGCACGTGTCATCAGAACTGTTTACCAGATCCGGATCGAGCACTGGCTCATCAGGGAGGAAAACGTCTGAGAAGTAGTGCGGGTTATGTCTTATATTGCTTTCTATAGTACTCATGTGGTTGGCGTAGGCAGTATCTATGCGACACTTGAGGTTGGCTCTCAGCTTGCTGAATGAGTCGTAGTCAGTCGGCCTCTTCCACGTTTTCCAATTACGGTGGAGCTTTGCCTTCGTGGCCAGGTCCCTTATGATATCACCAGTGAACCACACTGGGTATCTCCTAGTAGGCTGGGTTGGTCTGGTCTTCTTCGGGATGGAGTTGTTGAAGACTTCGTAAATGGTATCGTAGAAGCGACCGACTGCCGTCTCAACATCAGTGACTTCGAGAACACCGTCCCAGGATACGCCACTCATGATTTCGTACATGACTGCGTGGTTGATGATCATTCATCACTTCATTCATCTCATACATGCCACAGACAGATAGAAAATAACAATAATATATAAATACATACATGCATATTATATAAATACAGGTCAAACACATAACCCCTTTTAGGCTTCGATGTAGTCGGGTATACCTTTAATTGTCTGGACTGATATATAAATCGATTTTTTTGGTCGATTCAGTTTTTGGAAAAAAAAAATGGCAGAGATATGGGGTTGAAAATGTAAAAAAAAACGCCTCAGACAAGACGACAGAAAAGTCAAAAGGTTGGATTTTGGATCGCAAAATGTAGTTCATGAAGTTATTGGTGAGGCTACTTTCATACTCCATGTTAGTAACCAGTTGCATTTATAAGTTTGTACGTGGTGTTGAAAGAAATTGCTGTTGGATAATTGAAAACTTCAAGGCGTCGGGGGTGTGATACGACTTGATGCGAGTGATTTAAAAATAATAATAAAAAAAGCAATTTTAGTGTGACGCTCGCGACTTTCACAGCTCGGAGAGCCACTAGTTTAATTGATCCATATTAACTGATAAACTACACGCGGAAATCCTAACGAAATCAACCTAACCGACGGCTATTTTCCTGGAGAGGTCGGTCCCTATAACACAAAATCGAAAAAAAAACCCAGGCGTACCGCACTGCGCCCATATGGCTTGAAATAACAAAATCTTAACCCAAAGTAAACGATTGTATCCGAGAGCCGTTTCCAATAGTCTCACTCATCGTACAGTCGGCAGCAAAAAAAGGTGGCGTACTAACAAATACGAACCTTATCCTCCTAGCGTGTGCAGCTATACTGCTCTGAAATATAGTGCCGTTTAAATAACATAACATGGCGTAACGCCTTTTCCCATACGGGGTGGCAGAGGCACAATTGTGCTCATTTTTAACCAGTTATTAATACTCCATTTTGCGTGACAGGGGGCTAGCCCATCGCCGCAGCTATGGAGTGAAGAAGTTTTCCTCACGATGTTTTCCCTCACATTTAGATCGTCAGTATACTAATGTACTTAAGATAAATTTATTTCTCATTGGTCAGTATTCGAACCTGCATCTCCTGTGTGAGAAGCAAGCCTGAAACCCATTACACCACGGAGCTCAGTCAAAAGCCATTTAAATGCCTTAAGAAACCCATGGCTAAAGAATATAATAAAGGAGCACAAGTGGCTATGGGTAGGACATACCTTAAGAAGACCTGCTGCTTTCAAAGGAGACATTGGAGTGGAAACCTGTGTGAGGGTCCCTCCGTCGCTGGAGACCACGCCACATGGTGCAGGTCGGTTCTGGCAGAAGCCCGGGAGCCATGGAAACATGGTCGGCGATCAGAATGATGACTCACGCTGCATACACACTGACGTGAAAAATTAGCAATTCAGACTGAAGATATGCCGTGGTTTATTTTATTTTATTGCAGAACATCACAGTAACATCACATTGCATGGTTTTACATATTAAACTAGTGATTCAACCTTAAGATGTCCTGACAGCATGCTTAATTAAATGTTATCTGCTATATTACTTAATTAATTGACTTATCAAAACTTTATTTCTTAAATACATATGTAAAGTGTAAGTTACTTAGTAAGAAGTTAAAAGTTAAATCTATGTTTGTGGGGCGGCGTGACATTTTGCATAGCTAGCATAACAAGCAAGCGTCAATGCTTGCTTGTTATGCTAACCCTCCCTGGACCCGCGCTGCTCACCTCCCACACTCCCATGTCCATGTTAGCTAGCATAACAAGCAAGCATTGACAACCCTCCCTGGACCCGCGCTGCTCACCTCCCACACTCCCATGTCCATGTTAGCTAGCATAACAAGCAAGCATTGACAACCCTCCCTGGACCCGCGCTGCTCACCTCCCACACTCCCATGTCCATGTTAGCTAGCATAACAAGCAAGCATTGACAACCCTCCCTGGACCCGCGCTGCTCACCTCCCACACTCCCATGTCCATGTTAGCTAGCATAACAAGCAAGCATTGACAACCCTCCCTGGACCCGCGCTGCTCACCTTCCACACTCCCATGTCCATGTTTTGTCTCATGTAAAATTTTGTCGACATCTGTGGTTTCTTATTTATACTATGTCTGTGGTGTTGCGGTCGGCGCTCCGCCTCCCAAGCGAGAGGGCGCGGGTTCAAATCCCGGCTGGGGAGGAATAAAAGGAATCCCAGGTCTTGGATGTTTACATGTTTGTGACCAGGGTCCTAGGGTGGGGCCAGAAGCAATGTTTGTGCCTTTATGTGGACGACCGGTTTAGCATAGCGGGAGTGACCCTGCCTATTAAGCTGACGGCCCTGGGTTCGAATCCCGGTAAGGGCAAATATATGAATGATGAGCATGCAGATTTGTTTCTTCATGCTCATCATTCAAATAAATATATCGTCGCCTATAGTAAGCTCAATAACACAAGCCTTATTGAGCTTACTATAGGCCTAGTGCGATTTGTGTAAGATTGTCCTCTAATAATCATTTATTATTTATGTATAAATGTTATTTTAGAAGGATTGAATGCTTACATATTTTTTTGGCCTACGCACCCAAAGAGAACCACTTCTTGCTTAAATCCTGTGACACCCTGAAAAAGGCCTCCGCCCCCATAGAGTCGCGCACCACCGCCTTTTGAAAACCACTGATTAAAACGAAATAACTCATTTTTACAGTTTTCCGGAGTATTTAATTCGAAAACGGGTGAGAATTTTAACAAAAAGTATATAAATTAAAGTTGTAGAAAATTGTATGGAGCTTTCTTTGGCCAGGAAATATCTTTTCCTACAAAGTTCATTTTTATGATATAAGCGAAAAACCCAAAAGGGAGGATCCTTTTGTTCACTTTTTTAAACTTTTACTTAAAATAACCACTCCATACAAAGATTCTGGTAACTTACTGAAACCGCAGAATACGACTCAATAAAACAAACTCGTTCAAAGAAAACATTGTTTTACAACAACAGTCCAATAACAACATTCGCCTAAGTATCTGTCGTGACCAAATCTTAGAATTGACTTTATCATGATTGAATTAGAACTTTCATTGAACGAGGAAATATTTTAGAACAAAACAGGTGAGGACTAAAGAGGCCGAGCGCAGCAAAGCCCATGAATAGTCATCGTGTTAGTTCGACATGTGTTACACAAAAAACAACGTAGTACTGAATACAAATGATTTTAAAAGACATGTTTTCGTGAAAACAACCATTTTTCATAATTTCATGAAATAATTGACTTCATGAATTTGATTGGTTTCAATATTTCTTGAAATTATAAAATTCTACGATATATAGCTAAGACATAATCATGTTGAAAATCTACTAAGTACCTTCATATTGATCGAGAATAACTAAAAATAAAACCATAGGTAAACAAATAAACATGAACATTTACATATTGGCACATACATTGCTTCTGGCCCCACACTAGGATACCCTGTGTCGTGGGACCCAGAAACAGCGTCGTCACATACATATAAACATCCAACTGAGGATTTTCTTTTTTTTATCCCCTGCCGGTGATCGAACCCGGGACCTCTCGCATGCTAGGCAGATCCACAACCGCATCAGCGCCAAAGAGGTCGTAATATATTTATTTATTACCTACTAAACGACCACCAAAACTAGGCGCATGACAGGGCTGCAACCCGCCAACAATACTACGTATTATACTTACGTACGTACCTGTACGTACAAGTCACTAGCATGTACTAAGTACTCACAATAGGGTATCAACCACCGCGCCCGTATAATGCTAGTCAAAATAGATACTTTTTAGGAACTGTCAAAACGGTAATTTTGTTCACGCGTTCTATGAAATAATAGCATATGACGTCATAGTCAAATGCGGTCTTTTTTACACAAAATTGAGTTTATAAAATACAACTGCTGGAAATGTACAATTCTATATTCTCAAACGTTTTTGTTGAAATAGGTTTATCTTAGCTTAGCTGTCATGCGCCTAGTTGTGTTGGTCGTGCAGTACTTTACAAAGTCGTCATTAAATTAAATTAAATTAGTATTGTGCCTCTGCCACCCCATATGGGAAAATCTTAGTTATGCTATGTTATGTTTACGACCTCTGTGGTGTTGCGGTCGAGGCTGTGCTTCCTAGCGAGAGGTACCGGGTTCGAATCCCGACTGGGGAGGACGAAAAAAATCCTTACCTCTTGCATGTTTATATGTGTGGGACGTCGCTGTTAGTGGTTCCTATGACACAGGGTATCCTAGTGTGGGGCCACAAGTATGTGCCTCTATGTTATTTAGCCAGTTACAGAAACTCTCTTTAAATTTTAAAGCCCCATTAAACGCTAATGGACGTAATGTCAAGGCGTGCGAACTGTCTCGTGTATTATGTATTTAGAAATAGAAGCCATATTTTACCAAAAATACAGCATTTGGCTGTAACTATACAACTGGATGTAAGTTTAATAACCGTGAAAGTGATAAATTACATGTCTTTACTCTCACAGTCCACTTTCCTTTACTACCTGGGTTTGCTGGTAGAAATCTCTTTTATAGAGATAGTCGCACCTCTTGTACATATATTTTTCTTTGTGTAGTCTCTGTATGGTTGTTTTTCTGCAATAAAGTATACCTACATGTCTGGGCAAAGGCCTCCCCCTTTTTCATCCACACTTCCCCGGTCTGTGCCACCTCCGGCCACCCCTGCAGAAACTTATCAAGATCGTCCCGCCATCTCCGTTTAGGCCTGCCTCTACGCCCCGGTATATCCGTCCTGTGGCACCCAATCAGTGGCGATTTCCGCCCATCTGTCTAGGTGCTGATCTCCCTACTTCTCAGAAATCGCATTTGACATCTGTCAACAGAAGGGATCTGCCATTGCTATGCGTCAGTGTTCTTATCCTTGTTTTGCTTAGAAGAGGAAGGGAGACCGACACATAGCTCTGTCCCTACTGTTGACAGGTGCCAAATGTGATTTCTGAGAAGTAGGGAGATCAGAAGAGCTAAGATAGCTCCACTATACCTATAGACTGCTTTATACAGGCTGTAGTGTGTGCGAGTGACTTCTCCGTAAGTGTTGCGCTTAGTGGCAAGAGAGACCACCAATAACATAATAGTGGCTTTAATCTAATCGGATTCATAGTAAAAAGTTAGATAAATCATAGAACAATAATCCAAAAAATATATATACAAGGTGACATTTGATAAGCTGACCATATTTTGGGGAATGATAGTACCCATCATTATGAACAACTTTCCCCAAGAAACATATGGTCGCAAATAGAAAAAAATATTTGTCCCTCAGTACATTGACCCGATCAGCTGATTACAAGTTACTACGGGGGACCCAAATTTTTTTTTTCATTTGCCACCATATGTTTCTTGAGGAGAGATGACCATAATGACGGGTATTATCAATCCCTTAAATGTGGTCAGCTAATTAAATGTCACTTTGTATATTAGCCAAAAAAAAAACATTTTGTTTCAACGACCCAATCCTTTTTGAGGCATCGCGATTTTGAGCCTCATGCCATGGTAATCAAATTCAAATTTTTTTTCGGGGAGATGTCTTGCCGGGAGGACTTGGGTCGTTGTGAAGTTAAGAACACTGTAAACTTTTCCAGTGTTCTTAAAAAGTAAATGGATTGATGACCCTCCGAGATGTCCCTCGACGAGCCCTGTGGTGTAGAGGCGTAGTAACTATTATCTAATCTGTGGTAGAGGTTTCACGCTCGCTCCTCACCCAGGAGATGCGGGTTCGTATCCGGTGCTGGCCATGTACTAATGAGATTTATGAGTAATTTATAATTTAGTTTGTTTTCATTTTTGTTTGTTTTCATTTTTGTACTGAATTTATATGGGTTTTGTATAGCCTGAAATAAATAAATTATTATTATTATTATTATTATCACGAGCACAATGATAATTATACGAACTTGCCGCATCTGTGGAGATAGATGGTTCCCTCTCGGTGATGGAGAATATCGTCAGGAAACCATCAATCTGCACAAATGCGGCGACGGGCTAGCCCCCTCTCACCCAACAGAAGTATTGCATAACTGGCTAAACGTGGGAACAATAGCGCCTCTGTCACCCCGTTCGGAAATAGGCATGATGCTATGTCCTTTATGTTTTTGAACTTACCTCTTTAGATGTGTTTGAAGAAGCTCGTACTGTCTATGAACCTTTCTGCCTCCCTTTTCTTGGCTTCGTCCAATCTCATCCCCAGCCCAAACTCTCCCGGTCTCGACTTCTGAAAAGTCCGTGGGGTACAACGCTGGGCCGCGCTCTGACCCACGGGCTTTTGGGAAGTTTGAAGCGCTCGACAAGCCTGAGCGCTACAGCGTGACGCTGCGTTGTACCACACGGGGTTTTTCAGCGCTCAAATTGACAATTCATCATCTGAATAGCCCGTGAGGTACGACGCGAGCGACCCATGCACTAGGCGTGAAAGAGAAAGCGGATTAGCGCACTCTAGACATGAAAGAGAGCATTGAGTACCTTATTGATGAGTGGCACAAAGAGACCCAATATTATTGGGCACTTTTGGGAAACACATGTACTCAAGTTCCTAACTTCTCACCGGTAATTTTGGGCATTTTGTTACACGGTTATAATTCTCGGATGAGGATTTAGATTTTTTAGATTCGACAATGACAATAGTGGAGAACAAAAAGTCTACAGAAAAAATATTGCCCTATTATCAATAATAAGTATAAATTTTAAATTACTAAAATTAGGAAGTACATAGGCGCGTTGTAGCGGTCCGGTTTTTTAACTAGATGCTAAAATTCACGAAAAGCTAGAGAGACACAATAACACCTTATAATAACTTGGACACTATTGATCACACGATTGACACACATTGATCTAGCCCCAAACTAGGACTAGGCTACAAACATCTGTTCTCGTCAAACAAATATTTGCCCCCACCGGGAATCGAAACCGGGACCCTTGGCTTCTTGGGCAGGGTCACTGCCGACTCGGCCATTCGGGTCGTCATGCCCGCCACAATGCCGCAGGCGCTGTACCCCACGGGCTATTCAGACGATGAATTTTCAATGTGAGCTCTGAAAAACTCCGTTTGGTACAACTCAGCAGTGTCGCGATGCAGCGCTCTGGCTTTCGGAACGATTCGAAATTCTGAAAAGCCCGTGGGGCACAACGCGGGCCAGCGTTGTACCCCACGGGCTTTTCAGAAGACGCCGCCCAGTCCGTATAGATATACGGACTGGGCAGCGTCTTGCCTACCTACATGTGTAGCTAGGATGCGCAAAAGTACTGATGTGAAGAAAAGTGATTGATAAATTTGTTATTTATTTTATTTAGACAATATACGTGGCATAAAATTATCAGTAGGTAGGTTATACCATTAGTGTTTTTTCAAAGTCTTTAAGATAGGATCAACAATCAACTTTAACAAATAATAGGTATTATACGCTGTTTTATAAAAACTATATCTATATCTAATCTCATCAAAATCTCAGTTCGAGAACAATAATTAAAACTTCAAAGGAGGATTCACATATTAAAACTGAAACTTATGTAAAAAATCTCAGTTAAAATATAGAATAGAAAATGATCAAGTCTTCCATAGTAAAATTAATACATGATAATGATGGAAAGTTTTTTTTCTACTTCTTAGCACTTTTCCGAGAAACTGTACCCTTGCAACTGACAAAAAACTCAAATCATTTATTGCAAGTAGGCAAAATAATGCACTTTTACAAGTCAAACCTTACTTAAGTCTAAAAAACTATGATCAACTAAACTAATGAGTACATTATGGTTTGAGTTTGAAAAAGGAAATTTCTCCTTCAAGTGGTGATTCATGGCTGAATATCGCACAGGAAAAAGGAACTCCATTAACTGTACCAGTGCTTCGGAAATAAGCCCGTCAGAGAAGATAGCACCAAGAAAATGTCATTTTAAAAAATTTCGTCATATTCATTTTTTTATTGCATAATGTATCATATAAAAATTATCTAATCTAATGACAATATTATAACACTGTATCCATAAGTGCCAATAAAATGTCTCAAAATAAATCAATAAGAACAAAGACAAGCAAGCTGTAATGAACATAACTTTGAGAAACCAGACTGGACCAGTCCCCCCAAGCAGCACCCGTTCACGAGTATGACTTGTGCACCAGCCATCACAACCCTCTCGCCATATTTGAGGGAGGGCAGGGGAGCAACCCGCTACACTGAGGACGGACAGCGGAGTCTTAGTAATAGGTACGGAACCCTAAAAAGCGGGTGAGTTTGGACTGGGGATGAGATTGTACGAAGCCACTTTCTGGCTGAACTATTGACAGGGTATATGGTTATAGTCTTCGATGGTAGACTTATTTACATATGACTTTCCACAGGTAAGGGATCTCGCACAAAATATATCAAATGTTTTGTGAAACGACGCGAAATCAACACTTGTTTAAAAACAAAAGTGTATGGGATTTGACGTTTGTTTAGGGGTAAAACGCTGTTATTTTTATGGTAACACTTAGTTTAGTTTTCAATTGAGACCGATACTGGAGGTGAGTAAACTAAACAAATTCAAAAAACAGTGTTTGAAAATGGAATCTATTCAAACCGCACAAAAGCTGGCAGATTCAATGTTGTCAGTTTAGTGCCTCAGTTTGTTCGTTTTGACATCTGAAGATTCGCACAGATTGTGGCCCTAATAATAAGTACTTTACACTAGCAGGTATATAATCTTGGAGGTTGGTTGGTGGAGTTGGTCGCGCCGAAGACTTTGCCACGTAGATTCTTCGACGTCAGTTTTAGGGTTACGTATCCGAAGGGTGCCAATCGAAATTATATTTCAAGTGTCATTTTAATTTTACTGACTTACTACATATTTATTGTTTTATTATCGACATCTTTATTTTAATAAAAGGTACCTTGATATTACTTTATAATTTAAATATTAGATAAGTTTGATGTATTTTATTATAATGTTCTATAAAATGTCGAAGTTGTAATTTGTAATGATCAATTTTTTTATTCAATTGTTTTAACATGGTGCTGACATCTTATTTCAATATCATTATTTTAATAATTTTGATATCTAGGATTTTAATTACTATGTTATATTGTAATCAAATGTTCGAGATATGTTTTTGCAATGAATATGTTTTTATCTTTAAGCAATTTCAAATACAATTTATATTGTTAATAAATAGATAAACTGAAACTGAAACTGAAACCGAAACGGGACCCTATTACTAAGCCTCCCCTGTCCGTCCGTCCGTCCGTCCGTCTGTCTGTCACCGGGCTCAACCGGATCAACCGAAGGAGGTTGAGAGCTGAAATTTTCACAGAGGGTGTGTTTCTATTGCCGCTATAACAACAAATAATGAATAATCTATCAAACCGGTTTTTAAGAATTAAAAGAAGTATTCATACAAGAAATTATTTTTATCTACACAATTATTTGTATCATAAATCCTCTTTACTGCGTCTAAAAACTGCACGTTAAGACCAGCATAATGTAAAACTATTTGTTTAAAACTCATTTCTTATCTTAAATGATATGACCCATCATTATGACCATAATGTACCAAAATTTGTCAAATTATGACATTTAAATTTCGAACGTCGACGCCCGCCCCTAGTTTGTCTGTGATGTTGGTACTACAGAGCAAGCTAAACAGATGCAGACCATTAATGCATCAATACTCGAGAGTGGGTTTATGAAACGAGCCGAAGGCGAGTTTCATAATAATATCACTCGAGAGTTTTAATGCCTAATTATGTACAGTTACATACCCTAGTTTATCTACACACATATGATAAGCTCTCTTTGATGTGTTCAGTTTGTCCGCATGTTTGACCGGCATTGTGGCTCTGCAGTTGTTTAGCTTGTTCTGTAGGACCAACTTCGGGCGTCGGCGTTGGAAATTTGAATGTCAGTACCAACTTCACAGACAAACTAGGAGCGGCACGAGGCGGGCGTCGGCGTTTGAAATTTGAAAGTCATAATTTGTAGAAAAATTACACATTATGGTCATAATGTGTAATTTTTAGATAAGAAATGAGTTTTTACCAAGTCGTTTAACATTATGCTGATCGTAACGTGCGGTTTTTATACGCAGTAAAGAGGGTTTATGATACGTGTATAGATAAACTACTATTATGGCCTTTTTTGGCCGTTTTGTTTTATTTTTTATCGGTGAAAACTGGACTCTCCCGATCTTAACGGCGAAGATCTTTAATTGCAGGTGTTGAGTTTTGTGCTTATGTATTTGTCATTCATTATATGATTAATAATTGCTCATTCAAATTATCTATATAAATTTTTTTACCCGAGTAGGTACATAGTTCAATACTTACATACTACATACTACATCGAAAAATGAAAAAAAGAGTTTTATACATACAACTCTTTTTTGCCATGTTTCGATATATTATGGCACTGAATGAAGTCCTACCTAGTATTTAATATTTTATTATTAAAAATCATAAAGGTATACTCGATCAAAAGACTCTCGTTTTACTTTTTCCCATATACAATCGTCTGGCACAGGTACTTAAGTCCATACCTAAATGACGGCTTCAGCTTACATAATGTTAATAATCATAGTTAAACAATAAACAATAAAACAAAACAATGGTATGGAAATGGAACCCTTCGTGTGCGGGTCCGACGTCCTACTCGCACTTGACCGTTTTTATTTATTATGTTGTCATTCAAGTAACTCGATTTACCCCATATAAATCAACTGTATTTTGGAAATTTAAACTTGATCTAGAACAGAGTCAAAGTCAAAGTCAAAGTCAAAGTACTTTATTACTGTAGATATTTACATATATGTACTTAGCAAACGTCATTTTTTGCCTCTTCTCTACATTGGACCACTGTGGGAGAAGAAGGGCGTAGAAACTCCCACAGATTGATTTTTAGATCTCTTTTAAAAATAGGTTGTGCTTAACTAATACAATTATGATTTATTTTTATTTAATAAGCTGGAATAAATAATTACAAAACTATTAACAGCAAGTTTTGTGTTGAGCCAGATCAAACCCATACAGTCCTGTCATTTAAGTAATCTTGAACATTGTAATATCCCTTTTTCGACAAAGTCGCTTTAACATGCTTTTTAAATTGCTCAAATGGCAATTTCAAAATCTCCAGAGGTATCCTATTGTAGTAGAGAATGCACTGACCCTTGAAAGAATTGCAAACCTTCGCGAGTCTAAAAAGGGGCGCACATAGTCTGTGATTATTTCTTAGTTTAACATTACAGCTATCGCTAAGTTTGGAAAATGTTGTAAGGTTCTTGCGTACATACATTATATTTTCGAAAATAAATTGACTAGCTACTGTTAGTATGTCAATTTCTTTAAAAAGCTCTCTTAAGGAGTCTGTTCGTTTTAAATTATAAATTGCTCGAATAGCTCTTTTCTGTAAAATAAAAATAGTTTGAATATCCGCTGCTTTCCCCCACAACAAGATACCATAGGACATCACACTATGAAAGTAACTAAAATATACTAGCCTAGATGTAGCCACATCCGTGCTTTGTCTGATGTTCCTAACAGCGTAAGCCGCAGAACTTAATTTACCAGCCAATTTATCTATGTGGGGTTCCCACTGCAATTTGCTATCAATGGTTATTCCAAGAAACTTCGTATCATTTACTAATTCTAACGTGCTGTTGTCTAACACTAAACTGGTCTCAACTTGTCTGACATTTGGAAGTGAGAATTTGATACACTTGGTTTTACCAGCGTTTAACAATAAATTATTAACTGTGAACCAATTCAAGGTTAAAGACAATACACCATTAACATCATCAAAATCTCCTTTTTGTCTTTCAATTTTGAAGACCATTTGTTCAGGCCTCTCGGCACCCAATGACCTCGCAGGGGCCCATAGCTACGAGGTAGCGTAGCGATCGGATGCCAAGAAGCAAGAACGTCGGCGATTCACCGAGCTAAAGTAAATAGATTCTATCTGACCTGGTCTGTGCTTCGTTCCCGTCAAACTCCTGTCTCTCTGCAAGGCCTGGGTGCACCCTAGGCTCTTCTTGGTAGACAGGTTCTTCAGCCAACCAGGTATGGCTGGCAGGCCAGCTTCGACGCGCACAGTGTTGGTACGTAAATACGAACTTTATCTGGTTCGGAGAACCACAATACACTCAGCTATAAGACAATCCTGAGGGGAGCCCGAATACAATTCCAGATGGCTTACGATTTAATTTCAATGCCCAAATCAATACGCGTCACATTGCGGGGGCTTTTCGTCTGTCAGTTGTCAAAAACTTGCTCGGTTGGCAGCTCCGTCAAATTCAAAATGGCCGTTCCGAAACCATCGATCGAGTATCGATTCTGAATCGAACAATCACCCGCCCGGACAGGCACCCACCTGTCCCTTAATCTACGGGCAGCCGAGACAATGTTGCTACCGCTCGTTTTAGTACCGAGCCTCCTACTAGAACCTCTGCAGACCGGGGGGTCCCGTCCTTGCCAGGGAACAAGTTAACAATGCGCCCCCTGCGCCAACGTAGTGGCGGTAGGTTAGCATCCTTAACCAGCACGAGGTCACCAACACTAGGGGGGCTGGTTTTGTCAGTCCACTTAAGGCGCTGTTGTAAGATATGCAGATACTCGAGCGACCAACGCTTCCAGAAATTCTGAGTAAACTGCTGCAACATCTGATACCTTGACAACCGATACAATTTCACTCCCTCGAAGGGGTGCTCGGGCAACGCGTTAAGTGGCTGTCCTATCAAGAAATGGCCTGGGGTCAGAGCCTCCAGGTCATTTGGATCCGAGCTGAGCGGACACAACGGTCGCGAATTGAGAACGGCCTCGATCTTACAAAACAATGTCGCGAGCTCCTCAAAAGTCAGCGCGGTCTGACCTACTATACGCCCTAAGTGCGTCTTCGCTGACTTAACTACGGCCTCAAAAATCCCACCCCAGTGGGGGCAACTCGGTGGGCTGAAGGTCCACTGTATGCCCCGACGGGAGAGGGCCGTTCCAATATCCACTTTATTTACATTCAAAAAGTTGACTATCTCTCGTAAGTATCGTTCCGCACCGACGTAGTTAGTGCCGTTATCAGAGCGGATCAAAGTTGGAAGTCCCCTTCGAGAAACAAACCTATCCAAACAAGCAATGAAAGCCTCTGTCGAGAGATCAGCAACGAGCTCGAGATGTACCGCCTTGGTGGATAAACAAACAAACACACACAGGTACGCCTTGTATTGCTTAGCGTTACGCAATCGTGAACTCTTCACCATAAACGGTCCTGCAAAATCCGTACCAACACCTGAAAACGGTCTGACCTCATTCACACGATCAGGGGGCAAGTCCCCCATGAGAGGTTGCATCGTGGCAGCCTTAAGTCGATAACAAGGCATGCACCGAAACACGATGTTCCGTATGACACGGCGGGCAGATAAGATCCAAAACTCCCGCTGGAGCGTGGCCAACAACGCGTTACAGCCGGCATGCGCGTTTTTAATATGACGATCAGTCACCAGCAATTCAACTAACTGTCCCCCCTTGGGGAGCAGAAGTGGGTGACGAGCCGAATACGACAGATTCGCATTGCGCAATCTTCCTCCTACCCGAAGTAACCCGGTCGAATCAACAAAGGGGTTGAGACGCGCGACGGCTCCCTTCAATTTCGAACGTCCACTTCGTATAGTCTCCAATTCTGCCCCAAACTTCGAGGACTGTACCAACCGGACCAAATTCAGTAGCGACTCGTTTCGCTCTGCCGGAGTCAGAATAGGGTTCAACGTTCGCTGATCGCGAGGAGTACGACAATTTCGAGCGAATCTCCTAATCCAAGTGGACACGTTTATCAACTTGTCAAGTGAGCTATACCGGTCCAGCAGAAACCCGGCGTCAGGGTCCTCAGCCTTCTGGGTAACATGCACGGCCGCTCTGGGGCCATGATCCGAAGATACTACTACATGGCTGTGGGGCCAGTCCGATTCTCTCCTGGCAAGCCAGGGTGGTCCCCACCACAAATGGTGTCTAACGAGTTCAGGAGCCCGACATCCCCTGGATGCACAATCAGACGGGTTCAATTCTCCTGGTACATGTCTCCAAGTCAGTGGGACCTCAGACGACACAATCTGGGAGACACGGTTCGCGACAAAAACCTCTAAGTTATGGACCGAAGCCTTCAGCCAGCACAAAACAATCTGGCTGTCCGTCCACGCGTACACCGTATCCTCCAAAACCACTGACCCACGCAACACTGTTAGAGTGTGATTCAAAAGTTTGGTCAAAAGAGCAGCCCCGGACAGTTCCAGTTTTGGAATCGTCATCCTTGTCCGAATAGGCGCTACCTTGCTTTTTGCCAAAACCAAACGCACGTCGACCTCCCCGGTGGAGGTGACGGTTCGCAAATAAACCGCTGCCGCATACCCTCGTTCAGAGGCATCACAAAACCCGTGAAGGGTTGCCCTGTAATCCCCAGCAGGGACCAATTTCCTCGGCAGCGATACATTATTTATGTCCGATAGCGAAGTGAACATTTGCGTCCAATCAGTCAACAAATCACCTGAGAGGTGGGTGTCCCAGGTCAACTGAGCCGCCCATAGCCTTTGCATAAAACATTTGAGAGCAAAGGTGACTGGAGAAATCCATCCATTCGGGTCGAACGTTCTCGCAATCGTTGACAGTACTGACCGCTTCGACCAGGCCTTCGGTGTTTCTAAAACCACCCGATAGGTAAACTCATCATGGACGGGCCGGTACTGAATTCCAAGCACTGACAACATGTTAGGGTTGTCAGGATTCTCAAAAACGTGCGGGTCTTGTTGAAACTCATCTGGGAGACCAGCCATCAACTCAGGGGAGTTGGACATCCACTTGCGTAGTTCATAGCCGCCTCGTTCCAGCAATTGAATGAGCTCGTCACGTCGGTCCAGAGCTTCCTCTACACTGGCTGCCCCTGTGCAGACGTCATCGACGTACAAATCTTGCTCCAGGATAGCGGCGGCTCTAGGATAGCTCACACGGTCACGCGACGCCAACTCCCGCAGGGTACGCATCGCCAAATACGGGCTAGACCGTAACCCATACGTGTTCGTGTTCAACTCATAGACCTTGACTGGCTCGGCCGTGGACTCACGCCAAAGTATCAACTGATACCTTCTGTCAGCCGGATGAATTACCGTTTGCCTAAACATCATCCGAATGTCTGCGACAAATACAACCTGGTGCCTCCGAAAGCTCGTGAGAATATCCGAAATATCACGACTCAACTTGGGTCCCGAATGTAGACACTGATTCAGGGACATCCCGTTCGAGGTAGGTGCTGACCCATCAAAAACAACTCGAATCTTGCCGGTAGGGGTTCGTAGGACGGCATGGTGTGGAAGGAAACAATGATCCTCAGATCTCCAGTCCACACCCGATACCGACATGTGTCCTAACGACTCATACTCCCCCATGAAATCGACGTATTTTTGTTTAAATACGGCGTCCCTTGACATCCTACGCTCCATCGACATCAATCTCGTCTCAGCCATCTTCCTAGATTCTCCTAGTGGCGGTCGATCGGCCCTGAAAGGCAGTCGAGTTACAAAACGACCAGAACGAAGGCGACCAGTACTATTCTGGTAAAACAACTCGCACTCTTCTTCGTCTGCGTCGACTCGACGAGCGGTGGGAGGTTCCTCTATCTCCCAGAACCGTTGGATAGCGTCTGACAACGCTGAGCCAATAAGTATGCCATCTGACTCGGCAGGCCTAACCATTGGCAATGCCGGACCCATGATCACGTGACCAAACTTAGTATCCACAGCAATCAACCCGTCCGGCTGAAGAACTCGCCGATCCGACAACAGAAACCTACCCAAAACGTCTGCTCCCAGTAGCAGATCGACCGGGGCTGGAGTGTCAAAATCGGGATCCGCCAACTTGAGTCCTGACGTCAGGAGTCGAACGGCCGGATTCAACTTCACCAAGGGGTGTTTGCCCATGACATGCGTCATTACTAAAGCTTGCACGGATGTTTTTGTCAAAATGTCATAACGTGGAGAGAACGTGATCACCGATTGACCAACTACATTCGTAACCGTAACATTCCCCACGCCCCGTATTGAATTATTATACCTATTTACCTTGAGGCCCAACCATTTTGCTAAATCGTTCGATACAATGCAGCCCTGAGCTCCAGAATCTAATAGGGCGCGAACGTATGTTGGGTTGCCCGCCAAATCCCAAACAAGCACAGAGGCGATCGGTAACACCACCGTCTCCGGTTGGGGGGCAACCAATGGTTGGGCCGCAAATTCCTAGCGAGGACCCCCGGCCCCACTGTGCCTGTAACCGATCAGGTAGGCAGCTATACGCCAGAGGGTCCCATTGTACAAATGGCCCACGCGCCGGTTCCATTGCCACCCTACGACGCCCCCCGAAGGGTTGTGGGCGTGAATTCAACCGTGGCCGCTCCATGAGCGGGAGGGACATCACATGCGACCGACGAGGACGAGGCGACGAGCGGGGCGACAACTGAGGCGGCGTCCGAGCCGCATCCGCATAGCTCGAAGGTGTCCCATGCCACCCGCCCGTTACGGCCTGCTCAACATACCCAATGTCCCGCTGAGTCGGATGCTGAGTCGCAACCGAAAACTCAGGGCCCCCCATGTGATGACCCTGAGTGCGGCCCTGCACCCCTGGGTGGCCGCGCGCTTGTGGCCCCATTGCCCGCTGAGTCGGATGCTGAGTCGCAACCGAAAACTCAGGGCCCCCCATGTGATGACCCTGAGTGCGGCCCTGCACCCTAGTACCGCCCTGTGCACGTGGGGACATTGGCCCCTGAGTTGCGCTCCGAGTCGCAAACGAATTCTCAGGGCCCCATGCCGTGTCACCCTGGGTACGGCCCTGTGGTGGCTGTTGGCCGGACCGGTTCATGCACAACAAATTGTTGTGGGCCCCACCACAATATCCGCACAATTTTGTGCGCGTGCAGTCCCTAGCCATGTGTGGCCCGAGGCACAGGAAACACCAGCCCCGCTGCTTGGCCATCCGGCGCCGTCCCTCAACCCTTAGTTCCCCGAACTTATTGCAATTGGCCACAGCATGGCCAATCTGCCTACAACATGCGCAGGTCTCACTATGTGGGGTCAATGCACTCACAGTCCCATACGACTGCCGGTTGGTGCGGTCCTTCCTCGTCGGAGGGCCCCTACTCACAGCGCTCCCGGCAGCTCTCTGTGGCTCCGAAGGATGGGTGGCCGTCAACCCCAAATTCTCTGCCCGTCGAGCCTCCTCTTCCAAAAATCCGACCAAGTCGGAGAAGGCGGGCAGGTCCTCGGCCGACCTCCCGTGAGACTGTTCGAAACGAGTCTGCACGTCAGCGGGTAGGCGGGAAAGTACAATGTACAGCAGTAGGTACGACCATTCACCAACCGGAAGTCCAAGATTCTCTAGGGCCTTGGTGACGGACAACAACGGGTTCAAAACCTCCGTCTGTATGGCCCCGACCTTGTTCACAACCGGGATGCTAAACAAACGGTTCAGTTGGGCATCGGCCAACCTCCGTTTGTTGTGGTAACGTCTGACCAACAATTGCCTGGCCGTTTCATAGTTACCCTCCGTAACTGTCAAATGAGCGACCAGCTCCCTAGGCTCACCCCTCAATGCTGCCACCAGCTGAGCCATCTTGACAGACTTGGTAATGTCCGATCGCATGTGCACCAAACTGTCGAACAGATTGATGAAGCTCATCCATTCACCGGACACTCCGTCAAAGGTAGGCATAGTTATAACGGGTAACCTGGTCCCCGATCCCTGATGCGGCAGAGGTGCTTCAATGTCACCACCACGGCTGGACTCGCGCTGCCTACGTATGTCCGCAGCCTTCTGCGTGATAGCAGCTGCCATCTCCATACACTGGTCGACATCCCCTAGCAACCGTGACAGCCTGTCAGGTGCGCAACCATCAACTGCTTCCGCCTGCGCGGACAATTCGAGCACCCTGTTGTAGCGTTCCTTAACGTCCATAGACCGCTCCAATACCACATCATGCCTATCTAAACGGTCTATCAGACCGTGTGCGGAGGAAAACCATCTGAGTTCCTTAGAAACACCCTTCTGTATTTCAGATAACGACATGATCGGAACGATACTTACTCACAATTTGCAGTAACTCAATTATATTGGACCCTCCAGTCTACAACCCAAACGAGGGAACCCTAATCTATAACTTAAACAATGCTGATTTCCCCAAACAATAGAAACCGAGTTTATATCTACACAAATTCTGTAAACAACAATTTAGTTTCCCTATATCATATAACACACACAGATAGTCAATATTAGTTCAAGTTATAAATTGCTATAAACTGAAAACAATGTCATAGGCTGCTATCAATAAATGTAACTACCTATGTTAACCAAACATTCATTAGCATTACTAGACCACTAATAGATTGACTAACTGGTAACTGGTACTTCAATGCAAATTTCAATTCACCTACAATGTACCTGTAATGTAATTACTATTCTGAGTCACATCTCAGTACAACTGGTCATTTAGGGAAAACTGTTATATCTGTCTGTCTACTACCAGCAATAGACTTATAGCTTACAATACTACCAATCTATGTGGATACAGGAACAACACCAAGTTAGCTAATAACCGCCTATACCTACAGATTGATAGTCCCAAATCGTGGGTTCCTGGAGCCCTTGACGGCTGCAAATCTCAGGAAACCACGCTCTTGCTACCAAAAATGTTCAGGCCTCTCGGCACCCAATGACCTCGCAGGGGCCCATAGCTACGAGGTAGCGTAGCGATCGGATGCCAAGAAGCAAGAACGTCGGCGATTCACCGAGCTAAAGTAAATAGATTCTATCTGACCTGGTCTGTGCTTCGTTCCCGTCAAACTCCTGTCTCTCTGCAAGGCCTGGGTGCACCCTAGGCTCTTCTTGGTAGACAGGTTCTTCAGCCAACCAGGTATGGCTGGCAGGCCAGCTTCGACGCGCACAGTGTTGGTACGTAAATACGAACTTTATCTGGTTCGGAGAACCACAATACACTCAGCTATAAGACAATCCTGAGGGGAGCCCGAATACAATTCCAGATGGCTTACGATTTAATTTCAATGCCCAAATCAATACGCGTCACATTGCGGGGGCTTTTCGTCTGTCAGTTGTCAAAAACTTGCTCGGTTGGCAGCTCCGTCAAATTCAAAATGGCCGTTCCGAAACCATCGATCGAGTATCGATTCTGAATCGAACACCATTGAAGTATCATCAGCAAACAACACTATGTCAGTTAATGTCTCCACCATGAACATGAACATGAAAATCGCAGAGACATTATCTATCACGCACATATTTTCTACAATTATTTATGGCCGCCGATTCTAGATATTAGAGAGCTTATATTAATACTCACACAACAACCCGCGTTCTCAAGCACACATACAAGCCGCAGTGTGACAACAGCCACGCTAATTTTGACTAAGGGCCTGTTCACAAAACTGCGATGCGACGCGATGCGAATTCGCAACGCAGAAAGTTGAATAAGAATGCGTATGGGCCTGTACACAAAACTGCGATGCGAATTCGCAATGCAGAAAGTTGAATAAGAATGCGTATAGGGAGCTCGTAATTTTTTACGATGCAACGTCGCATCGAAGTTCTGTGTGCAGGCCCTAAAGAGAGCTCGCAATTTTCTACGATGCGACGTCGCATCACAGTTTTGTTTACAGGCCCTTAGGGCTTACGCATTCTTATTCAACTTTCTGCGTTGCGATTTCGCATCGCAAAAAAATACGAGCTCCCTATACGAGCGATGCGTATAGGGCCTGTACACAAAACTGAGATGCGACGTCGCATCGTAGAAAATTGCGAGCTCCCTATACGCATCGCTCGTATAGGGAGCTCGTAATTTTTCACGAAGCGACGTCGCATCGCAGTTTTTTGTACAAGCCCTTAGACCACTGTACCACCACAGAATACTTAATAATATGTGCCACTAGCTTAAAAGCAAAATAAAACTTAACTCGAGTATAATTTGACCACTTCTCATAATTTTGTACGGAGTTGTCTGTATTCGAGTTAAGTCTTATTCCGCCTTCTACCTTGTCGCCCTTAGTATACCTCGCGCCACGAATTAAGAGGGCGACGTCGTTGGCAGGAATTACTGCGCAAATGTATACCTCGCGCCGCGAATTAAGAGCGCTGGGCGATGTTGGCGGGAATGACTACGCATATTTAGGTACAGGTATTGAAAAGTGAATACTGCGCATTCAAGTACACCGCTCATAACTCGTGGCGCGAGGTATACAGGTATTGAAAAGTTACTACTGCGCATTCAAGTACACCGCTCATATCTCGTGGCGCGAGGTATACAGGTATTGAAAAGTGACTACTACGCATTCAAGGCCACCGCTCATAACGTGTGGCGCGACGTATAAGTGATCGAGACTCCGGATATTATTAAAAGTGATTTGAAGGACTAGTGTTAGATTAGGTGATTTCAAATCGGCGTAATCTAGATGATACTGATTCGACATAAATATTTTAATCACAATACAAATATTTACCTAATCTAATATTAGGTTCAGGTGATAGAATAGAGGAAGGCAGGTTTTTATTATCAGTTGCGTTCAAGGTAAACTACACCAGTTTATTTCAGTATAACTACCTAAGGAATAGGTTATTTGTTTTTGATTTCTGAAAATAATTAAAAGTCATATTTATTCACTAGGTAGGATTTATTCAGTGTATAATCACAAAATAATAATCAATATTTTATATAAACACAAAGGAATACAAAATACAGGAAGTAAAAACAAAGTGTTGGTATCGGCTAAAAATCTTTGGTTCAGTTCAAGCTTCTATCGATAGACGGCTTTGGTAGATTTTGAAAGAACGATTCAGCTAGTGAAACCATTGCAGTATCTGTGACAAAACTTAGTTTCAAACACATAACATAGGGTCACACTTTTTCCCGTACGAGGTGACAGTGGCTTAGATGCATCCACGTTAAGGCTTAATTCGAATGTTCATTTTGCGGGTGTGGATGGTTAGACCATCGCCGCAGCTATACACATAAACGTTGGCATTTATATGTCGCAGGGATTTAAATTATAATAAAATCAGGGACTTGGCCAAATCTTTAAAGAGACAGCCCCTTCTTAAGTGTAAAATGTATGGTTGTCCCCCCTCTAACTTTTAACTTTTTACATTAACATATCAAATTCATCTATCTAGATGATATTGTTGTGGAAATGTTTTTTTTTTCTTCTTGCAAACTACTTAAGTTAGAGAAGTTCTGATTGCATATTCTGGGAGCTCAAAATCATGTCCAAATACGCTGCGAGTTTCACTTCTCTACTCGAACTTTGCACTGCTGGTGTTTTATTCCGTTTTTTTTTTCGAAAACAGCTCGAGCCCAAATTCTGAAAATTCGTATTGTGGGAGCTCAAAATAAGCTCAAAGATTGTGAAAAATCTACAAAAAATATATACAGTGTATCTCAATAAAAACTTTCAACGAAAATTGGTTTGAATAAAATAAAATAAGCAGTTTTTAAGATATAAAACATTTATTAAAAACCGCAAAGATAACTTTGTCATTCATACCAACACTATGAAAAACAAAGTTACACAAACATCCAGTCACATAATTACTTGCTACAACGGAACCCTTCATGGGCGAGTCAAATACGCCATTGGCCACTTTTTAAAAGGCATTTTTACTCAGTGCTACCATAGAGTAATAATAATAGGATTGAATTATTATTCTACTACCTAATGTTTTATGTGATACACATGTCAACCTAACATCAAGAGCTTCGCTGCTTAGTCTTACCCGATTAGTCTTCACCTAAGAGCTACAACAGCAGTGTTTTCCCCTACAATATTTCTTCGTTCAATGAAAGTTCTAATTCAACCATGGTTGGGTATTTCATGATATGGTCATTTCTACGATATGGTAACGACATATAATATACGCTATTATCAACATGGGCAGAGCAGTGAAATAAAATATGTGACTACATATATAACCTGTATGATATAAAATATATACTTTGGGAAAAAGAGAAATTCCCAGATTCCCAGGGCTAGTAGAAGCACAGAATATATGTACCCATGATTTGTAAATACTATCTTAGATGTGTACAGAAAACGAAGAAGTAAATCGTGTTACGTCGACATAATAACTTAGCATAGTTAGTGAAACAGGAAAAGACCTTTAATTTGACATGTCGATAATTGTTTGGTTACAAGTGTCAGTGTAAGATGTTAAGATGATGTGCCTAAACAGCTTTGTGCTATTCAACGAGCGACGATAGCTATAAAAGTACTGGAAAATTTGGACATTGAACGGATAAATTATTTAGAAAAAGATGTTGATGAACTAGATAATGAAGACATCAACATGATGTAGGAATGGGAAAAGTAATTGAATATTTTATCATAGAAGTCGGAGTAACGGAACGAAGATCTTCTTAAGTTTTTCTTTGATCTGGATTGTGATAAATAAATATGGCTAGTATTTAATCGCACATCAAAAATACTGATTTGCACAGCAAAAAAGGATCAGCAAAACACTTTTTATGTTTAAAGTATTTTTTATTGTTCTTGCATGTTCAACCTAACACGAAGGATAAAGGGGGCTTCGCTTCACTCACCCCCTTTACCCTTCACCTAAGTTACCGCAGCATTTTGCCCTGATTTTTGCTGGGCAAATCTGTATTTTGATGTGCAGTTTAATATTTCCCATAAGATATTAGTATAAATAATAATCAACCTTTATTTTGTCGTGTATTCAACCTTTTTGGTAAGTATCGACATCAACTACTTCACAAAAAAATGGCCATTAAACTTGACGTGGAATTGTCGATGTTAAATAAACATACGTAGAACTTTTGAATTAATTAAATGAATTTTTAAGAAACTTATTTGAATATTTCGAGCAGTAGATGTTTAATTACTTTTGAGGGTTCCTTACACAAAGGGTGCCAAACGGGACCCTATTGCTAAGTCTCCGCTGTCCGTCCTTCCGTCCGTCTGTCAGTCTGTCACCGGGGTCTACCGGATCAACCGAAAGAGTTAGAGAGCTGTAATTTTCACAGAAGGTGTTCTATTGCCGCTAAAACAACAAAAAATAAAACATACGGGTTTTTAAGAATTATAAGTAGTACCCATACAATAGATTATTTGTATGGTAATTTTCTTAGCAATTTTGTTTTATTAGTCAATAGGAGAACTGTACTGAACTCTCCCTATATCATCGGAAAAGATCTTTAATGCAGGTACTTACGGAGTTTTGTGCTTAGTTATTTGTCATTATAAGATTCATAATTAGTCGAGAACACAATTAGGTATCTCGAAATTATTTTCTCAGTTTCTCAGCATGGGGCTCTATAAAAAGGCCCTAATAAAGCCTGACATACTGTACAGCAAGTCTTAGCTACGAGTAAGTACCTACATTATAATCATGATAAATTACTGGGGTGTTTTGGGGCGGGGCGACCGCGCCCCATAGAGCTATCCCTGTCTACTTCTCGCTTCTCTCTCACTCTATTATTGATCCTATGGGTCGAGGCTAAGCCCACAGCATATAATAGTCCCTAAGGGTCCCAAGAGTACTATCGAGGACATAACACTTTCATGCAATAATTAAATAAGTGGAGTGGCGTAGCCTGCGAAAGAACTCATTAATTACGTTACGTTACGGTATTCATCAGGTTACGGTTGTGAGTACATACATTTTTTTTATCCTAATACTAGGCACGATGTCCTAGTATTTCGTGTCATGGGAACCAGTATAAAGCCTTATCAATGTATATTCTGAGGTATAGAAAGTTTACCGTTTATAAAAAAAAAAAACTTATCACCACACAATTTTTGACATGAGCTGTCTTTTCTTTGGCTCTTGGCCCTATGAAGGTGTTATTCTGATAAGGAATCTCAATCGTTTTTGAAAAGCCTCCTCAGAGCATCGCATCAAGGCGATAACAAATAATTGAGGAATTTTTCGAATCCATTTACTCCACTATAAAGTCAACCTGAGATTTTATTTTTGGGTTAACGTCTATCGAGTATTTGATTTAAAATTCTCACTGAAGAAAAAGGCGATTGGATGAAATTTTTTCGCTAGAATTTAATCACGAAATTTACCATTAATTGTTTTATATTTTCTTGTAATTCTGAATTACTAACTAATTAAATGCGTAATTGCATTCGAAATGTGGATATTATGTATGGCAACAAATATAATGATCACCAAAATATTTTTTCCTACCCAAAACGGAAAATGAACACCAAAAGTCGCAAAAAATATCAGGGCAAAATACTGCGGTAGCTTAGGCAAGGGTAAAGGGGGTGAGCGAATCGAAGCCCCCTTTATCCTTCGTGTTAGGTTGAACATGTAAGAACAACAAAAAATACTTAAAACATAAACTTAAGCACACAAAAAATAAAAATAAATTTGGTGATCCTTTATCCAAACACAATTTGGTGGACATTTATCCATTCTGGCAGTCATTTCGAATTTATTGGCAGTAAAATAGGTGCGTTTTTGGTAATCGTTTAAACATAAGCCATTATGTATTTGAAAATTCTCCTTGAAAATATTTCTAAAAAAATAGCGTAGTTTATTTCCAAACAATTTTTGTGTGGTTTGGCGCTGCCTTATTTTAATTTGAGTCGAGCGCATTGTTTGTACTCTATTTTCTTTCTTGTGTTGAAGCAATTAATTTCCTTTCCTTCATTTACATTCCTATTCCTTTTATATATATATATATATATTGGTATCACGTTCGAACCTCAAAGTCGCCTTCAAAGACAGCTCGGGTCAAATAATCGTGTCGTGATTGGTCACTTTTTCGTTAGCGATTGATTGACTTAGATGTCAGAAATACATGATAATCATGATGAAAATATATTTATTGGGTGTAAATTTTTGGTCAATTTGATAAAACAGTTAAACATAAGCCTTATTTTTCTTCCTTTCCGACTGGGATTCGAACCCGGTACCTCTAGCTTGTGATGAAGAACCTCGAGCGCTCAGCCACAGATCGTCAATAATTCCGTTGCTACCATCGATAAGTCTGTGGTTGCTACAATGAAAATCCAATGTAAGTACCTGGCAGATTTACACCCACGTGGGACGCATCAAATCAACCAAGACTTTTGCGTGACAGAGAGCAAGTCCTTCGCCTTTCTGTCGCCATTTTCCAGTTATAGGTACCTAATGTCAAACTTATTCAACCAATTGACGACCTCAACTCTTTTCCTAATATCTATTTTTTTTTATTGTGAGTGGATATCTCTATGAGATCGGCCGTTGAACATTTTTATGAGACTTCTAATCAGCTGCTCTGACCATCTTGTGTTACAGCGTAGATAGCCCGCCTGCGGAGAAGGCCATAAAAACCTCTCAAGATGGCCACTAGAACTACATCCGGTACTGGCGACATGCCGTCTGAAGCACAGTCCAACTAACAAAAAAAAATCGAAATCCCCGAGAGCAAAAAAAGAAAACTCATTTATCTCTCCCAAACCCGACAGTGAACTGTAAACCTTAACGCCAAGCGGTTAAGCACAAATACCGGTTTTAAAAACTAGATATTTTTTGAGGAAACAACGGATGCCGACGGCTGTATCGTTTAGAGATGTCACACGTCATTAATTAGAAGGCACATTAACAGATTTTATGCTAATACCCGTCTGTCTTTATGTCTTCGTGTCAACAAAACATAACTTTTTGTAGTTCCGACTTACTTTAACACATACGGTGTTGAGGGGAATATTATTAGTAAATCACCTAATTAGAACAAAAAATAATTCGGTATTTCAATTATTAATATCACCCAGGTAGGAAATGAAACGTACATTATGCGAACAGTCTGAATTCCGTTAATTATTATGTTCTTAAAGTATTTTTCAAATCATCATTGTCATATAAAACGCCTTCCAAGATGGAACAGCAACAACTAGTACCTCTGTTGATTATGTAATTGATGTTATTTTATTATTTATTGTCTATACAAAAAGTATTTATATTTCACATATAAATATATATCAATCACCTTATACTTTCCTGAAAACCTATTTATAGATTTCTCATTGCGCCAAGGTAAATTAGGTAACTTGTTCATGCTTTGACGTTAAATATCGAGTCAAATTATTCAGTGCTATCATTCGCCTATTTTCCTGAAAACCTATTTATAGATTTCTCATTGCGCCAAACTAGAGCTACCTAGTGATATTGGTAAATTAGGTAACTTATTCATGCTGTAACGTTAAATATCGGCCTCCTCTGTGTTAATTCGCACCAAAAAAGTAGGTAAACCAAAAACCATTAATTCACAGACAAAATTCCAAACTAAAGGGAGCCATTATAGTCACCAAACTCACTCACCGCAACGTATAGACAAAAGTTCTAAAACAAATCGTGTGAAAAAGTAAAATAATACAAATCCCTTCAGCGAAAACCCTCCTCAAAATTCGACCCTACTCTTCGTTGATTGAGCGTCTTTTCGGATGGTGTTGTTTAATTCGTTCCCCACACAATGTTTTCGTTATAGGGCGCATTGTTTACGCTTCAGATATTTGTGAGTATGTGTACAGTTAATGTTAAAATAATTCTACCCACGAAATTAGGCGTAGAGAGTAAATCCTCAGATGCAGCTGGTTCGTTTCGGAGTCCCGAGTCCCGGCGCGAACCGTGAGGATTTAAATGGAAGGAAGGGTATAAAGGGGCCCTTTCGCGTGATCACGAAAGGGTCCGAATGGAAAAGTAAAGTAAGTATATGGAGCAAAAACTAATCTAAGTGGGTAAAAATTTATATTGACCTAGAAGCACGAATTGATAAAAATTAGTAAAAAAACTAACCCAACTGCGCTACACTAAAATATCACTAAAATTATGTGTTTAAAACTTTTTTTTCCCTGTAGTTCCTATTGAAAATAGGAACTAAATGAAAAAAAATTAAAAAAAATGTGATTTTCACCTAAAACTTGCTATTTCTTGGGATATAAAAATAATATTTATATGGTTCTAAAGTAAAATAGATTTTCTAAATATCTAAAATCCGTTTTCATACGTGTGTCTGTGTGTTTAAAATTTAGAAATAAACTGACGTAACAGTCATGTTGCAGTGAAAGCTTAACCTGTTAAAACCCACCGAAATTTTGAGACAAGGCGATTTTGAACTTCATGCCATGGTAATAAAATTCAAAACTTATAACGAGAAAATGGCGTCTTAAGATGCCCGTGGGCAATCGGTGTTAATTAACTTTATTTTAATATGGTTGTGTCCAAATTTTCAACCACCGCGAATCGAGTTGCTAATTCTGCCGATAGTCGAGTCTTAACTTAGATATTTCCTTAATAATATAATCATAATTTTATTACCGGCAAATAATTGCTTCATTATTCAAATCCAATCATTCTATTAAATTAAATCATATCCCACAAACAAATGAACCAAAATCGCTATTCCAGAAGTGGCTGGATAAAAAACGCTTAATACCGTTATAAAAACGGTTACACGGAAATGCTTTTCAGTTTCGGACCCTACGGCGTGGATTTGCAGAGTTATAATATTATAGCGAAAAGTAGTCCCGGTCCAGGACTGAGTAATCCGGGAATCGAAGACGTGCAGCTCTTGCTAATGACTAAAGTAAGGTTTAGGTAACCATTTACAGTCTAGTACAGCTATACTCAACCTGCGGCACTCGGGCCGCATGAGCTCCGCCAAGCTTTTTTGGGTGGCTCGCTTAGCATAAGTTAAGTTTAGGGAATCCAATCCCGCAACTGCGGGATCCTGCACTTTTTTTGCGGGATCGGATATGATTGATACGGGATCCCGCAGGTTTGCGGGATAGACAAAAAAACTGAAATATCAAGAAAACTAGACGAAGACGTCGAAACTAACAACAAGAAATAACATAGGATCAGTCACGCCTTTTCCATATAGGGTGGCAGAGGCATAACTGTACCCACTTTTTTCTATTTTCCGATATACATTTTTTTTACAGGTACATACATTGCTTCTGACCCGGATTGATGACCTGGATCCCTTTAGGATTAGGATTTTGATGCGGGATTGGATTCCTAGTTAAGTTTTCCACCACTTTAAATGGGTTCTAACATTTTGTTATTGGCCATTTTTGGATATTGCGGCGGATGGTTAATTCCGTAAACTATATACTTATTCAAGGCCTAAGGATTTACTTGTTGCAACAGTTTAGCAGTTAGTGCACTTATTTGCCATAAAAAATTCGGACAGATCTTATTGCTTGAATTGATAGCTATTAGAAATTTCAGGGATAGATGCAGGGAAAATTTCAGGGGCGGGTTGCGCTGCAATTCATACATAACAGAACTGGTTGGCAGCTCATCACGTAACTCTACGTAAACGCCGCCACTCACAACAGCAGAACTTATTCCTCGACTTGCTGTGTGCTTATGTTTCAAGGATGGATACACCTCCCCTTATAACAGGATTTTCTGTTTATTCTTTGCTGGACTTGCTCATACTATAAAATTCAGGCGCGGCTTGCACTGTCCCTCTTGATAGACCTTTTTGGTACTCTATTGCACGACTCCATGTGACACACCAGCCATCGCAATGTAAATTTACGAAATTTAGAAAAACACACTTTTTTGTAATAAATGACTCAGGTTTCATCTCTTGTCGCAAAAACTCAGGATTTTACAAAATGGTTGACAGTTAGGTATATATCAAAAATGTTACATGCTTTTTGGATTACCTTTTTATTAACACCTAAATAAATGTATTGCGGCTCTTGAAAACATAACTGGAACTCTTCGTGACCCTTACAAAAAAAGTTTGAGTACGGCTGGTAAGTAGCACTTCGAATATACCTCGGGCTCCAGAGTAGCCGGAGGCAAACGAGTATATACAACTTTATGTCCAATTTTATCCGACATTAGCCGAAGTGAATCCGACATTAGAATAAGAATAAGTGCTGGCTGATAGACTCTTAGTAAGTATTAACTCTTCGAGTCCTAGGTATAGCAGACCTTTTAGACTGAACTAAACCCTTAGGTAGGTATCAAATCTTACGTATAAGAAACGTTGAACAGGAAAGTCTTGTCGACTTGTTTTTTAACTTCGTTGTTTCGTGTTCAAGTATAAAAGCCAGAACCTGTGGTAGGTACTTACTGCATTAGGCAATATAACACAAAGGACAAATTCCCCGATTGTCTGATATAGGGTAGACTCCTGTCTGACTGCTCTGTGGCAGCTGACAGTGAGGAGACTTTGGAGTCCCTGCGGCGAAAGCACCCGCCACCGTCACGTGACCTCCACTTCCCTCCGGAACCCGCCCTCTCAAGCGAAACATTGGCGGTTGAAGCGGCTGACGTGTTGGAGGCAATCACGTCTTTCAATAGCGGGTCCGCAGCGGGCTTGGATGGGATCCGCCCCGACATACTGAAGGAGTTGATTTCAGTGGCGGCTGGGGATAGCGGTGCGACTCTCCTGCGTTCACTAGTTAATTTAGTGAACTTCATGCTTAAGGGAATGGTCAATAGGGAAGTGTGCCCTTTTCTTTATGGCGCTTCCCTATGTGCTCTGCATAAGAAGGGCGGGGGGATTCGTCCCATAGCAGTGGGGAGTGTCCTTCGGCGCTTAGTGGCCAAACTCGGATGCAGGGCAGCCAGGGGAGTCGCATCATCTATTCTTCAGCCGCAGCAGTTGGGGTTCGGAGTACCTTTAGGTTGCGAGCCCGCAATCCACGCCACCCGAGCGTTTTTGTTCGATCGGGAAAACTCCGACAGCGTCATTGTGAAGGTTGACCTCCAGAATGCATTCAATACAGTTGAGCGAGACGTCATTCTGGGAAAGGTCAACGAACTGGTTCCGTCCCTCTATCCGTTCCTCCACCAGTGTTACTCAAGCCCAACCAACCTGTATTTTGGTGAAAATCTGGTGGAGTCGCGGGTGGGTGCGCAACAGGGTGACCCCCTGGGCCCACTGCTATTCAGCTTGGCCATCCACGACGTTGTTAAATCATTGAGTTCCCCTTTGAACGTCTGGTACTTAGACGATGGTACCATCGGGGGCCACTAGAGACTGTTGTGGCTGATTTGAAAACGGTTATCAGTGGCCTAGGGGACTTGGGTCTCCGCCTGAACTCAGAGAAGTGTGAGGTGTTTTCTTCCTCTGGTGACTTGGCACAAGGTTCCAGAGCTAAGCTGGAGGAATTGATGCCGGGGCTGAAAGTTCTTGATAAACCTGATTTCACTCTGTTAGGCGCACCCATTTTTCCGGAAGGCGTGCCGGTGGTTCTGCGAGGAAAGTTGAAGGCCCTGGCTGGGGCTAAGCCACATCTCAAGGAGTTGTCCGCGCATGTGGCTCTTACTATTCTCAGGAGTTGTCTGTCCCAGCCAAGGTTAACCTATACTTTGCGAACTGCTCCGGTTTGGCTGTGCCGAGGGGAGACAGACGCTTATGACGAGGCGTTGAAGTGTCTTTTGGAGACTATTTTAAACGTTAATATGTCTCCCTCACAGTGGTCGCAGGCAGCGATGCCTATACGGTTTGGTGGTCTCGGCGTTCGTCGCCTTCGGGACACGGAACTCCCCGCCTTCCTAGCCTCTTCGCGGGGGGTGTTGGAGCTTGTCACTCGTATTTTGAATATTAATGGTGACGGGCTCAGCATCCCATTTGCGGACGAGGCTCTTCAGCTGTGGCGGGTACGTTGCCCGGCGGGAGACGTTCCGGAGAAGCCAGGCGTGCAGCGCTCCTGGGATGAGGAGATATGTAAGTCGACACTTGACGGGTTGTTGGGGCAGTCCTCGGGAGCGGAGCTTGCTCGTCTGCGCGCAATCCCCCAGCCGGAATCTGGTGCTTGGCTGCATGCGTTGCCGTCTCCTCATTTAGGCACCCATCTAGATGACAACTCCCTGCGCGTGGCCGTGGCGCTTCGGTTGGGATGTAGCATTTGTGAGCCACACCGCTGTGTTTGCGGTGTATCAGTCGATTCGCTGGGGCGTCACGGACTACACTGCGTCAGAAGTGCAGGGAGGCAGTCTCGTCATCACTCCATCAATGACATCGTCCGGAGGGCTCTCGTCTCGGCTAACATACCGGCGGTTCTTGAGCCGCCTGGTTTGTGTCGCAGCGACGGGAAACGTCCGGACGGTGTCACTTTGATACCTTGGGAGAGGGGCCGTAGCCTTTTGTGGGATGCGACGTGCGTGTGCACTTTCGCGGCATCTCATATAGGCTCCACCATGCAGACTGCTGGTGCGGCTGCGGAATCGGCGGCGCGGCAGAAATGCGGTAAGTACGCATAGCTGATGGGGAGTTATTGGTTTGTTCCATTGGCCGTCGAGACCACGGGGGTGTGGGGATCGCAGGGTAGGGCCTTCATCAGGGACATTGGGCGTCGCTTGAGGGACCGAGGCCATGACTACCGCTCCGGAGCGTTCCTGGTGCAAAGGGTCTCACTTGCTGTGCAGCGCGGCAACGCTGCCAGCGTAATGGGTACCTTTGGTCCGGGAGCGTTCTGGGGTGGTTTATTTGTGTAGTTTTATGTATTTTAGATTTATTTATTATTTAAGTAGGTTATTATTATTTGGAAGTATATAATTTTTAAGTTGTTTCCCTGCCATATCTTGTAGTTTAGCAAGTGTTTAAGTTTAGTTTTAAGTTATTGACGAAGTTTCCTGTAGATTAATCGAATTGTAAACTATATTTTGAACAATGATTAATAAATATTTCTCTGTGGGTAGACTGTTACACTCGCAATGCTGACTCCCTTTTCAGCTACCCACAAATAAAATAACGCGTTGAAACATCACAATACAGAAACAAAACCAGGAGGCAAGTGTCACAACAAATGAGCCATAGCGTTTATCATTAGCGGCGGATGTTGCTTTCTTCTCAGAGATGGCTCAATTAATCCCATTTTCTTTGATGTGTGCGTATATTATAAGTGTGAGATGAGTGCATGAGCGAAACCCAACAGCTTTATGCTTCGAAACGATGGCGACTTGCGGACGTAGGAATTGGAATGCTATCAAATTATGAGGACGTCCTCTTGATCGCGTTTAGCTCTTAGGTTAGCGGTTTACCTTATGATAACCATATGTGCCGTCCATCCCACAGATGAAGGTAACTTATAATCTTATACGCCTAAATTATGTAACTGATAAGCATCTAGATAAATCAAAACTAATTAATCTTAACATATGTATATGTTGAGTAGTTAAGGAGATAAAACATTTGAAAGTGTTGACTAAAATTATAAAAACATATGAAACAGATTATAACTAGAGTCAGGCAAAAGTGTAATATCAGTGTCAATTACATCCCTTACGGAATTTTCGGCAACCTATAAGTTTGCTAAGCACAGCGCCATCTAGTGTTTAGATAATAACTTTCGATCTACGCTCTGTTATATGGCCATTGTCTATCCTATCGCTGCCCGAGGTAAGAGGATGTAATAATAACTAGCACCTAAAGTAACGGGATATAACCAGAGATATGAGAAAATAGTAGTAAAAATAATGGGACCTATCCCGAAATACGAGGAAAATATATTATAATTGGTAACATCCCGACGTAGGTAGACGACCCGAATAACCGAGTCGGCAGTGACCCTGCCTACGAAGCCAAAGGTCCCGGGTTCGAGTCCCGGTGGGGCCAAATATTTGTTTGATGAGAACGGATGTTTGTACCCAAGCCATGGTTGTTTATCTATCTAAGTATATATTTATCTATATAAGTATGTGTATCGTTGTCTAGTACCCAAGATACAGGGAATCCTAGTTTGGGGCTAGATCAATGTGTGTAAATAGTGTCCAAGGTATTATTATTACATAAGGAAGTCATAGATAAATAGTAGGAAAATTAATAGGTCAAATTGGATATATGAGGAAGTCATCGATAAATGGTAGGAAAAATAATAGGACGTAACATGAGAAAGAAAACATAATCCTATAATGTATGCTGGTCCTACTAAAGCCACGGTGACACGTCAACTTAAAAGTCGATATTCTCCGTAGTTGAAGTGAATTCATGTCACTTTAATTCTGAATTCACGTCATTTATGATTGCCAGTTTTCTCAGTGTTGGTTTTAGCTGTCCTGTGTCGTAAGTCAGAGACACAATTATATACAACAATATTTGGTAAAGATGGACACTACAAAGTCTACACCAACGAGGGTTTTGCAAAAAGTGCGCGAGGCGTCAATAAAGAAGCAGCCCGACTCAATAGCCATTGCGTCACTTGCGTCATTTGAGTCAGGTGCGGCCGCTCCCATCAAAGAGCGATTCCCGGGAATATTCCCCGGTGCGGCGGAACCGGGAGTACCCGATGACAGATTCACGAACGGTCTAAAACGAATCTATTGCAACTTCCGTTATTTTTAATAATTTTTGCATCGTTTTCGTTGAAATTTAGAAGCTCTACCTTCTACACGACTTTGTATTGAGTTTCACGTTGGTATTTTCTGTTTGTAGGTATCTACTATACATGTAATATAAACGACCAAACGATAAATTTGACGACCAGTTTAGCCGAACGGGTAGTGATCCTGCCTACGAAGCGAACGGTCCTGGGTTCGAAACCCGGTAAGGGTAAATATTTGTGTAATGAGCATGAATATTTGTTTCTTAGTCTTGGATTTTTTCTATGTTCTATCTACATAGGTAAATACATATTATGTATAAAATATATAGGACGCCCTAGTACCCATAACACAAGCCTTGTTGAGCTAAGTATGGTTCGATTTGTGTGCGATTGTCCTCTAATATTATTATAATTATTATAAATATGAAGCTTCAACGTGTAATAATAATTACGTGAAATTATAATTGGTCTACTGTCATTATATTTATATGCTCGGTTAAACAAACTACATAAATACCGATGTAGGTAATCTATATTGTTATTTAGACGCTACATTTAATGTAGCTGTAAAGTCCAAAGGAAACTTGCAATTTGACACCGAGGTGTATCCTGAAAAGTATAATAAGGGGAAAAAAATAGTTGATTCACGATTTTATTCAATCAAAAAGCCGAGAAGTGTCGGGCGGTAAAGTTATAATCAACTGTACCTACTTGGCGTAACAATCTCCAAAGCCGAGAGCCATAGGCGATAAATTAGATATCTGTTTACCCGCAAACATCTCAGATACAAAACTTTTGCTCATAAATATTCTAATATTCCACTAGCTAGACGATCATCCCTTTGCCGCTACAGACACCAGAATCAATTTAGCGCAACACAAAGCTACAAAGGATCTAAAATATGCTGATCCGTGCTCTGTTTCCAATTGCGAGGAGAAGGGTTTCCAACGGGGGAGGAAGGGGGGGGGGCGTCTGTCGTGAGCTGATAACGGTGTGCAGTGAGGTGTGGAGTTGATCCCGTCAAAGCACTGGTGTTGCCAGTTACAAAGAGGTTGCTCTTGTGATGTAAATATGTGGGTGTTGGAGTTGGTATAGACGAGATGGTCCAGTTGTGCGGGTTGTGCCCCCACATTTATCACAATCACCTGGCTCCATCATTGTGATGTGACTTGAGTAAAGAACTAAAAACAATGCTGTTCTCATGCTAAAATAATACATTTCTGCCTTTCCAGCAATTTGGTTTTAGTGAGTATATGTATATATATATCCGTTGACCCGAATGGCATAGTCGGTAGTGACCCTGCCTACGAAGCGAAGGGTCCCGGGTTCTAGTCCCGGTGGGGGCAAACGTTTTTTTGATGAGAACGAAGGTTTGTACCCTAGTCATGGTTGTTTATCTATCTAAGTAAAATATTTATCTATATAAGTATGTGCATCAAACGAAACCTAGTTTGGGGCTAGATCAATGTGTGTAAATAGTGTCCAAGGTATTATTATTATTATGTATAAATACAATTAAGCAAGTATTTTTATAATGACGGGGAATATTATCTGGTTCAAGGGTGGCAACACTTTGGAGACCCGCATGACTTCACTGCAAGCGCAGATTGTGATGCAGATCTTCCACAGTGCAACCAGTGACACGCCACCGGCATTTGCCAGGCATTTTCTACGAGTGCACTGTAACCATTTTTAGGGTTCCGCATGTCACATACATAACATAACGATCAGTAGATGGTTTTCTCTTGGTGAGCATTGTATTATTGTTATTATTTCTTAATTAACGACGGATAATTTCGCCAATGTTACGCGTTTTTCTAGATTTCGCTGTATTTGGTCAGGCTCTCTTTTTAGAGAACCTGGAATTTTTTGTGTTGATTGTTGCTCCTTAGCCCTACCCGGGAGTACGGAAGGGCTTTAGGTACCAAGTATCTCCTGCGGACGTGAGCAACTGCCTCCCGTGAGCATAGTAAACCTTGACTCTATACCTTTTCCATCGCTTTGCTGGCCGGAAATGAAAAAATGGATTTAAAAATAAAAATAAAATTAAGTTTTCTTCCCCCACAATAGAATTTCTGTATTCTAGATGACAATCTAACCCACACATACCCCGTAACCCGTAACCCATAACCCGTACAGACAGCCAGACAGACAAACGCTTCAAACTTATAACACCCCTCTTTTTTCGTCGGAAGTTAAAATATGATCTGAAAAATAAACACAAAAATTTAGAAAGACGGAACCCTCGGCGCGCGGCCATTGTCCGCTCTTGCCGGTTTTAATTCACCCCGCTCTCGTATTATCCCTTTGCTATATATGCATCGATACTTTTCATGGATTAATTAAATAATTATACAATGCAAATTTTGTGCAATCCGAACAGATTGTGACCATTGGCAGCTTGGAACAGCTTGGAACTCATCTGATCTGAGACTAAAGCTCATCAATCTCACCATAGATAGTAACTATAGGTAGTAGTAACCTTTTTACTGCAACGCCTCTCAAAATCATTCATTACGCATCACAACCATCAATTCATACATTTTTTTATCTCATATAGATATAAGTCGAGCCACACGTAATGAGCGGTGGTCTTGAATGCGCAGTAGTCACTTTTCCATACATGCACATATGCGCAGATTCCCGCCAGCGTCGTCGCCTAGCGTTCTTAATTCGTGGCGCGAGGTATATCAAAAGCAACTATGAGCACTACTTATATCAAAGAAATTCTTAATGCAATGTTCCATAGCATTAAGGAAGACATAACAGGCCAAATGAAATATGTTCTAAGTATTAATTGGAAATTAAACATTTATACATTTACATACAGGCACATTGATTCTGGCCCCACACTAGGATACCATGTGGCGTGGTAACCAGAAACTGCGACGTCACACACATATAAACATCGAAGACCTGTTTTTTTTTAGCCCCAGCCGGGGATTGAACCCGGGACCTCTCGCGTGGTAAGCCGAGCCACAACCGCTGCGCCACAGAGTTCGTCATTAAATGACTTTTCCACTACTTCCCCTGTTCTTATTTGAATCATGAGTCATGATTCACTTATATGTATATTTTTAAATGTCCAGTCAAGTCAAATCCACACTACGTCATTACCAGTTGTCACTAGAAGGTTAGAAAATAAAACTAAAGTATTAGGTCACACGCATTGTCGTAAGATTCAGATGATATCAGAAGATTCTTAATAGGTGACCTTACTTAATAGGTGACCTTACTTAATAGGTGACCTTACTTATGAACAAAAAGTCTATCGAATAGGACGATTTGAAAATCGAATTTATAACATCTACTAATGAATAGTAGATGTTATAAATTCGCTGCGGATAAAATTATGTAAGGGCAAATGCCCGCGTTCTTTTAGTTAAAATCTCGAAATACGAGAAAGAAGTAGAAACGGACTGAGCTGTCGGACATCAAGCAGTAAATTTAGTACTACAGTTAAATCCTTAATTTTAGTTATGACTTTACAATTTTGAAGTTGTGATATTCGATATTCTTTAGTTAACTTTGATTTATACAGTTATATTTATGAGAGCACCTGCATAGTTTCCAATGGCTGAATACAACTTTAGCCATAGATTTTGGCACAAATTCCCCAGTACTAATGTACTGATTATTATATTACTTTACTGTACTAATGTACTGACTACTTAATCAAAAAAATAATTTGAGTCGGACTTGGGTTTGTTTCCCATACAAGTAAAGAAACGGAGGTGGCAATCTTTCGGTGACAAAGACCCATGTTTACTCATCAAATGGCATGAATGAACCGAATCGGCGCGAAAGAATGTCTAAAAAAATCACAAGAAAAGGTCTCGCAAAAAACCCATTGAACATCCTATCAGGCTGAATGGTGTCGAGCGAAAGGACAGCCTTGACTGACATTTTGAATTTTATTATGCCAAATCACAATATTATTGTTTTACAATAACGCTAATCTTGGCGGAAACATGGTTTGTAGTTCGTTAGGACGCCTTCATTATTTCACAGCGTACCCGATTAACCATGATGGTTCCTCTCTATGGAAAGTGATTAAAGAAGGGACATAATTGAATTCTCTAGCCCTGGGGCCAGAGCGGCCATCTGTGGGGTTCCACCGCATCAGGCCTCAGGCGACAGGGACGAGCCCAACAGTTCGATTTTACCACATTACTTTTCTTAGGATTAGGTTGGTACGTATTTTAGGTAATACATTTTAGTATCTAAAACTATAAAAAGGAACCATTTCATTCACATTTTCGTGCCGATCGGGTACCTATGGGAGTGACCAGACTTTTATTTAGTTTTAAGATTATGTTGCCGTGCATCAGAATGAATTGACTGCGGCATGGCGTATTTATTCTCAACTACTTATCTATGACTACTGTGAATACTGAATATCTCTGAGTATGTGTTGGAGATAAATCCTCGCTCGAAAGATTTTCTTTATTTGACCTGATAGACATAGATTTTTAGTTGTTGAGAAAGGCAGGGGTAAATAAATCGAGGACGCTTGCTAATTCATCATTTATGGTTCACATAAATATTCACAATCATCATGAATATTGATTGTCGCGGGTGTGAGTTCAATGAGCAATCACCTGACCTATAAATTAAAAACATTGTTTACAACAAATAGCTCGTTACTAGACAGTTATAGTACGGTTATCACGACTTTACTAGGGATCAGTTTATAAAATGGAATGGATTTTGTTAGAACTATCAGATATCTTCCTTCGATAACCTCAGTTTATCTATAAGTAGCGTTTGCTATTTTGCGGCGGTGTGCATATCGGTTTTACTTTGACTTTTTTGTTTATTTGACTGCTGGTTCTATTCAAAGCAAAAATGGTCGATATGGCAATGGATGACAACAGACTTACTATACCTTGAGTATAAATTGAAGTGGTCTAATTTTTTGTAGGTCTCATTTTTTTTAATTTATTTAAGCAATAAAAACAGAAACGTTCAGAAGACTTCAGGTGCTTAGCTAAGATGTGATACAAAATTACTGGAACATCCGAGCCTGAGCTAGGTGAAAACCTGAATTAGAGACTTCATTCAGTATTTAAGTGTTGCTAATAAAAATTACACATATCTATAGCAGGAACTGAAGCAAAAAAAGATAGATTAATCTACAAAAACGAAACTAAATCTTAAATTAAGAGGCCTCTCCTTGTGTAGTATAAGTATGAGTAAGTATGAGTAAGTGTGTGTGTGAGGGTGATACCATGCCATTTAAGAAGAATAAAATAAATCAATAAAAAGGTAATTTGCCCAGTACATATAGATAATTTATTAAGAGAGAGAAGGGCTAGTGTTTAATCGAATATCAAAAATACTGATTTTCACAAAAAAAAGGATGAGCAAAAACACTTTTTATGTTTTTTTTTTGTTCTTACATGTTAAAACTAATACGAAGGATAAAGGAGGCTTCGCTTCGCTCACCCCCTTTACCCTTCACCTAAGCTACCGCAGTAGTTTGCCCTGATATTTGCTGTAAAAATCAGTATATTTGCTGTGAAAATCAGTATTATTGACGTGCAGTTTAATATTTCTCATTTATATATCTTTAGCATCTGTAATTAATCTTTAATAAGAATTATATAAAAAAAATATACCCCACAGGTCGTCAGCCCATATTTCCGATCAAAAGATTGCAATGTTACGTCAAATAAAGGGCCAGAGAACTACCTTCGGGCAAAGGCAATCCGACTTTTTACACAGAACACCGCATAAAAAGGCTAATACGTAACAAAATGGTTACTCAATTGTGAGTAAATTGAATTAAATCGGGTGCAAACGTCTTTTTACAAAAGTTTTTTTTTACCATGCTAATGTGATCTCTATTCCCATATTCGAAGGGTGGCATGTAGGGAAAAAAGTAATTTTGTGGGTGCCTTTTGTTGGTTTTTGCGGATTATAGTGATCCTTATTGTGAGTGGAGCCGCAGGCGCATCGTAGGTAGCCGCGGGCGCATCGTAGGTAGCCGATGTCGTCGCGTGTTAGATCTATTCTGGTTCTGTAGAAAGTAATCGATTCTTTCTCTCTAGTCTCCTTTCTAGTCACAGTATTGGGGATCATGGTTCCCCTGGCAGCTTCTGCTGATGGGTGAAGAAACCACGATAACCCGAAGAAGTTCCTTTGTCGTTACAACCAACCACTGGTTTCTCTGGTGGTGAGTGACTACTGGCTTTTGGGGTTTGCCGTGTGAAGCTCGAAAAATACGACGACTCGCTTAGAATTATGTATTTTTTTCTGCATATTAATAAATAAAATAAATTAATGTCCCACAGTGGGGGACAGCCCACGATTGAGCCAAACTCCACCACGCTGGCTCAGTGCAGGTTGATCGACGGGTGTCGGGCTATTGGCCAACCCGACTGTCAGAAGTTATCAAGCTGCCCTATATTAGGGTCTCTTACACAGCTTTACGACTACTACCACCGAGCAGGGATACTAGCTGGGACCTACAGCTTAACATGTCATCCGAAACACGGAAGCGCCCGAGACAAATGCCACATAGAAACGGACACCCATCCAGTATCCGTCTCTGCCAGATGTTGCTACCCGCAAGATCTTTTCCGATGTGCTAATACCGTTAGGCCATGGACGCTTCAACTGCATTTTTTTAAATAATTAATGTGTAATATTTGTTTTATTTAACAACACCCTATTTGTTTTAAAAAAAAAAGAGATCAAAAATCTATCTGTGAGTGTTTCTTTTGTAGAGAAGAGGCAAAAAACAAATGGGTTTGCATGCAAACAAGCATATTATATATCGTGTTATAAGCATATTTTATAACATCAATAAAGAAAGTTTGAATTAAGAATTCTTTCTGTAACACATTCTATAGGAACCCACAAGATTCATAGATTTCATGAGTTCATATACAAAGTTTTCTGATTTTCACATAATTGGAATCGCAAAAACCAGCTCTACGATGGTAAGTTTTAGCTCTAAAATTATTTTCTTTTGGCCTTTACTTACTGTCTTGTATACCTGAGTATAGAGTGTATAGTGTAGAGTTCAATGGTGCCGAATTCGAAGTTTCAAAGAGAAGAGACCCGAATACCTACCTATACATGCTTTTGTAAATATAATCTATAAAAGACGTCGATGGTTCACCAAACGAGCTTATCCAATCTGATGTTTTGTTACGTTTTGTGCTAATTGTGTCTGAATAGACAACATTCGCTACGTATTTTGTTTTGGATGTTTTATTGTAAAATAATGGAGCAGGCTGCTTATCCAACCCACAAAAATTGGTTCTAAAGCCGGCGATATAAAATTTTGATCTTAGGTCTGACAATATCAGCGGCGCGGAGAAATACATACAGCGAGTGATGAAAGGTTCAGTTGGGTCGCAGTTTAGCGATTTTAGGAGACACAGAATGGATAATGCAGTGAACTAGTATTGATCTGGGCGACCTTGGGACACCTAAAGCGAAGTTGCCCTTTAATTAAAAGAATCCCTCGTGGTGCGAGGACATGCGTGGTGACCTCTCTGTCCCACTCGATACGACACGAGCAATGAAGGCCCAAGTTGGGAACAGTTGCTGGCGTTTGCATACCGGACATTGCGTTGAGATAAGGGTAGAAGCAAGAATAGCCCCCTAACTCAGTGCATAAAAAATGAACTGCAAAAAAAACTCACAATGTGTTAGTCCAAATTTATAACCATGACGAAATTCAACATCACGAAAACAATAGAAACAACAATCAGCGACGGAGACTTAAAGGGAGCTGCTCAATTTCGGTTCTCGAGCGACGCTGTCGTACCTGACACCCCAGACACCTTACAAGCTCTGTAGTCAAAGAACCAGCATCTTCACTAGCACTGCAGCTCCATGATCCCCCCGACCCTTCTAAGCGTACCCTCCAGTGTACAACCGAGGATGTCGCCACTCTGGAGCCGTAGGGGATGTCGGATAGAGTCTCCTGGCAAGTACAGCCGATGTGGAGAGCCCCATGTTGTCTGGGAAGGGACACGAGGGCATAACAGGTGTGCTCTACGGAGCTAACCTGTGTGCCCTAATATAGAAGGACGAGGGCATCAGACCAATCGATGTAGGCTACACCATTCGCCGCATAGTGTCAAAGATCTGCTGCAAATTCTTACTACCAGACCTTTACGCTACTTTACAACCGATACAACTGAGTTTCGGTAGCAGGGGAGGCTGCGATGCCGCAACTCGCACCTTTCTCGCTAACGAACGAGGTAACGTGCTGCTGAAGGAAGCCGTGAAAAACTCCTTCAATTCGGTAGACTGAGGCGCTCTGGTATCCGAAATTAAAGAGCACACTCAACGACCTCTGTGGCGCTGCGGTTGTGGCTCTGTCTACCATGCGAGTGGTCCCGGGTTCGATCCCCGGCTGGGGATCAATTCAAGAAAAATAACAGGTTTTGGATGTATATGTATATGTGTGTGATGTCGGTGTTTCTAGTTTCCACGACACAGGGTATTCTAGTGTGGGGACAGAAGCAATGTATGTGTCTGTATATAAATGTTTATGTTTTAATGTTATGATGTTTAGACCGTCTATTTAAAATTACATGTGACAATGTTACAATCAATATTCTAAATTAATCTTCTTTTGGCTGTCAGCAGGGCGACCCACTCAGACCGGCAATATATAGTTTGGCTATCCATCCGATCATTACCAGCCTAAATTCCAAATTAAACATTTCGTACCTATGCGACGGGACCATAGGAGGTGAGGCTGAAAACATATTACAAGATTTGGAACACCTAACATCAGAATTAAGAAAAATAGCCCTAAACTGCAATGTCTCGAAATGCGAAATATTCAAATCCCATAACTTCACGCCCCCCCGAAAAGAGTAACATTGTCTCAAAATAACAATTCTAGACAAAGATTCTTTGCTTGCTTTGCCTCCTAGGAACCCCCGTTCTAGAGGATGGGATCCCCAGCTTCGTGGATGAACAAATTTCAAAATTCAAACAGACTCATCTATTTAAATCCGCATATGCACATTCTATCATACGGTTTTGCCTTTTTGTACCAAAGTTTACCTACCTCCTTCAATGCTCTCCTCTTTGGAAATGAGCTCCCATTCTACCTTTTAGACGTTTTGACCCAAAACTCACTAACCCAAATTATAAATACCAATTTCGATGAACGAAGCTGGACCTAAGCCACCCTCCCAATCAGACACTAAGGCCTCCGGGGATCCGGAAAATCTCCTATGTGGCGCTCCCGGTTTTCTTGTCTTCGACCCATAGCGCACGTGACCGCAATCCCCATCACACGGTGATGTAGAGGTCAAGTGTCTGGCCGAGGCCAGGAATGCCTGGACACAAGCCTGTGCGAGGCAATATTTTCCAATAAACCAACACTCCCAAAGGTTGTTGGACGAGCTGTTCTGTATTAACCTCTCAAAAACCGAGGGTAGTTGGGACGGGTCGTGATTATGTACCTTATGCCATGTTAATACAATTTAAAACTTATAATGGAAAAGTGGCGTTAGCTAACGCCGGTGGTATTCAAGAGGTTAAAACGAGAGATTATCTCACATCAGTTGTTCAGCAGAGCGCACTCGTCTCCTAGCAGCTAGGGAGAAGGAGTCAGGACACTGGCTGCACGCTATCCCTTCGGGGCACATCGGTATCCTAGTCGATCGAGCCAAACCGACACTCGCTGTCCGCCTGCGACTCGGCGTGAGGACGAATGAAGCCGATCGCTGCCGTCGTGGTGCCAGGCTGCACCAATTAAGACACCACATCCTCTCCTGTCAGCGCCATGCCGACTGGTGGTCCCGTCACGCCAGCCTGAATGACGTCATTCGCCGGGCTTTTGCCAGTTGTGGCATGCCAGCCAAACTCGAACCCAATGGCCTGGAATCAATTCATAATCATCATTGGCAGAACGGGAGGTCGGTGGTTAGGGACGCGACATGCGTGGATACGTTGGCACCATGCCAACCTACCGACAACCTCAGCCGCGGTTGTTGCTGCGGCTGCAGAGGTTCTTGACGAAAAAACGACGAAAACATGCAACCCTAGGCGAGGAATATCTATTTATGCCGTTCGGCGTGGAGACGCTAAGCGACTCGTCGAAGCGTCAGGAGATCAGGAGACCGCAGAGCTGGCACTTACCTCACTCAACGTATCAGTTTAGCGATACAGCGAGGAAATGGTTTCAGCATATAGGGCACCTTGCCGCCCGGCAGCGATCTTGAAGAATTTTATATTTAATTAAGAAATGTTAAAGCTTTGTTGTATAAATTGTTATTAACTATTTATTATTGATAATTTATCTGAAACTACCTAGATAAATTTTTCACGAGTCCTTATTGGGTGAAATTGTCTCTGGTTTAACTGTATGCTTACTCGAATTCGGTAAAGGTCAGTGCCTCTCGGCGGGGAAATTAAGAGACCACATACACGGTGATATTTTGACCCTAGCCAAAATTAAATGTGATTAATGGAAAGATATAAAAATATTTGGTAAAAAAGAAACTTTTCCTCTTTCAAATCCGCGATTTACGCCACTTTGTAAATCCTAAATTTCTAGTCGGCTTCGGCCATGCTTGCGCGCGTCGCGCTGCGAGCCGCGTGCGACCGAGAATAATATTATTGAGCGGTGCGCGCGGTTGACAAACGAGTAAGTGAGCATGATTTATATTTTATTAATTACAAGTTAGCAAAAAATGTAAAAAAAAATGTATTAATTGATTGCATGATTGTATCTACTGCAATACAAGGACGAGAGAGGCTAGGAGTCCAAAAATAACCCTGTTTATTCATTTATCTACACACGTATCATAAACCCTCTTTACTGCGTCCAAAAACCGCACGATACGATCAGCTTAATGTTATACTACTTGGTAAAAACTCATTTCTTATCTGAATATTGGAATATTAAGTCCATAATGTATGAATTTTCGACAAATTATGACATTCAAATTTCGAAAGCCGAAGCCCGCCTGTGTGCTGTCCCTAGTTTGTCTGTGAAGTTGGTACTACTGAACAAGCTAAACAAGTGAGAGCAATTATAAATGCCACCATGCCGGTCGAACATGCGATTCCTGAACACACCAAAGAGAGCTTATGATATGTGTGTAGATAAACTAGTGTATGTAACTATACATAATTAGGCATTAAAACTCTCGAGTGATGTTATTATGAAACTCGCCTTCACCTTATAAGCCAACTCTCGAGTCTTAATGCCCTCCATTATGTATCAGTCACATAAACTACTATTATATTTCTGCAATCACCCAGGATTTACTGCCGTGCAACAATTGAGCCTCCGCCAAACCGCGTGGGAGACGGCATGATGACGGTGTGTTTTTATTAGTTTTTACCCAGGACGAAAACGAGGTGTTATAATTACAAGTTTGAAGCGTCTGTGTCTGTCCGTGTCACCCTAGCTGTCAAACGGTTTAATAAGGAAATGTAGACTTCCAGCTAAATTGTAGGCCTAAGGTTTCATCGGGTATTGTGTCGGGGTGTTTTACATTTTCAATTTAGAGTTATAACAACATAAAATAGCGTCACGCCTTTCATATATAGGCACAACTTTGACCACTTATAGCCAGTTATACAATACTACATTTTTCGTGACAGCGGGCTACCCCATCGCCGCCGCTAATGAGTAATGAAGGTTTCCTCACGATATTTTCGATCAACGTTAAATTTTAAAATCGAAGTCAAATTTATTAATTACTTTAGGTAAATACCTTACATATACTTAGCAAACGTCATTTTTTGCCTCTTCTCTAAAATGGTCGGGTTCCGTGAGAAGCAGGCGTGAAAACCAAGTAGGCCATGATCTCTAATTAATAGTATTTAATAAAGTAACAGCCTATACTACCGCTTAGTAAGGGTTCCTTATGACCAACGGGATCATATTACTAATCCTCTGCCCGTCGTCCGTCTGTCAATCTGTCCGTCTGTCCGTCTGTCCGTTTGTCCATGTTTTTTAGGGTTCCGTACATTAAAAGGAAAACAGGAAACCTAAAGGATCACTTCGTTGTCCGTCTGTCAGGACCTTTTTTCTCAGGAAGTCGTCGAGGTATCAAGTTGAAATTAACATCGGTTACTCAAATCTGTTGTCTTTTGGTGTTTTGAAAAATCAAATTTTAGGTCAACGTAATTAAAAAGTACCGCCGTTTATGTCACAATTTTTGAATTTGCTTGATACTTGCAATGGAATCAAAATCTATAGGATACTTATCCAACCCACAAACACGAAATAACAAAGGAAAAATGTGAAAACCGTAAAGTTGTAGTTCCTTTACATAAAAATGCGATTTCAACTCGCACTTGGCCGCTTAGTTACATATGTCACTGTAAGATTGTCAAAACCGTAAGTTGATAAACTAAAGTTTTTTTCTAGTTAGTTGTTCAACTATCGACAGATAGTAAACTGTGGCGTACTGCTTACTTTATGACGGGTTAGTTGATAAACTAACGGTTAAAACCGTTAAATAGTAAACGAGTTTAAACTTGAATTGTAAACGAAATACCAGCAATACTGCGGTAGAATAGGTGAAGTCTATAGGGGGCGAGCACAGCGAAGCGCCCGAAGAGTCTTCGGGTTAGGTTGACATGTAAGAACAAAATAAACGTAAATTATAAACCCTGTCGGTCTGGTTTACTATGTGTCGATAAGTGATCAACTAACGCGTTAGTTTATCTACTAACGGTTTTGTCCTTCTAACAGTTACATATATGTTAGTCGATTTCTGCAAGATCGAAATCAAATGGACCTGCCATTTGATTTCGATATTTTTTTTGTGTTTGAGAGGATTTACCTTCCGCTTTGTTCCATCATCAGATCCTGACCTGGAACCGATGATGAGGACCACAGATGGCCACCGAAACTGCTCTATACTTGGTATCCTATAGGTTGCGATACAACATTATTGAGATAGCTTAGTAATATATGCTCGTCATAATCCATAATGGTGAAACGGAAGTTATGTTGACGTAGATACCGAAGAGCTTCTTAACAATATACCAACGTTGGTCAGGATCTAATTATGAGATCGTGGAGAAAAAAGGGAACTCTTTAAGCTATGAAGACACACGGGTATGTTCAGGCCCGGACTTAGAGTCCCAGGGCCCCTAGGCCCTTGTCATTTGGGGCCCCCTCCTCCGTCTTGAAACCATTTTTAATATATAGCAAACAATGCAATAATATAGAACATTTTTTTTATCGACTTTAAATAGGTACCTGTTTAAAAAATATCATAATAATGTAGTGTGTGATACAATAGTTAAATATATACAAAGTTAGATATTCTATTTTATACAATCTTATGGCAATCTTTCTTCTGTCTGTCCGAATAACGTCATCAAAGTCAATTGACTGCATTATTTCTTTGTATATGACAGATAGTGAATTTAACCTGTTCTCTTCTATGGTAAATCTTAAGTATTTTTACTCTCTTTAGCGCTAAAACAACCGTTCTGCTGAATGGTGTACACAACAGCAGTTGGAGTCGGAATTCCTACTTTTGGATAAAGGACCAAAAACAACAATATAACTGCATCATTTGATGATAAATTAGCTATTTCAAAAGTTCTATTCAAGTCCCCCGGCTACAAAGATATAAGATTTTTGGCGCCAGGCTGGCTGGGCCTCTAAGCCTTGGCCTTATAGGCCTATACCGGAAATGCGGGCCTGGGTATGTTTAGTAATAAATAGGTTTTAATTAAAGTCGGATTTTTTCTAAGTTTTACTTTTTAACCGACACTTCTCAACTGTATACACAGATATTGTGACTGTATATAATTCGTCAGCGGGATCTATATTTTTATGTATGTTCAGCAATATCTCAAAGACGTATGGACCGATTTGGAAAATATTTAATTGTAAGTAGGCAAAAATAATGCACTTTCACAAGTCAGACTCTTATTTTTGAAGGGTTACCTTCCGATTGGTCTTATTTACATCAGGTCAGTTTCTGACGATGCTATCAAACGGATGACAGACAGTTTGTTGTATTTTTATAGTAACTCGTGCTTTTATTCAATGGAATGAAGAGCACAGATGGCCACCGGAACTGCTCCATACTAGCTGTACCCCACACGTTGGGATATGGCTGCTTTATTACTGTTGCTGAGTATTGTATTCTCGTCATAATGCATATGGCGAAGTGGATGTGATGGTGACTTCTCAACAATTTATCAACGTCATCATGGATCATAGAGAAATCGAGGGAACTCTTCAAATATTACATGCAAACCCGATTTGGGTATCTCATGCATTGGAAGTGCAGTTCTCGTGAAGCATGACTTGTTGAAGTGGAAGTGATGGTGAAGACTACAGATTGCCACCGGAACTGGTCAATTCTTGGTAGCTATTTAATGGGTTGGGGCTATGTCTTAAAAGTTTGTTAGAAATATAAATATATAAATTCTTTATTAATTCAGTTTTATTCTAAAGTTTTACTTTTTCTTCAAAATATTGTTTAAACGATTTCTTGTTCGATGGCAAGGAAACCTTCGTATGCGGGTGCAACTCGCTATTGACCGCTTTTTATAGTTACCACTCCAATTTCCTGGCTAATGGAAAATCTCGATGCAACGACATAATCTGTTAGCCAGTTAACGACTTCCAGATTGCGTAAAAACACGTGGTATAGAGATAAATAAACCTGCGTGTGCGCCGGTTGCCTATAAAGCGAGTTATCCATGTTTAATTGCATACATTTGGGTATTTTTGTGAGTAGTGCGAGACCGCCAACGGAGATGGCACGGTGGGCTATCCGCTTCCCTTTTAATTAGACTGATTTCTGTAAATGCAGATTAGTAGTCAGAGTAACGGGGTAGACAGGTAGAGTTACACCGATATAGCTATAGCAGATAAACATATCCAACAAAGGCGAACTTGTACCAAACTTTTTGACAGACGCAAGATTTTGACTTTTAAGGCTCAAGATCACGCAAAACCAACGAAGAGCGGGTTGGCAAAAAAAATGTAAATTATTTCCACTAAATTGAACGGTCTCAAAAGTATATATGTGACATAATCTAGTTTAAATACTGTGTCGCTACACGATTGGATTAATTTGCCTCGATCGTAAAAAAACCTGAATATAGTATAAATAAAAATTAAATAAAATAATTTTAACATAAAATTACTGATTTTTGTCGTAACTTTTATACCTAATTTTCCACTTTTAGAGATCCTTATTAACCCTTAAATTTTATAAATTAGCCGTTTTTCAGTAAATTCGAAAAAGCGCCTCATTTTTAACGTCGCCCGGCGGTCCTGATGCTATTCCGCGCCGCTCGTTACCCCGCCAGACCAGAAGACGACGACGGGCGAATGCGGCGCCCCTCACCTCAACAGCCAGAACTGGGCCATAAAAGCATGGTATAGCATGATATTGGGTGGGACCTCAGAACAATGGTGGGACACTACGCAACGTTGCGGAGCGCCTCGTTGCAGCGACATGTTAGGACTCATTTAGTCCCCAGGCTAGTGTGGCACGGTCAAGTTACACGTTTACAACATTTTAATGGCGTTATCTCCATCGCTGCGGTGAAAGGCTAGCCCCCTATCACGCAAAATAACTGGCTAAATGAGGGTATGCTACCCAGATTTGCTTTCAGAAATGTAGGCAATGCCCTCCACACCAACAACTGGAAACATAAATCCTTCTGTTTTTTTACTAAGCTTCGTTTCTCCTGTGTTCAGGAAATGGAATTTTGACAATTTCGATGTTTTGGACAAAACTCAGCCAAAAGATGATTGATACTGTCTAAATCTATATTATACTTGTAAGAGAAACTTAGGGCGATCAGATAGAAGGCTGAATTTGACTTAACTCGAGCTAACTTTGACAACTCCATACAAATTTATATGTCAAAGTTTACTCGAGAATGTCTTAATCCGCTTTCTAGCTAGTAGCACTCAATGATTTTTCTTAACCTCTCTTACAGGAATGACATGAGTGATTTGAGTCGAATAGATTCAAAATCCGCTAAACATCCCCCAAATGTTCTCTGGTTTTGGACTTTATTACCAAAGCATAAAATTTTAAATAAGGGCGCGTTCTCAGCGGGTTTTGAAACTAAACGACTCATTTGATCTATGAGTTAGGTACTAACTAGAGTGCGCTTCATGTAACACGCGGCGAAGGGAAACGTAATGCACTCTACCCGTATTCAAATAAGCATTTTGACAGTCCAAAAACAGTAGTATCACCCATGATCCCGTTTCCGAACGAGATGTTTTTATTAAAAATCAAAATAAACGAGTAGCTAGTTAATCCCTGAGAAAATAGCTACGAGATGTGTTCTTAATATTTAATCGCATAGTCACAACAGAAAGCCGAAGAAAATGTTTGATATGCACACAAAGTAGTTTATTTTGTTTGTTTGAAAAATATAACGAGTGTATTTTTAAATGGTTTCCTTGCGAAACAGATGTTGGACGTTGGACGCAACTTCCGGGTGTCTGATGAAGAGAGTCCAATTTACGAATAAATATTACCTACTCGTACTTAGAATTCCATGTTCCAATTTTAAAGTCCTTAGGTGGCTCGTGTCGTGACTGTGAGTTAGATTGATGAAATAAATGATTTTGTTATTTCCGGGCGGAATATGTTTTGTAACAAAAATTCAAAAATCTGTACCTCATTGCGAAATCTCGAAATCTTATCGCATATCTTACTCCCTATTTGGCTGCCCTAGAAATAAGACTGATCAAGAATCAAGACTGATAATTACTTGTATTCGACTTCCCACAAATATCATATTTAAAAGGTCTTTAAAATAATATTTACTTGCCGTCTAAATATACAGCTTCATATACTACCCCAACTGGACTCAAACCCCGACTCGCCAACCGACACACAGCCTACCACAAACCCCAGGAAAAGCGATTCCAGCCTTCAACAAACATACATAAGTGCAAACTGCAAACACGTAGCTCCCCTCAGCGGTAATTGCTAGATGTCACCGGGGGTAGGCCCCACGGCCCCCAACACTCAACCCTATAGGGGAGGGGCAGCTAAACAAACTGACAGACCAACGCGGCATCAGCAAAGGGCGGCTTGAACAAATATTTGCCCATTTTCAACCTATTTGCCACATCAGCCGCTAGACTAATTGTTCTTTAAATACACCACCGCCCTTAACAAATATTTCTGGGACTATTTAATTCGAATTTGAGGGGAAGCAGTTTACAACGAAAACGTTGGATTTAGTTTTAAGGCTTAGGAATACCAGTGTTGATGGTTGTATTGGAAGTCAAACATAAAGTGTTGCTACGGTATTTTTGTCAACTGGGTAACCACCGACATGATCACAGGGGGCGTGACGGTCGACAATGACGGGTCAGTGACGATGAAGCGCGATGACGGCGAGGCGACACGACGGTCGTTTTTAGGGTTCCGTACCCGAAGGGTTCCAAACGGGACCCTATTACTAAGACTTCGCTGTCCGTCCATCCGTCCGTCCGTCCGTCTGTCACCAGGCTGTATCTCAAGAACCTAGCTAGCTAGAGAGTTGAAATTTTCACAGACTATGTATTTCTGTTGCCGCTATAACAACAAATACTAAAAAACAGGATAAAAGAAATATTTAAGGGGGCTCCCATACAACAATTCTTTCAATACCACATACAAACTTATGGATGCACCTGGTTACGTACATGGAGTGTGAAAGTAACCGCACCAATAACTTTGTAAACAATATTTTGCTGTGTAAAATCCAAACAATTCACTCCACACCATCGCTTCCATTGAACGGTGGTACGGAACCCTTCGTGCGCGATTTAGACTCGCACTTGCCCGGTTTTATTTTTTTGTAATCCGTTTCCCGTTTGTCAATAACTAATTTATAAAATTAGCAATGACCTTAAATTATACCAATAATTGCCATAAAAAGCATTACCCCAATGTACTTTTTTCTACTCATTTACTTATTCATTCTTTGAAATTTACTTATTAATCAATAATTTAATTTATCTACACACGTATCATAAACCCTCTTTACTGCGTTCAAAAACCGCACGTTACGATCAGCATTATGTTAAACTACTTGGTAAAAACTCGTTTCGTATCTGGAAAACTACACATTATGGTCATTATGTGTAGTTTTTCTACATATAATGACATTCAAATTTCGAACGCCGACGCCCACCCGCGTGCCGTCCCTAGTTTGTCTGTGAAGTGGTACTAACATTCAAATTTCGAACGCCGACGCCCGTCTGCGTGAAGTTGGTACTAAAGAACAAGCTAAACAATTGCAGAACCACAATGCCGGTCAAACATGCGGTTCCTGAACACATTAAAGAGAGCTTATGATATGTGTGTAGATAAACTAGTGTATGTAACTGTACATAAATAGGCATTAAAACTCTCGAGTGATATTATTATCTCACTCTCCACTATACCACTCTCGAGTTTTAATGCCCTCCATTATGCAGCAGTCACATAAACTACTATTACATATGTACATACTAAATACTGTTTTTTGACTTCTCATATATATTTTTTGTTGCATGTATGTAAACGTGATACTTATTATGATTTGTATTACTTAAAACTTGATTGAATTGCTTGACTGAATAATGTAAGTACCTACTTATTTGATTTGTACACCTATAAGGTGGACCATAGCAGATCTTAATTATTTTACCTTATATCGCCTGTCTGAAACCTATGTGTCACAAATAAACGATTTTGAATTATCCAGACAGCGAGCCGTGATTGTGCTACCAGATTAAGGCCCCAGGTCAAACAGTAAACAGTACAAAAAGCAATTTCTGTCGATCACTTCTCTGTGATATACCTAGCCGTGAAAATATAAATTATGTATCTAAGCAAGTGAAAAACTCGTTTTCAAGGAAACAGAAACCATCATGATGTCGGAAACTTTAGCTTAGCCTGTAGCAAGCGTAGAAAGCGACGACGTGGTTGCGAATCTCTCACAGAGTCATAACGAAATATGGTCATAGGAGCACTGTATTTCTCGACTTTGTTCGGACTCTCGACTCGAGTGGTCGTGGTCAATTAGATGTTGACGTCTCAGAAAAAATAAAAAATAAAGGTACCTAGCTTAATTGCTAAATACAGATATTTCCCATGAACTTCATTTGAACATATCTACCTACTGTACTAGGAAGTTACAGTATAGTTACACTATACTAAATTATCGTGTTTAGAACTCTATACTTATATGACTGTCATGTTTCTAAGCGAACCAATCGGCCGCGGACCGTCATCCGAAATGAGCACAAAGCCGTATTCATAATCATTGTACGGCTATGGTCGTATTTCCTAGATTTTGGGCAGACCCTCAGGTTGTCACACACAAGTACATATCTATCCCAAAATCACAAAGATTTCTAGTAATGCAGGGTGTAAAATAAACGTGAAGTCTTATTCTGAGGGGCATCCTGAAATAAATTTACTATGACACCGATTTGGTGATACTACATACTACTAGTGGGTCGATCGGCCTATACTAAGTGAGCATGAAGGACAGTTAGGCAGCCAACGTATGGGCTGACTGCATTGACATTACAAATTACTACGCGTCTCCCAAATTGTTAACACAAAATCCATCATTGTTACCGAAATTCGCCCTATTTTTAGGGTTCCGTGTTTAGTTCAACATGACAAATGGAATGGGACACCATTATGGGAACTATACTTACGCCGGTCACCCGTCAACGATTCTATTTCGGGAATTTTGGTTCGAAGTTATTTGTCACCCCTCCCTGCCTGACAATTTGCTCCGAAAAATGTCCGAAAACCCTGTAATTCTTGAAGCATTAGTACAAATAGCTCAGTTTAACTCCTCATACCAGAAAAGGGCCGGATTGTTCAATTTATGGTTGGTTGCTAGAAAAAACAACATCGGCAAAATAAATTCAACAATATAACAGAAGACTTATCCTTATCAACCATCAGCAGTGTAAATTACTATTCATGAATGATTAATTAAGATGTAAAATGGTGAGTTGGTCGGGTTCTCATAATGTAGACATGGCTCTACACAACACTGATAAATCAATGTTTGTGAATATTTTGCTCACTTCTTATAAGTAGAATAGATGGTAAACGTCTCGCCACATGTTATGAGCGGTGGCCTTGATTGCGCAGTAGTAACATTTTAATACCTGTTATGCGCAGTAATTCCCGCCAAAGTCGCCCAGCGCTCTTAATACGTGGCGCTAGGTATAGCGGTCAACAGCTACCAAAGTAGGTACCCAAGTGACAAGCATAAAAACCGTTCACCACCACAATAACAGAATTTTAACGTAGAGACTAAATCTTCAAAAGATCAAATATCCTTGTTGGCATAATTTGCTCGCTATTAATTGCCCGAAGTTATCGATTGCTCTAGTCAACTGAGCTAAATTGACCTTTTCAAAATGAAAACAAAATAAATGCCACTTCCTCCGTAAGCTTGCAGTCGGAGTTAAAAAAAACGCGGGCGGGCGTCAGGTCCATGTGGGTCCTGTCTCCGCATACCCTTTTCTTACAGACTATTTTAGTAATGACAGCACACAAGCCGCTGCCATGCCCCGACCAACTCCACTCTGCATCCACCAACGTGTTCTCACCTCTCTTTCCAACCCAGAAGAAGAAACGAGACGGCAACACATTCTTCTCTTTAGATACCGAAATCGGAACGCAGGGGACAGTGCCGTGATGCCGTCATTCCCAGAAACGCCTAAAAGCGTTGTGTGGCCTGAAGAGTGTTGCTGACTCGTGGTAAAAATGATGGATGGGATATCTTGCTCTATTTGGTGTGAAATTAAATAGAGGTCGCTGATGAATTTGTTATCGCGTGTTCAGTGGCAGCTCCATATTTGATATTCAGTAAACACAAATTAAACAAAACCCAAAAATATGCGAAGTGGCGATATCTCGATACAGGCAATGCTTGTGAGGAAATTATAGGAACCAACATAACCTAACTCTAGTAATACTCGTTTATTCTTGTATTTTAGTATAACACATAGGTTACGTTTGTGCTTTTTACAAACTTATATTTTTGTCAAATAAAAAAATCATTGTTCGTTATCATCGTCGTTGGCTTAATAAATGAGTGCTCATAAGATAAGCCAAAAACAGAAAGTTTTACTTCGGAACTTTGTTTGTACTAATTAAGAGATAAATATACTAACGGCCTTACTAATAAAAAAAGTTATTCACTGTTTAACTGTGAGGAAATTATAGGAACTCTATAACCTAAACCTTATTCAGTGTTTTGTCCTTTTCATACGTCGGGTAAATGTCAAATGTCAAAGCAAGACAAAACACTGTATAAGTTACACAGTGAATAACATCGTTTATTAGTGAAAGTTCTGTCTGACCCCTTTGAGGTAAGCCCTAGAAGGGGGGTCACCAAGAGTGTCCGGTTTTATGGTTTTTGGCTTACATCTCAAAAATGAGGAACCGTAGGTTTTTTATACTACATAATAAAAGCTGATAGAAACCTCTACAACTATGATTATATGCGCTTTTTAGCAATTCCCGGTCGTTGTCTAGCACTGTGAGCTCCGAACTATTCAATGGTATGTACTCATTTTGAAGAGCAATTTAACGCTTTAACTTTCTTTGGGGCTATGTGCTATGGGGCTAAATATATATGACAAATATTAAACCGCCGAAGTGTGTGTCGGGCTTCGCACTTTTAAGGTCCGGTAACAAATGTAGAAAATAAGCCTAAAAATGTGGTAATTACATGGGGCTAAATATATATGACAAATATTAAACCGCCCAAGTGTGTGTCGGGATTCGCACTTTTAGGGTCCGGTAACAAATGTAGAATATAAGCCTAAAAATGTGGTAATTACATGGGGCTAAATATATATGACAAATATTAAACCGCCCAAGTGTGTGTCGGGCTTCGCACTTTTAGGGTCCGGTAACAAATGTAGAATATAAGCCTAAAAATGTGGTAATTACATGGGGCTAAATATATATGACAAATATTAAACCGCCCAAGTGTGTGTCGGGCTTCGCACTTTTAAGGTCCGGTAACAAATGTAGAAAATAAGCCTAAAAATGTGGTAATTACATGGGGCTAAATATATATGACAAATATTAAACCGCCCAAGTGTGTGTCGGGCTTCGCACTTTTAGGGTCCGGTAACAAATGTAGAATATAAGCCTAAAAATGTGGTAATTACATGGGGCTAAATATATATGACAAATATTAAACCGCCCAAGTGTGTGTCGGGCTTCGCACTTTTAGGGTCCGGTAACAAATGTAGAATATAAGCCTAAAAATGTGGTAATTACATGGGGCTAAATATATATGACAAATATTAAACCGCCCAAGTGTGTGTCGGGCTTCGCACTTTTAGGGTCCGGTAACAAATGTAGAATATAAGCCTAAAAATGTGGTAATTACATGGGGCTAAATATATATGACAAATATTAAACCGCCCAAGTGTGTGTCGGGCTTCGCACTTTTAGGGTCCGGTAACAAATGTAGAATATAAGCCTAAAAATGTGGTAATTACATGGGGCTAAATATATATGACAAATATTAAACCGCCCAAGTGTGTGTCGGGCTTCGCACTTTTAGGGTCCGGTAACAAATGTAGAAAGCCTAAAAATGTGGTAATTTCAAAGAAATCATATGATTTATCAATAAATTGTTATTTGTTAGTAAAATATACGTAATAATGCATTTCATAACCAAGATTTAAGGTCATAGGTCAATGTAAAGTTACACATTTCTTCAGATCAAAATTTTGTAAAAAGGTTACTTTGGTGGTCTCTCATTCCTTTGTTTTCCAATATTTTTTAAATTACAATATTTATCTACTCAACTAGTTCTAAACAACAATACCGCACTCAATGGGGTTGGTCAAATTAGTTTTTCGCGACCCCTTTGGCTATATGGGAATTAAATTAAATTAGGGGAATATTATCTCCCTTAAAAACATTTTTAAATATTTTGAGAAATTTGTATTGTTTTACTCAACTAGACTTTATACTGTAATAATTTGAAGAATGTAGCTTTATTCGTTTGACTATAAAACCTGTGTGACAGACGACGGAGGTACACATGAGTGACAGCAATAGGACTCAGTTTGGACCCTTCGGATACGGAACCCTAACAATATGCTTATCTGCAAACTGGATGCCTCTTTATAAAATAAGTCAGTTCAAATGCGATGCGACCAGATAGTACAAGCCGTGTTACGGCTGTCTTTGTTACTAAAATTAAACTGTTTATTTGAATGCTCCACATGTATTTGTTTACACGAAGTGCTTGCTTAGTGGCTTGGTTGTGGATGGTCGCAGTATGTGGCCGTCATTGTTTCATTGAGAACGAAACGGCCACTCTGTTTCGTGTTTTGGCAACTTATCCCTTCTTAGTTCTTTGGGGTACCCTCGTGGCCGGAAGGATAGGTCAATTTCAGTGCATAAAAAATCAAAAACATAAACCTCTAGCTATAATAATGGCTCTCTCTATGATTGAAGCTCAGAACACATGTTGTGTTACTTTGATCTGCTTACATAGTAAATTAAAAAGTTATCAACGGTCAATGTTTTCCTACTGGTGCCGAATAGTGTCGTTCGATACCATAGTTTCCACGCGCCGGCAGCGGCAGGGCATCATTCATATTCAGGATATTTAAAAATCATCCTGTATGAATAGCGCCACGCCTTTTCCAATATACGTGGTTCAGATATCGAAAGGTTTCTTTCTTCTCTCGCCCATCACCCACAGCATGCTGAGCGCGGGGGGTGTTTTGTCGCGAAAGGTGAGGGATAGAGCTTTCTATAGCGACTAGCTCTGTCACTCACTTTCCCACGTCATCACTATCCGCGGTGTCGGCATGCTACGGGCGCATGTATGAATATCTCTTGTTCCCCCCCCCCCCTTACTCCAGGCTTAACGTCAGGTATATTGTGCACACGTTTGGCCAGTAATTCTACTTATTCCATATAATGACAGGAGTCCAGCCTTCTTAGCGAGAAGTTCCTCACAATGTTTTCCATCATGGCTAGAACTTTCGTACCAAAAATAATGTGATAAATAAGTTTTAGGCTATGTTGTCACTGCGTCTGACAGTCAGCGGCCGACTGCTTCGCTTCCATATAAGTTTGTCTCATCGCAAGTTAGCGGGGCGTCTCAAATTTATGTGAAAATAATAAATAAATAAATGTTAGAGGACAACCTTACACAAATCGAACTAGGTCCATAGTAACAAGGCTCAGCAAGGCTTTTGTTATGGGTACTAGACGACGATATATTTAAAAGAGGTATTATGTAATATTGATGCTCATCACATGAATATTTGCCCTTACCGGGAATCGAACCCCGGACCGTCAGGCGTAGGCAGGGTCACTACCCGCTAGGCTAAACCGGTCGTCACGAAACATCAAAATGAAACAGTCTTAATTTGTCTTGGTTTGGTATGACCAAAGGGTGACAATTGTCAACACAAAACTTTACAGGCGTACTAACTAATGTATAGTTTTACGAAGTTATTGTTTCGCTAACTTCATTACTCCATTAAACAGGTTCATTCATAAGATCGTATGTGGTATTAAAAGAAAAATGTCGTTGTGTTAATTGTTTTAATCGGTTTTTCTTAATAATTCCACTTGTTTATCATAATGATCGAGGCGGGGATGAGGGGTTGGAAAATAATGAAAAAAAGAACGCAAACCTGTGTTGCTTGCGAGGACTACAGCTCACAGAGCCACTGTAATTATAAGCCCCTGGGTTCGAATCTTAAAACCCTTATCCTACGAGATTAGACGTAACATCATACTCTCAAACGTCGAAAGAGCTGTCAATATCACCGATGAATCAGCAAACCTGAACACTAACCCCAAACCGTACCACTAGAAAAGCACCCGCCTCATTAATAGTTTAAACCGCGGTGGCGGCGGTGGGCAGTGCTGTGCCAAATTAGACTGTTACATAAATATTTACGTACGGCTCAATATAAACGGACCGAGATGGTAGTCAAAGCGAATCGCTTGAACGCCGGCGGTCGGCTTGTGTCTGCGGTACGGTGATAGTGAGAAGATAGAAATAAATAAGATAAATAGCGTTGTGCCAGCCGCAAGTCACCCAAAAATGGCTTGACACGGGCAATACTGTGCCTCTGCAGCCTGTATTGAATAAAAAAAAATTTGGGTCGTGGTCTCCTTGACCTAGAAAATGTATAGACCATTCTGTTATATTCTATTAACTAGCAGAAAGCGCAGCGCATTTGTAAGGGCGCGCGAAAGCGATGTCTCTTGTGTTGTGTTTGATGTTTGGTGTCTCTTGAGAAATTGTCTATGACCTGCAATAGTATATATGTATCTATGTACAATTGTACAGTACCTACAATCATTGCTAAACATTTTTTTTTTGGTATATTTAAAAAAAAAGTGTTCTATTATGTTCGTGGAAATTAAACATCAACCTAAATCACTATCTCAAAACACAAACCTATAAGTTTAATAGATTGTTCATATGCTGGATTGCAGCCTAGAGAGAGGGTCGCTTCGCTCGCCTTATTAATAATACGGCAGTTATTTGTGGATAGGGTATAACTTTAAGGTGAATTTAGAGTGGTTGCCAGGAACGTCATCAGCATCACTCTAAACAACTTTCATCATGAAACGATTGGATCAGCGCAGCGCAATTTTTGACATTTTAGGGATCACTCTCCAACATCTAGTAAATTACTACTTACACCATTCCGTTGCAACCTGTAGATAAGTGATGTGTAACGTTGCAACTTGCAAATAAACAGAATTAAGTTTCTGTTGTTTTTGCTAGCAAGCGATAGTTGCCTTTGGGATATTACTTATAGGAAACATTACCCACCTGAGGAATTGAGGATATACAACAGTTTCATTAGCCCTTAAGTCAATTTATATAGGGTGTTAGGGAGGGCCGGGCCACAATTTCCGCTAAATATCCATGTGCCACTTGTGGTACGCATCGCACTTACACCAGAGCCTAAGTCGTGTGGCCACTCTTCGCTTGCTGCGGCGACCCAGCACCGCTCCAGCACCACTGCGGCGCCTCAACGAAATTATTGCTTCGGCGCCGCACCGCAACGTGTGGCCCGGCCCTTACGCTATCTCATATTTTCCTGCCACCTCGTACGGTAAATGGCGTCGTATTATATTTAAATGGCCAAATTGGGTAAAAAGTAACAGCCAAAAAATCTATTTTCATGCAAAATTAACTAAATGTTCACCAAAATTCTACACCCTATTCTAAAATAAACTACACGGGGTCGCTTCGCTCCGCTTCGTTTCGGCTCCAGGTTTTATAATAAAGTTGTGACCTGACAAACCTAACTTTAGTATTAGGACAGAAAGTGACCTAAAGCAACCCACACGGTTCTTTGAAGATACAAGGGGCTCTAAATTCGGTTAAAATATTACATATTTGGGAGTCAAAACTTGCATTGGTTAACAATACCTCTATATCTTCGTTGCCCAAGAGACCGCCCTATTTGGGCCAATGGCTAGAATATCAAACATATAGTTTATACATTGTTTGCAACAAGCACGTTCAGTGCAGTAGGGGCCCTGAGTTGATCCAATCCTTTACCACCATAAAACATAGAAACTACAACGTTGAAAGCATAAATCACGACATTTTGAACATAAAATCAACCGTCTAAAAATGGCGCCACGATATTCGGGATGTATTTTACAAAGATTTAGTAGCATGAGATGCGAGTAACTGGAACGCTAAAGTTGCTATCATTGTTTAGGGTTGCCACGTTCATATGGGACGATGTGATTCATTGTCATTATGAAGGGTTAAATGGGCAACTTATATAGTGATAATGTTTTAGAATAATATGTAAACCCGTTAGGAACTGAGTCGTCGGGCGGGCCTTCCACGTCCTTATGGCTTAGGATAGTGACTTCTATGACCGACTTGGCTTTCGCGAATAGTGGGGCAATTAAGTTGACAGCCCCATAGCGAGACTATTACGAACACGAGATTCTCTGAATAACTTTGACCTCTCGCTCCATACTTTATATGAAGATGTCAACGTTATTCGAACTATTTATGTATAGTATTAACTGGTCTTCGAAGTAGTGGCACTTAGGAGGGTACACGAGACGTCGTCATCTGCTGCATCTCCTCTAGACTAGGGTATTATTCTTACACATAAAGTTGTCAGTACAATATCTCAATCTGAAATTCAGTAGAGATTCCTGGGGCCTATTACACAATACATATATAATTGTAATTTTATTTATTTTTCTGTTATAGGGGCCTGGTATTACCCATACCCATCCCACTTCTTGGGCCTGTAAAAAGCCGCCTTCTCTGGCATCCCTGTAAAGTAATAATTCATCGGAAAGATTATTTACTTACGCACATGATACATCGCTTCTCTTAAACGAATGCCGTTCCGTGGCACTCAGCTATAAAGGAGCTTGGATAAACACAGGCTTATTACGTCTCGGAGGTGATTATCTGATCCTGTTGGGATTAGGCGATGGTTGACCTTCATTGAAGTGGAAGTAAACGAGAGTCAGGTTGGGTTGGGTTAAAACTTTACCACTCGCATCGGCTCCAATTAGAATAATCTACTAATTACTATCTATCTATACAGCCTCCTCCGCCCACTGTTGAGTGAAGGCCTCCTCTTCATTATGCCAGTTATTGCCAACCTGGACAACTGTTGCCCGGCTGCTTTGGAGATGTCATCCATCCGACCATCGGGCGGGTGGTCTGGTATCGGTCTACGCGCGTCCTCGCCGAATAACTATATAGGTAGATAGTTTTTATTTTAATGTAAGACACGATCTCGTGTGAAGCCATTCTCCAATACCCACATCCTCCCCATTCCACATATTCTATATTGGCTTTAGGCTGAACAGTCGGCCTACCTCCTTTCAAAGCGTGAGCCCACATAATACCTGTGGGACCCTGGCTGGAGAGGCACCATAAATGGTAAGACAGGATCTCGTGTGAGCTCAGAGGCAAAATAGCTTTATGTATCTATGTGTCTCAAAGTAAATGTTTATGTGCTGACACACCCTACGTTACAATGTAACTACCTACTCATAAACAAACACTCGACACGTCTTTTCCCGTAACCGGTGACAGAGGGCGAGTCCATCGCCGCTCAACAAGCATATTAGATGACCCATGACAATGTTATGTTTACGGAAACCAACTCACCGTCCAACATTACGTTACGTTGTCGACAACAAGCTTATAACAATAAACACGAGAGTCCAACAACCCCAGTAGATGTTGAATAGTTTTGTGCCAAAATAATCATTCTCGTTTTTCAACGGTGGAATGGATTGACTCTAGTCTCGTGTGAAGGTGACTGTAGTATCATCATCGTGAGTCTCGGTGTGATAAACGCATAACTACAAATAAAAAATAAAACAACCCGCCACCAAACTTCAGTCCTACTGAACCGATTTTAACAAAACATATCTAAGAACCATCGCAGTGAAGTTTACTAGCAACACAGATACTATCTAGCAACTACAAAAAACTGCATTGACCGCTATTCCTTGTTTAGCTGATAAGTTTCGAACTACTGAACCGATTTTAACAATATATTGATTTTACCGCTACGGTCCCACGGACAGACATACAGTCAAACAGTCTTCAAACTTACAACACCCCTCTTTTGGTCGACGGGGGTTAAAATCAGATTAAATTATTGAATGAGCACGAAAACGATGATTCCCTGTCGACCTTTATGGCGAAGCGGCCGAGATTTTGCCTTGCCAAGCGTTCGAATCAACGCCTGTGGAGATTTGAATACGTACCTTACTATCGACGGTAAGAGCCCGCGCGCACTAGCGATTTTAGTTGGTCGATAGTTTGATCGATACCGATAGATTGTATAGAGTTATACGGCAGTGCGCGCACTTGAAGACAGACAGTCGTACGACCAAACTATCGCATCCGACTGCCTGATCCCTATACGATCAAACTATCGAACAACTATCGGCCGATTACATATGTGCATGAAGTTGCATGCGAGTGCGCGCATTACATTCAACTAAACTGTCGCTCGACTATCGGTCGATCGCACAGTCAGTATGACATGTATTCTGTGAGTATGACGCAGTATGTGCGTGCGCGCACTTGTCAGTCGACAGTCGAATCAATATTCGTAGTGCGGGAGATAGTTGACAGGTACACAATGTCTTCATTGATAACGAGTTCGGAAATTACGAAATTAATCGAAGAAGTAGAGAGGCGGCCGGCTTTGTATAAAAAATCTCTTAGCCAATATGCTGAAGTCAATTTGAAAAAAAACATTATGGGAAGAAGTTTGCGAGGCAGTTGTTGCAAACTGGTTGGAACTCACTAGTGAAGAAAGAAGAAAACAAGATAAGTAATCAAATTGTATTTGGTATGTTAATGTTTAGACACATTATAATTAGGTTATGTCGTATATGATATTTACACTTTATCATATTGAAATGGCACACTGCCCTGTGGAGTAACAAAGTATGATGATAGATATTGTCGAACATTCAACCCACTCATGTTATCAGTAACACCACTCATGTTATTCCTTGTTCTAAAGTTAGACAAGGGACACTCATAAAACGTATCTTGAATTCGGATTCCATCTTTAACTCGAACGTAATTGTGTAAGATACAACACGCTTTTATTATTTGTACACATAAATCTATATTTACATAAATTGGCCGGTGAAACACACGCCATTTATTGGCTAAAATTCCAAATGTACATTCTACAATCCGACGCGCTCTAGTGTGTCGGTAATTGAAAACTCGTTTCGTATAGTTCAAATTTCTTTTTGCATATGGCCGTAAAATTTTGCTTGAAAGTCCGAACGCTTCATCACCAACCACATAAAATGGGATAACCGTTCCGTTTTCGTCATTATTAAGATGTCTTCCGTCTGGAATATCCATTCGATTCGCTATTAGTCGTATACCCATATTAGATGATTTAAATATGTCTGAATCGCTTGAGGTACCAAACGCTCCCACATCAATAGATACAAATTTATAGTCTGCGTCAGTCCAAGCCATTAATACGCAGGAAAAAAACTTTTTATAATTGTAAAATGAAGATCCGGAATGCTGTGGTTTAACCATTCGGATATGTTTGCCATCAATTGCTCCTATCACGTTTGAGAAATTTGTTCGCTGATAAAATTCATCTCCAATTTGAATCCAGTCTATTTTTGTTTGTTAGCCATGTAAAAGGGTTGAAGAGCGGTCCAAAGCTGTTCACATGTATCCAGTACGATTTCTCTTATTGTAGTACCGCCAAGAAGGTAATCATCGGATAATACGCGAAAACTGCTTCCTGTGGCTAAATATCTGTAAATAATAATAATAACAACATTATTTCTTTATTTGTTTCAGGTCATGAAGTACAAAAAAAATGGTTAAATTTGAGAACTTGTTTCAAAAGGGAACTTAATGCACAGAAAAATGTAAAATCTGGTCAAGCTGCCAAGAACAGACGCGAGTACGTTTACTTCCAACATTTACTATTTATTTTGCCGTTTGTTCAATCGAGGCCCACAGAAAGCAATATTGATTTGACAACGACTACAGATGCCGAAGATAATGATACGGAGGATAACGCTATTGTCAGAACAACCACGCCAAGAAAGAGAAAAATAAATAAAACCACAATAAAACCAAACTCGGAAGTTGACGAAGCATTATTAAATGCATTGACGAATGCTGAAGCGAATAATGATGAAGATTATAACTTTGCCATGTCTATTGTTCCTTCGTTAAGAGAACTATCTGCAGATGAGAAGTTGGAAGCAAAAATACAAATTTTAACAGTTTTCAAACAAATCAGAAACATGAGGCAACAGAATTTTAATTTACAACAATCCTTCCTTAGTCCAAAGTCCACAACCAGGTCATTCCAGAGATACGTCACAGTCACAAGCCTATCAAAATTCAGTCCAAAGTCCACAACCAGGTCATTCCAGAGACACGTCACAGTCACAAGCCTATCTAAATTCAGTCCAAAGTCCACAACCAGGTCATTCCAGAGATACGTCACAGTCATAAGCCTATCAAAATTCAGTCCAAAGTCCACAACCAGGTCATTCCAGAGACTAAAAAAAGGAAATAAATGATAATTACTTGATGATGGTCATTACTTATTACTAAGTGTTGTTTGTAGCAAAATTTGTAATTTTCTATTAAAAGGTAATAAATGAATCAACTATGCAAACTGTTTTGTTACTTACCTTACGTCACGCTTAGTCTCTCCTCCACAGGAACAGCAAGGCGTAGCCTTGTATCTTCTTTATTTATTAGTGGCCCGACGATACATACAAACTCTTCAAAACTTTACACTCATTCTATAATAGTCGAATTTTTTTTCGGAAAATTTAATAGTTTATGATGGCGGGTATAAATTTTTCCATGTATTAATCTATCACTATTCAATGGATGAACCCAAAAATGATTAGATTTTCTTCTTTTTATTTTTCTTCTCCTTGCTAAAATTGCAAATATTATTACTGATTTCGCAATAATTTACAGTCTGCCTGCCCGACTACAAATGGTCGTCGGCCGAATTCAATCGTGTAGTGCGCGCAACACCACGCGACTAAACTATCGAGCGACAGTTTGATCATAATCGTTGTACGATTACAATTCAACTATCGGCCAACTAAAATCGCTAGTGCGCGCAGGCTCTAAAATGGTGGCACTTAAATGTCGATTCAGAGATGCATTCCTGTGGTAGAGAGTCAAGTGGTCCCGAGTTGCGTTCACAATGAATGGACCTTGGGCCTTGAACACTTACAAGTGGAATCCAAAGTCGAGGAAAGAATTCCGGAGTTTTGTTCAAAGTAAGGCTTTGTCTACCCTGACTATTTTGTATGCATAGCGCTTAACTGAGTAGGTTACGAGTGGAGGGTTGCGGGAGGGGTGTGTTTTCGTGACGTGTTTAAGACGCGGGACTTCAATTCAATTCAATTTCTTATAAGGTGTGCGGGCTCGGCATTACATCTTGTCACCCCGCAGGAAACCACTCAGATTATATTAGGGCCATGGGTGTAGAAGACTACATTTAATTATAAAAACATAATGTAGACAGACATATACTTAGGAACCTTAATCTGAACTACTAACCCTAACGAGTATATCTGCCTTACGGTACATTACGTTTTGGGCCGAAAGGGCAAACCAGGTGAACAAGTAGGCATATACATGCTTGGATATCGATTCTTAACACCTTAAGCCCTGGTGACGCCACTGTGGTGCCACTGTGGTGCCACTGTGCCGTTACAGGTTTTGAATTTTATTAAAATGGCATGAGGTTAAAAATGCGCGATGCCTAATAGCCAGGTCCATGGCTCGAAAGGTTAAAGAAAGCTCAGGATACTGAATAATTGCCCTGATCACTCCTTTAAAATATGATCATTTTCCTATGTGCTTATTTTTGCTAAAAAGATCTTATAATCCACATATTTGTGAAAATACGAAGTATAATATAATATTGCATAGGATATGTTACACCCTGAATAAAACGCCCAAGAAGCCTCCATTATATCAAAACCCAGCATTATAATTTTAGTATCAGCCACTTCAACCGATGTGTTGCGACGCAGCCACCCGCGTTGACAGACGATGGCATTTCTCAACTCAAGTGGCAGAGGCGTTTGCCCAGTAAATTGATGATATCAAAAGATTTCGTAAAATCAACAGGGAATAAATCGAAATCATGCAAATCATCGTTGGGCATGTGTGAAGAGCAGGAACGGAGGATCGACTTTTTTGTCGACCTTATTTACGATGATTTCTGATTCCTGTCTTTCGTTTCTATAAATTATCTAAAGCACGGACGTTCTAACGGTGATGGTTAACATCGAGAGGAAGTCTTCATGTCGTCACGCGGCGAAATGGAATATTGAATGACTGGCTAAAAGTGGACACAAACTGTGCCGCTGCCAACCGGCATGGGAGACGCCGTGACTTCGCCTCTTTCTTTCCGGACTCCACTCTACTGTAACCACGACTAGTGCATGGCGAGCATAGTCTGCCTTCTGCCACTACATCCATTATTATAGTATCTGATGCAGGTTGCAGGTATACTCATGAAAGGGATTCTATTGTGCAACAAATATAATGATCACCAAAATATTCTTTTCCTACCCAAAATGGATAAATGAACACCAAAAGTTGCAAAAAATATCAGGGCATAATACTGCGGTAACTTAGGTGAAGGGTAAAGGGGGTGAGCGAAGCGAAGAACAACAAAAAATATTTAAAACATAAACTTAAGTAAACAAAACATAAAAAGAAGTTTGGTGATCATTTATCCAAACACAATTTGGTGGACATTTATCCATTCTGGCAGTCATTTCGAATTTATTGGTAGTGAAATAGGTGCGTTTTTGGTAATCGTTTAAACATAAGCCATTCTATTGTATATGTTTACCAAATTGACTAAAAAGCTACATAAAATAAAAACATTTTCTTCCCAAATGAACTAAATATCCAACAAAATTTTATATGGGGTCGCCTCGCTCCGCTTCGCTTCGGCCCCAGGTTGTATTATAAAGTTGTGACCTTACAAACCTAACTTTAGTATTCAGACAGATAGCAACCTACAGTGTGAAACAACGTTTTGGTGAATATTTAACATATTTGGAAGTCATAACTTACATAGATACTTTGGTAAATATTATATTTGTTGCCTTTGTTTTATATATTGTACTTGGTTATATTTGTCTACTTCTTTCTCTACATATTAGGAAAAAAAAGTTCCAAGTCCTTACATTCCTGATGTTAAACTACACATACTTACTTGATGATCCTGATTATTGCCTGTTCTACCTTTTGTTATTTGCTCGGAACTCGTTGCCGAAGGGACTTTTCTGTGATCCTGCTCTCGTAGCAAGGCCGGTCGTAACCAAGCGGTAGTAAATGCTTCTTATAATTTAACTTTTAGAACAAGCTAATTATCTTATGGGTCTATCTTGCTAGCCTAACTACTTAACATCGCTCCTCTCTTGGCGTCTGAATTCTGATACTTACTTAAGAATTCTGTTACTTCTGCACGCGGTGTGTAAGAACGAAGAATCAATATCCTCAGTCGATAATCCGAAAAGTGGAGGTAGGTCCCCGAAAAACTGTTTAAAGCACACTTAACATCACAAGTAGCAAAGTTTAGCTGTCACGGACTTGTACTGTTAGCGTTTCCATGACTCGAACTACTCTTATTACCTTTACCATACAGACTGGAATACTCCAGTGGGACTTCTACTTGGTAGTACCGGCTTATGCGACGTGTCGCGTATAAAAGGCATTCGTTCGTCCACTTAAGTGAGGACTTTTCAGATTGAGAGATGATTTTTCAAAATCCCCGTCTGATGTCCATGCTCGAGAGGCCACTTGGTGGGATAAAAAAAGTTTCGTAGGTGACAGCGACGAATCCGCATTAATGATTTGTTTACTAACGCGAGGTGAACATTATTGTACACTCATCAGCATTTTAAGTCGAGTTTAAAAAGAGAGCTTGTAAGTTTTGGGTCTACTCCTAAAAAGTCAGACTTTACTTTTAGAGTAACCCACAGGACCCGAGCTTTTTAAAAGTGTTACTCCTGGTTCTGTGTTGGTGTGAAAAAGTAACTATCACCAGTTCGACCATCCATACTATATAATATGATAAAGTTTTGAGTACAGTATGGAGTGGAATAAGGTAGTTTAGCGTGTAGGCCTAGCTAATTATTTTTCTAACTGGACATTGTAAAATAAATATGCCAAAGTAAATACTGAAAATTTCTTTACTTTCCTTACATTCGTTCTATTCTTAATTGTCTACTTACTTACTAACGCGAGTAGCTATAATAACACGGATTAATTTAGGATTGATAAGTTATTGACTATAGCACGGTATGGCTTACAATTATGTCACATAATGCGAAGGTAATCTTATAAGCTGCGTGGTCTACAGTATTTTGTTTATGGCCGATCGCCCATCTGTTGTATATAATGTAATTTGTAAGTTACATGAACATGTTATCTCTCAATTAATCTATGCACGGCATGGCATGACGTGCCATTCGTATACTGTGTTCATGTCACTTTACTTAGATAGGCGCCAGGCCTTAGTCAATCGAGTCTGTGAAGCCAACACTTAAAAGCACTATCAATTACGCTGTATTGCAAGGAACAAATAAATAATAATTAGGGGCCTCACCTATTGAGAATATTGGACCCTAATAACTGCTGTAGGTCTGCAAGGTTTTTTTGTTGGTACAGGTTCATTATTGACGCAAAATACGTACTTTTTAAAGCTCAGACATAATAGCTTTGGAGATTATCTGCCATCGAGAATTGATCAAAAATAACGGGCAAATTGATAATTATTTGCCCGTAATTTTGGATCAATTCTCGATCAAGATGCTTTTTATAACCGACTTCCAAAATAGAGGGGATTCTCAATTCGGTTGTATTTTGTTTTGCTAGGACAATTTTCATGTATGTGGGAATTAAACGGAAATATGTAGAGCAAGTGTTATGCTCCGGGGAGTTTGAAACGGATTGTCAAAATATGAATCCAATGAAAAACAAAGAAATGAAAATCACATTTATTTACCTGTTTGATTTTCGTTTATTAGAAAACTTGAATTGTTTTTGTTTTGCTTTCGTTTTCACGTGTATTACGACGAATAGACCACGAGCATATTAACATGTTAAAATACAATAATTTGATACCAATAATCGCGGTCTCTAACAATGGGTTTACAGTTTGGCAGGAAACGGACCTACCGCTGTAGGTCCGTTTCCTGCCAAACTTCCGCTGAAGTGACTTAGTTTTGTCAGTAAGGGACAGAGCTATCTATGCGTCAAAATCCTTCTCCTTTTTTCGCAAAAAATGGAAAGTCCCTAACTGACGTCAGCTAAATTACCTCCCGTCCCTGATGAGGTGTTTTAAAAAAGTCCTGTTTGACGTTACTTTAAATTCGTATTTTTTGTTGAAATTTAGTACATACAAAATAAAATAAAAACTCGCAAAAGAGGGTTATTTTATGTTTTAAGGTCTTAAAATATTATTAAATGTGATAAATATCTTACCCGAAGCTTCTCTTTTGTTTTCAATTTCTTTGTTTTTTATTTGATTCATAATATCTGTGGATTCATAGTTCGAATCTACCCGTCATGTCGGTTCAAAGTCTGCCTATAACTTGCAATAAAATCATACAAATAATTAGTATCATCGACTCAAAACTTTGTTTAACTAATTGGAATGACAAAAACACAACATTACCTTATGTATTGCAACCGCATTGTCTCGTTAAATATGTGTATTGTGTATCGACAAACTTCGTATCTGGTCTTTACAAATGGTAAATATTAAACTGCACATCAATAATACTGATTTGCACAGCAAATACACTGATTTTCGATGCAAATATCAGGGCAGAATAGGTGAAGGGGGCGAGCGAAGCGAAGCCCCCTTTATCCTTCGTATTAGGTTGAACATGTAAGAACAACAAAAATACTTAAAACATATAAAGGATTTTTGCTGTGTAAATCAGTATTTTTGATGTGCAATACATCAAAAATACTGCTATACATCCTATACAAATGAGGCCGAAAGTTAGCGAGTTCGCACTTAGCTCGAGTCAACTAAACATTCCCTAAAATATCTATTGATTGTCAAAGTTGAGTTAAGATTACTACTAGGTAACTTATATTTCGGTCCATATTTGCTGCGCCGGCGGCGGCGCCGTTCGAACGGCTTGCAAATAATAACTATCACTCTCGTTTCGGATATCTATCGAACTTGCCGATACACAACATTTATTCTGAAGATCTGTAGGTAGATAATAAGATATATAGGCTATACTTACTATTAGTTATATGTATAATAACCGTTTCAGATTTTATATTGCGGAGAAACATTGAACACAGTGTTTCAAGCATTTTAAAGGTGGCTTTTCAAATAAGTAAATAAGGTAAATTGAGGACGTCAGAACTTTTAGTACGTCAACGATTCTGTTGAATGAGGCCCGGATGCACAACCGTTCACTCAAAGATTAACGGATACTCAAAGTCACGCTGACACAGCCATTATGACAGGACAGAACAATTAAACTGCACTATATTGGAGCAGCCGACCATCAGAGCCCTATTCATAAGATATACAATTATACAATTTAAATAAAGGAACGTTAGCGCGCTAACTGTTCTAACAGACCCATCAATCAAGACCACACCATATACTACCAACCTCACTACGACATTTTTAAACCATTTGATTTAGATTTAGAATCCGAAAATTATGTACAATTGCGGTACTCATCATTTATTTTACACTAATGCCTTAGTTCTTTTTAAATCCAATTGCATTTTTACAGTTCACTTAATATAAAATTAGTACTTACATAACTTGTGCGAATCAATCCAGAAAATGTGGTACATACATAACAAAGTGCTCACAAAAACTTGGTGTACTTAATAGAGAAACTAACAATGATAAGTTATTGTAGCCAGTTTCATACAATTATCTTTACGTATATTACATAGACCTATTTATTATATACACTTGAAAGCTTTTTTTAAATATGGAATTAAGTACTGGACATGCGTAATTCTATCTAAATACAAGGAACACGGGAATAATTTTTACAATCAATTGTTTCAACAGACATAGTCCCATTCGGTACATCTTCCGTCAAATTCATTTGCGACAAGCATTATAGTTTGGATCCGTTTCCTTTACTTAGCTTTGACAGTGACCAGTGTAATAAATAAATCACTTAAGTATAAAAATTGGTTTACACCATCTGCTGCCTTATTGTATACCTCAAACATCAACCCTGTGATCAACTCCAATACATTTGAAATTGGCCTTAGAAAGATATTCCCAACTTCAAAGCAAAATTATTTGACGGTGAATAATATCAAATCGACGAGATGTCACTGGATACGTTTGGCACAGGACCGCGAGGATTGACGCTTTAGAGAAGAGGCCTGTGCCCCGCAGTGGGTCCATGTGAGCTGAGTTAGACAATAAGGTGGCGGTTCAGTTAAGTTTGTTCTTATGTATTATTTTGTAGATGTTGAATTGTAGTTAGGTATGATATTTCAATTGAGACTGTGATGTTTTAAGGCGTATCACATACAACATTCCGTCATACGGTCAGTCAGACAGAAATGCTATGAGCTTTTAGAAAGCTTGGAACTATAGGTCTTTAAAATACCTTGGTAAGTGTTCTCATTGAAGCTAACGCTTCGATAAAATTTGACTCACTCTAGTATGCAGCACGGGGGGGGCGGGTCTCAAATGCTTTTGGAGTTTTGGACACATGACAGTTTGTGTGGGCTGTCAGCCGTATCATTAGATAACGAAGCTTGGTAACACTGTCAACGCCAAACCAATACAAATACAAGATAGGCCAAAACATTTATATACTAGGGTTGTATGTACATCATGTGCCGTCCATTGCGGTAAATAATACAAATCGGGCTTTAAGTAAAGGATAACGTTAAAACATCTCATAAGTCAGTCAAGTCACATTATGCTCTAACAAAGGCGAAACTAGCCGAATCAGCTCCTGCCCGATTTTGATATATTTACCGACTATATGGTACTTTATATTTACTGCCATTACATTGTAGGTAGGTACATTTGACGATTTGACGATTGTCCGTTAAAACTATGAGTTCCGTCAATCACAAGAATTCAAAATGTCAAATTTAAAAGTCTTGATTCCACTATTATGGCGTGTTGTTTCTATCCTCTTCTACTCGTTTTATTCAGTTCATGCTACTCTGTACACTCTCTGTCTCTTCATACAAACTCCCTGCTTAACACCTCCCGTCTTGTAACTCGTCCCACCTGAGACAAAAGGAAAATGATGTTACTCCTAAAGTAAAGCCAAAAAGGAGTCTACATATTTAAAAATAAAATCAAAAATCTGTCAAGTGCCAGTAAGACTCGCGTAGGAAGGGTTCCGCCCCACCACCGTATAAGAAAAAACGCAAAACGGCTCTTGTACGGCTCTCTTAAACTTGAGGAAACCTATGAGTTTATTATTTGTAACTAAAGCGGTAACACAAATACACATTCCGTGAAATTTTTCAACTCTCTACCTATTACCGTTCATGACAGACTGATCTACGGACGGACAGCGGAGGCTTGGTAAAAGTAATAGAGTTCCATGAGACACCCTTCGCTTGAATAAGCCCAAAAGCACTCTACTAAAACTAAGTATGTAAAGTAGAGATGTTCTATTGCAAGTCTTGAGCAAAGCTAAGCCGATCAGAAGTATTGTAGGTAATTGTAGCTGTAAGATTGAGAAAGGAATGGTTAAATCGAATCTAGACAAGACTGGCCTGCAGCGTGCGAAGTCATTATTCTTTATGAAGCCCAACCCTACACAATCTCAGTGTAGATCTTTATTAAATAAGTTCTGATGGTAACATAAAGTGAGCATCCCGTTCCTTGCTCGTAAATATGGAACTGAAAAAACGTTATAAATGGATAATAATGCAGTTATTTATCAACGAATTTGATCGAAGACGGTTTGCAAAAAATGGAAAACGGAAGGACACAAGATCCTAAAAGAGATTATCAGATTAGCATAGCTTAGGCGGGATAAGATAATAATTTCGTGACGAAAATCCGGACAGCTTTACGAAACGGACGTGCTCAGTTTATGATTTTTTGTGCAAATTCCGTGGCAAAAATCAATAAGTTAGTGGATGTAAGAAGGAAGTTAAACAGACTGTAACCTTGAATTTGGAAGGCGCACGTATATACCCTATTTTATAAAATTATTAGATTTTGTTTAAAAAACTGAGTAACCGCCGTTTTAATTGGCTATGGAAATCTTCACCTAAGTCATGACGACCTCTGTGGCATTGCGGTTCAAGGTAAAGCCTTCCGAGCGAGAGGTCCCGGGTTCGAATCCCGGCTGGGAAGGAAGAGCAAACAAAATCCCCAGGTGTTGGATGTTTACCCATGGGTACCAGAAACAGCGTCGTGCACGACACAAGGTATCATAGTGTGGGGCCAGAAACAATGAGTATGTGCCTGTAATCTTATTTCGTTATCTTGAATGAATCATTAAACGTTTCTGGGAATGGCAGTAACATAACTGCAACTAAAATCCAAGTGTTATGGTTATTTATTATTTATAAGTAATTTTTCAGTTCTCATATTTGTGTGTAGATCGATTGAGCTTGGTTTTGAGTCTCATGCTGAACCAATGTTGACATTTGACACTTTGCGACTGCGCTAATAGCTGTCATAAAGTTTTTTTTCCCGGACGGGAACCCCGAAAATGGGTGCCTTCAGCCCAAAACTAAATATCGAATTCCACAACATGTGTTATGTAGATACGTGTTTTTAAAAATATTCTAATATTTAAAACAAAACTGAATTGTTTAGACAATGCCGAACGTGCTGGGCCAGCGTCAAGTGGTCACCAGATGGTCAACTCGTGTGAACAAAATGTTCGAAATCTACGGGAAGTCGGGAAAGGACTGCCAATATTTTTTGTATTCAAGTAAAAAATGTAGAGACACCATGTCGAGTAAAATGTCATCCGTCTTTCATTTACTGGTAATAACAAATTATTTCCGAATGCTTTGCTGTATTTAAATACTCATTACATCAACCCACTTCCTTTCAAAGTTAAACAACTTGCTTAATATATTACAAAGCACTTCGGCGCACCCGATTTAAATCACTTTGAAACGTTGGGCATAAATAACGCGAAGCCTGGTTAGATTCAAGCTCGCGCGGTCTTTGGATAATGTATGTCCAGACCTAATCAAAACAAATTCGATGCGTTTTCTGTTAAAAATTACAGCCGCTGCCCGCACTACGGTAACGAGTTGGTTAAGCTTCGGCGATCCCATGGGAGCGGTGCCGGTCTCATTGTTATAGCTAGATTAACATGTGGTAAGAGATTACAACATACTTATAGGTGTGAACGGAGCGGGAGGCAGCAGGGTCGGCCGCCGCCGCCGCCGCCGATCTGTAAACATGATTATCGGCAGATCGCGCCGCCCTCGGTCGCCGCCGTCGCCGTCGCCGTCGCCTCCGCGCCGCCGCCGGCTACCGCGCTATATTTATCCGCGCTGGAGCGGCGCGGATAAATCCGTTCGGCGCCGAGAGATAACGATTCCTGTAACCACAACCAGGTTACGAGGCACCCCGACGGAACACCGCGCCGTGTCGAGCCGGGGTGGTCGCAACGCAACTCGCAGAGCGGTATTCGCGGCAGCGGATTAACGGTTCGCAGTGCGGGAGAAGAGGAAGGGATGCTCACCTGAGTGTGGCGTCTCAGTAGGACTTGTGCGCCTGCGCCGGCGCTGCCGCCACGCACGCCTGGTGGTGGTAGTAGGAGGGCGCCGGCGCGCGGTAGTGGTGGTGTGCTGGCGGCGAGGAGCGGTAGGCGTCGGGCGTTGGCGAGCCGCCGCGGAAGTTAGCCAGCTGGCAGCTCGGCGGCTCGAAGAGGTCGCGGAAGGGCGGCGGCAGCTGATCGACGGCGGGCTCGGGGGCAGCGTACCAGCCGGAGGTGGCGGCGCGGAATTCCTCGGCCGCCAGAGAGTAGGGCTGCGGCGCGCAGTAGACGGCGGCGGGCGGCAGTCGCGGCTCGGCGAAGTCGTCGAGATCAGGCGGGCCCGCGCCACCGCCGCCGCCGGGCTTGTCGTAGCGCGCGCAGTCGCTGCCGAGGCCGGGCTCGCGCTTGGGCCGGCACTCGAAGAGGCGCGGTTTCACGTCCTCGCGTTTGTCGTGGTGCAGCTCGGCCACGGCGCTAAGCTCCTGTGCCTGCGCTGCCAGCGCCTCCTGCGCGTGCTGCAGCTGCTGCTGCCGTTTCATCGACTCCTCCTTCTCCTTCATGGCATCCTTCTTCTTGAAGCGGCGCCGCCGCCGGAGGTATGAGCCGTTGTCGAACATGTTGTACGAGTCCGGGTCGAGTGTCCAGTAGCTGCCCTTGCCGGGCTTCTTGTCGTCGCGGGCGACCTTCACGAAGCATTCGTTGAGGCTGAGGTTGTGCCGGATGGAGTTCTGCCAGCCCTGCTTGTTCTCGCGGTAGTAGGGGAAGCGCTCCATTATAAACTGGTAGATGCCGTTGAGAGTGATGCGGCGGTCGGGTGCGTTCTGGATAGCCATGGCGATGAGCGCGATGTACGAATAGGGCGGCTTCACCATGTCCTTGGGCGCGCCGACGTGCTGCTGGTGCGGGTGCAGGTAGGGGGAGCCGTAGCCGTAGCGGTACTGCTCGTAGGCGTAGGGCGCCATGCCTGCCGAGTAGCCGGCGGCGGAGCCCCCGCGGTACGCGTAGCTCTGCTCGCCGAAGAGCGCGTGCATGGCGGGCGGCGGGTCGGTCGGCGTCGGGGGCGGCGGCACTACACACACGCCACCACGCGGCGAGGAGGCGCGGACCGGGGCGCGCTGCTGCTCCGGCAACAAATCGACGACTGACTGATTTTGTTTGGATTCACAACAAGGACCGTTTACATAGCGGATGCGGGGCGCGAGACGAATGAGCGTTGTCGCCGGCGGGCCGTCTACGACCGCGTCCGACACGCCCCGCCCGCCACCGCTGTCTCGCTCTGCCTCTCGCTGGATCGGTGCTGACCTCTCGCTCCCTCTTCACAGTGGGTGGAGCGATCAGGTGCGAGCGCCGCCCCGATATCGGTGAATCCTGCCCCTCCGACATGCACCCTACACCCATTGTCCCGCGCAACTGTCGATTTATTTTATCTGAAGAGCCCCAGCAATATAGGTAGATACTCATTTCGATAGAAATATTATTACCCCGAGTATTATCGACCGCCTATAAGTGCGCGCCTTTGTCATTCTTTGTAAAAGTTACCCCTAAAGCTCATTTCGTGTAACTTTCTATTGATTCGAGTCACCTGCCGCCTCCACCACCCTGCCACTGCCACCATTACTGGTAGATATGCCATTTATAATCTACATTATGTACTCTGATGGAAACTTTGGTATTGTTATCCAGGTAGATAATGTATAGCCACAGTTACTGTAATATTGATATAGATAAGTATATAGCTTAGATGTGACGATGTAAGTATGTCATTATGTTTTCTGCTTTCGATTAATTTACTGTGCCTACACTTTACTTTAATTTTCATTAATTTAGCTCAACAGTTCCGTTAAGTGAACAAATTATGAAAAATTAAATGGGAGGTATCCCTGGGCAAACTAGCAGAAATATTTTGTTTGGGCGGTTATTTATTCGATGAGTGGTACTCATTAACGATGTACTCTATAGGGCACCTAATGTGTACCTACACGCAGGCATCTACGCCCTGTAGATATATCGTACGGTATCTAGGTACTTACGTACGCTGCTGTGTAGTCAATCAAAGCCTTTTCACGAGAATTTTGATTTCATGACTGTTTTTATATGTTTCTCATTATCCTGCACTTAGGTATCAGACACCACACGATTACTCCCTATCGATTACATGCACTTAAGGATAAAAGGGCTACAATTGAAAGGATTATGGTGGGATTATGATAAGGGCACCTCCTCCATCTTGATATTTAACTTGTTGATATTCTGAGTAAAAGTACCTATGGTTTGGCCTTTTCATAGAAATACCTTGGTGCCTATATAGAACGCGTCAAAGTCGAAGTCAAATTTATTTATTACTGTAGATATTTGCATATATGTACTTAGCAAACGTCGTTTTTTGCCTCTTCTCTACATTGGTCCACTGTGAGATTGATTTTTAGAACTCTTTTAATAATTGCTTGTGCTTACCTGATACAAATATTACAAATATATAGGTTTGCTGGAAGAAATCTCTTTATAGAGATAAGGTCGCCTTTGTCATGTCTTCTCCATTTTCCACTGTCAAATCTGTTATTTTGTGCAATAAAGTATATATTGAAAATATAAATTATTATAATTAATAAGAACAGGAATAAATTATTACAAAATTATTAACAGCGAGGACTGTGTTGAGGTAGATTAACCGCATACAGTCCCATCATTTAAGTAATCTTGAACATTGTAAGGTAATATCCCTTTTTCGACAAAGTCGCTTTAACAAGATTTTTAAATTGCTCAAATAGCAATTTCAAAATCTCCAGAGATATCTTATGTGGTAGTGAATGCACTGACCTATGAAAGAATTTCTCACCTTCGCTAGTCTAAACCGGGCCGCAACTATTCTGTGATTGTTTCGTAGCTTAAACATTACAGCTATCGCTAAGTTTGAAAAATTTTAAGGTTCTTCATACATTATATTTTTGAAAATAAATTGACTAGCTATAGTTAGTATGTCACTTTGTTTAAAAAGCTCTCTTAAGGTGTCTGTTATTTTTTAATTATAAATTGCTCGAATAGCTCTTTTATCGAATAGTTTGAATATCAGCTGCTTTCCCGCACAACAAGATAGGACCATAGGACATAGCACTATGAAAGTAACTAAAATATACTAGCTTAGATGTAGCCACATCCGTGTTTTGTCTGATGTTCCTATCAGTGTAAGCCGCAGAACTTAATTTACCAGCAAATTTATCTATGTTATGTATTACTAATTCTTACGAGATGCTATCTAACACTAAACTGGTCTCAACTTGCCTGACATTTAGGAGTGATAATTTGATACACTTAATTTTACCAGCGTTTAACATTAAATTATTCACTATGAACCAATTCAAGGTCAAATCTAATACACCATTAACACCATCAAAATCTTCTTTTTGTCTTTCCATTTTGAAGACCAGTGAAGTATAATCAGCAAACTACACTATGCCACTCAATATCTTCACAATAAAAGGCAGGTCGTTAATATATACTAGGAATAAGAAAGGGCTCAATATGGAACCTTGTGGAACGCCAATTTCTACACCCGATCCATGAGACTTAACGCCGTTGACTTCTGTCGTTTGAAATAAATTGCCCAAGTTTGATCTTACTAGATCCAACGCTGTATTTCTAACTCTGTAATAATTTAATTTTATTAGTAGCGTATATGACCAACACAATCAAATGCCTTCAAAAGATCGCAAAAAACTCTGATAGTATCCTGTGCGGCCTCCTGCATCCGTAGTCGATTCACCCCTAGTGAAACCATATTGTTTGGCATGGAGTTGTTTTGTTGAAGTATGAGAGCATTTGATTGAGCATACATCTTTTCAAATAGGCACTTTACTTAGTGCTGGAAGAACAGATATTGGTCTGAAAGTTGAAACTAACTAACGTTTACGAATATTTTTTAACATAGTCATGAAATTTTCTATGGTCAGTATGAGATGGCCAGAGGGTAAAGAGGAAGTCGCGGAGGAGGTCATAGTGCTGTGCGACTCCGCATCGACCCCATTTAACAATGTCAATATTGCTCACGTTGATGCTTTTACTTGCATTTTTCTATTAAAATAACGGCATCAGATGCCTCTTCTAAATGTATAAAAAGGATAAACCAATGGTCCATTTTAGGTAACTATCGATCGACATCGACTACATCACTATTATAATGCCTACACAACTTAGATAAGTTCAATGTCAAATAGTAAGATTACTATTTGACATACTTTCATTTGCCGGTTGTGTCTCATACATATCTTCTAGGCCAGGACCTAATCTAGTAGAGCACCTGACTAACTGTTAGGCGTGCCTAGAGAAAACGCCCATCTTTAACATTGTGTCCTTAATAGGCATACAGAAAAGCATCTAACGCTTTGACATACCTACCTACCTATGTGTTGCAAGCTGTGCCCATCTGCAAGCGGATCTAAATGGCACTTCAGTATTTCCCTGACTAATATAACCCAATGTATCCAGACTTAAAGGACAATGCAGAAACGACAACTCAAAGTTTTACCGGCACTTAAGTCATGCTGCCATTATGACATAAGCGGCACTTATTTTAAGCGGTAGTCGCTGCATTCGGACATATATCGTACTAATCGTTCGGATGCGCTGTGTTGACATAGGCGAATGTCTGAACCGGCATCTTGTTTGGTTTTAAAACAAAAAAAAACTGTGATGACCCAAGCTGAGTCGGTGATGGATCATTGTTTTTTTTAAAGTAAGCAATAAAGTTTTCTGAGAGATTAACGCACTTCCGCTGTGAGTGGGATAAGGGGCTTGCTCGACGGGCACGGTTCCTATCACTCTCTATGTATTAGCTAGGTATATCATAGTTTGGCAGACAACAAAGACATCTTCAATTTAAATCGCACAACTGATCTGTAGTGGTTATGTCACAAACAAAATGTAAACAAGACACGGAATTGTGTCCTAGTGTCATTCGCAAAATTGTTATATAATTTCATCTTTATTGCCACATAAAATCAAATACAATCTTAGGGACGAAAGTGAACCTATTTTGTGATTGACTGAAGGACGCGAATCTTGCAGGGGATATGAATAAATCGAAAGCGCTTTTGATGTTTATAGGCATTCTACTACTAAACAACGCCTTAATTACAGACGTTGGCGTTGTTTTAGACAGAATAAGTTAGATTCAGACTTAACTAAACTTATATTTTGGCTAATTCATACCATTTTACCAAGATCAAATTTTGTTCTTTTACAAATGTTGTCAAAGATGTTTTGAAAGGATGAGAAAAACTTTTATTGATAACTAGCTGACCCGCTCTCGCTTCGCTGCGGGTAGCTCTACCCCTACTTTACCCTTACCTATCCCTACCCTAACCTACCCCTACCCGTAACCGACCCCTACCCAACCCCTACCCTACCCCTACCCTACCCTACCCTACCCTACCCCTGCCCTACTCTACCCTACCCTACCCTACCCCTTCCCTACCCCTACCCTACCCCTACCCCTACCCTACCCCTACCCTACCCCTACCCTACCCATACCCTACCCTATCCATACCCTATCCTACCCTACTTTTAAACCTTCCCTGGTCTACAACAAACATTTCAAAACCAAAATCAGCTAAATCGGCCCAGCCGTTCTCGAGTTTTAGCGAGACTAACGAACAGCGATTCATTTTTATACATATACCTAGATGTGGTAAGAAAACATTGATATAATTTAATGTAGGTATATTATTTCCATTATCTATTTCAAGATTCACTCTGATAAAAAATTGCAAAATATATGTTTCTTGGTGAATTAAGCACCGGACATTTTAAACTATAATTGGATTGTAATGTACACTATGGATCCCCATACTGATTGTGATTTCATCAAGTAGTTCAAACGTTCGGTGATTTACCGCTATTCAGCTCTGAAGACCCGAAACTCTAACTTATGCCTCCGAGGAGTATAATAAGTAAGAGTTTAACTTTTTAAGTTTTGGCGGACAAAAATAAGGCTCTTCGCGTGTTCGTTTTTCAAACAAAATACGAACATATGCAAGCATGTTCGAGAAATAGTATATTATTAATAATAATAATAATATAATGATAATCATTTATTCAGTAAAAAATATACATTAGAATATCTTGTTTTTACATTTGTAAAAGAACAAGGGATGTTCACTACTCCCTGATAAAGGGCGGACCCTGTGGTATAGGATGAGTAGTTGTACTTCCCACCAGTAAATGACACATTATACAGAGTTTTAGAAAATAGTACTACATTGTCTATACTCAAGCAGAAACTTGAGTCATTGATTTAAAAGATGATTTAAGAGATGATATTGCCGAGGCTCGGAAAGTATATAAGGGATTGCCTGAAGAGGTGGTTGTCGGGCCAAGACTTATACCGAGGCCCGTCAAAGAGACCGAGTTGGCCAATACCGATTTCCGAAGAGGTAAGTATATCTAGTGCTTTTCTCAAACATTGTGAGGAAATAATACAAATTATTTTATAAATACAAGTAATTTAATAGGATCAATATAAATACGGTTACAACGTACAATGTTATTTACATTTTTGTATGTCTTCCAATTGCATAAATTGCTCGTAAACTCCAATATATATTTATCTCTTGACTTAGCGGGCAGCAAGGTTTGCATTGCTGCATTCGCTTCCGCCTTTAAATTAGGCGGAGTGCCATTAATATCTAAGCTACTTACATCACTCGAACTCATTTTAGTTGAACTTAAAATGTAATTGCATTAAATAAATCTACCATTATCAACTGAAATTGCCGCCTATTTAATTACTTACAAATGCTCTGTTTCTAACCATAGATAATTTAAAAAGAAAAAAATTAAAAAGTGAAAAACAATTGTTGAAGAACGAGCGGGTTGCTTGGCTGAACTCAAATTTTCCCAAGTCTTACCGAATTACCATGAAACTGTCAGATTATTAAAAAAGAACACGCAGCGGGAAATAATGGGTTTTGGTAGGATAATTATTCTTACTCCGAGGAGTACAATACGTAAGAGATTTCACTTTAAAATTTTGGGCGGAGAAAAATTAGGCTCTTCGCGTGTTCGTTTTTGAAAGAAAATACGAAGAATTCCGAGCATGTTAGAGAAAATAAATAAAAGTATAATTGTCATTTTATTTTAATTCATTGTTGACTATTAGTAGACCAATATCTGTTCTTCCAACACTAAGTAAAATATTTGAAAAGATTATACTCAATCAAATGCTCTCACACTTCAACCGTACAAAACAACTCCACGCTAAACAATATGGTTTCACTAGGGGTAAATCGACTACGGATGCAGGTATTGCCCTTGTATCTCATATTTATTCTGCATGGGAGGCCGCACAGGATGCTATCGGAGTTTTTTGCGACCTGTCGAAGGCGTTTGATTGTGTTGATCATAATACGCTATTAATTAAATTAAATCATTACGGAGTTAGAAATAAAGCGTTGGATCTACTAAGATCATACCTAAGCAATAGAATTCAAAAGGCAGAAGTTAACGGCGTAAAATCTGATGGATCGGGTGTTAAAATTGGCGTTCCACAAGGTTCCATATTAGGCCCTTTCTTATTCCTGGTATATATTAATGATCTGCCTTTCATGGTGGAGAAATTAACTGACATAGTGTTGTTTGCTGATGATACTGCACTGGTCTTCAAAATTGAAAGACAAAAAGGAGAATTTGATGATGTTAATGGTGTATTGTCTTTAACCTTGAATTGGTTCACAGTTAATAATTTATTGTTAAACGCTGGTAAAACCAAGTGTATCAAATTCTCACTTCCAAATGTCAGGCAAGTTGAGACCAGTTTAGTGTTAGACAACAGCACGTTAGAATTAGTAAATGATACGAAGTTTCTTGGAATAACCATTGATAGCAAATTGCAGTGGGGACCCCACATAGATAAATTGGCTGGTAAATTAAGTTCTGCGGCTTACGCTGTTAGGAACATCAGACAAAGCACGGATGTGGCTACATCTAGGCTAGTATATTTTAGTTACTTTCATAGTGTGATGTCCTATGATATCTTGTTGTGGGGGAAAGCAGCGGATATTCAAACTATTTTTATTTTACAGAAAAGAGCTATTCGAGCAATTTATAATTTAAAACGAACAGACTCCTTAAGAGAGCTTTTTAAAGAAATTGACATACTAACAGTAGCTAGTCAATTTATTTTCGAAAATATAATGTATGTACGCAAGAACCTTACAACATTTTCCAAACTTAGCGATAGCTGTAATGTTTACCTAAGAAATAATCACAGACTATGTGCGCCCCGTTTTAGACTCGCGAAGGTTAGCAATTCTTTCAAGGGTCAGTGCATTCTCTACTACAATAAGATACCTCTGGAGATTTTGAAATTGCCACTTGAGCAATTTAAAAAGCATGTTAAAGCAACTTTGTCGAAAAAGGGATATTACAATGTTCAAGATTACTTAAATGACAGGACTGTATGGGGTTAATCTGGCTCAACACAGACCTTGCTGTTAATAATTTTGTAATTATTTATTCCTGCTTATTAATCATAACAATTAAATTTTTCATATTTGTATTAGTTAAGCACAACCTATTTTTAAAAGAGATCTAAAAATAAATCTGTGGGAGTTTCTACGCCCTTCTTCTCCCACAGTGGTCCAATGTAGAGAAGAGGCAAAAAATGACGTTTGCTAAGTATATGTAAATATCTACAGTAATAAAGTACTTTGACTATTTGACTATTTGATACGACTACACCATGTCAATTGGTTTTTTACGTTTTTGTTTTTTTGTTAGGGTTGTGCAAATAAAATCACTCATAAATCATTAGAGATCATCCTAAAGGATTGCACTTTTAAATCCAGAATCTGTAAAATTTCCGTGACGTGTGGCAACTGTTCATTCATAGTATAATGAAAAAATAAAAAATCTTGAATACCAACCTACCCAAAAACGTAGAAACAACATTCTGTACAACTATTTCTAAAAATACATACTAAGTTTATGGAGCGCTTCCTTAATTTTTGCGGCCTTATCTGAATAATAAAATAAGTAGAAAAGCATAAATATGCTCAATAAATGTCTTAGATTACAATCTATTTGATGAGGACAATGCTGTCTGTGAGTTTCGCTCCATTGGTGTATATTTTGCTGCCCAATAAAACACAACATACTTACGCCAGAATATAATTATCTGCCAATATAGATAGAGACAAAGAAAACTTCGATTTATTTTAATCAAGTTTGAAAGAAGATTTGCTAAAGAAAACCTACTATAGCTTACAGGAATTCAGGAAGGAAGGAAAAAGTTAGCTATTCATAGAAATTTTGTAAACTTTTTGTATAAATATATTGTAACATTTAAAAGCAGAGCATTTCATGAGTATTCTAATTTAATTTAATATTTATACGCCCTTAGTCTTGTCCCTTACCCTTGTCAGAGATAATCATGAGATTGTACTGTTTGCAGATGACACTTCACTTTTGTTTAAAATGAAACGACGCAGTTTGAACTTTGACGATGTGAATAATGCAATCTCAAAGGTAGTCAATTGGTTTAGTACTAATAATCTTTTACTGAACAATAACAAAACTAAATGTATTCGGTTTATAGTCCCCAATGTTAATCAAGTCTCGGCTAATGTTAATGTTAAAGGTGAAAATTTTGAAACTGTAGATAGCACGGTATTCCTAGGAATTACCTTAGATAATAAGCTTCATTGGGGCCCACACATAGATAAGCTATCGACAAAACTCAGTTCTGTAGTTTATGCAGTCAAAAAAGTCTTTTTACGGACGTGGAAACAGCTAGACTAGTTTACTTCAGCTACTTCCACAGCATTATGTCTTACGGCATACTGCTGTGGGGGAACGCTGCAGACATTAACATAATATTTGTGCTGCAAAAGAGGGCTGTTCGTGCAATCTACAATGTGGATCCCAGAGAGTCACTGCGTTGTAAATTTAAGGAAATTAACATTATGACAGTACCGTGTCAGTATATTTATGAAAACCTAATGTACGTCCACAAAAATATTGATAAATTTCCTAAGAATAGCGACAGGCACAATGTCAACACTAGAAATAGGAATAAACTAGCTATACCTACTACTAGGCTCCATAATGTTAATGTATCTTTTAAAGGGCAATGTATTCGCTTTTACAAATAAAATCCCATCTGAGTTACAAGAATTGTCTGTAAATAAATTTAAAAATGTTGTTAAAAATCACTTATGTAAAAAGGCTTACTACAAAATATCATATTATGTAGAAGAAAAGAAAGCTTGGGAAGGTGTTTGCTCCAATTCTGAAAAAAATAACGTATAAAGCT